>JAHDVE020003174.1:0-434781 GCA_022606495.2 Halesus radiatus | reverse complement strand
AACTGTTGACCGTGAAGTACTCTATAACACGAAAACAAAGAAAGCAATATATTTAATGGAAAATAGAAATAGAAAGTCTAAGAGAAGAGAGATAAGAATCAACGGTTGTATTTACCAAATCCAGCAATATCGAGGATTCCAATATAGTAGGCAGAAGCCTGGAATGGAATACTTTGGTTGATCCTATTGACAATGTGGTCAAACATCCGACTATACACGGCTTTAGCCAGCGCATCGCGGGCGTTGTTGGCTTCGTACACCTTCAGAGGAACCCTGGAAACATTCCCAACATTAGTCAGTACAACAGCAACAGCAACCGCACTCTAGGACCTGTGCACACTGCATCGAGTTGGTACAGAGACTCTCTGTTGATGGAGGACCAGAATTAACAGCGCAGTGGGAACCAATGCTGTCTATTAGTGTAGTGTACCAGCTAATTCCCATCTTCTTTTCTCTCAAATGAGAGCTAATCGTAAGATCATCTCTTCTTGTCTGTCCAGAAGGTCTTTCAGGTTTTAAAGTAAAACGATTAATGATCTCACATGATGGCAGTCCCCTTAGCGCCGCCGCGCGAACTCTGCATGAGGCGCGAGCAAAGTGCCATGCGCAGCTCCCCGGGGTCCACACCCAGCAGCCCCGCGGACGTCAATAGCGCGACCTCGCATCCCGCGCGCACCACGCAACCTCCCCGAGCCCCTTCCGCCTCCTCAAACTGCACGTTGCCCAGGTGCAGCACGGCCGCCACCAATGAGTAGATGCCCTGGCGCTCCGCCTCCGAGATCTCCAGGCGGGAGAGGGCCTACAAACAAACAGATTAATCCATTAATGAATAAACAATCTAAAATCTAAATCAATCTAAAGTAACGTATTCAGTTTTACAATTTGACCAAAATGGACCGAGAAGCAACGTTTATCAGGGCCTATTCAAATGTCAAATTGTCGCCTATATCGATTTGATGACAATCAGTGAGTGCACAGAGCAAATAATACATAGAGATGCTCTAACACGGAAGGGAAAGAAACCAAAATAAGAGGGGCGGGGGCTAGGCGTGCCAATTAAGTAAAACAGCAACTAAGTAAAAAGGTTCGGTTTGTTTACAAATACCGAATATTTTGTTGTAGTGACCCTTTTTATTTGTAATTTGCTTACCGCAGTCAAAAACACGCAACACAAGCGTGGACGGCAGTGAACTAAGCTGGTGCCAAAATGGGTGTCATGTGACCTTTGCCTCCAGCCGTCAAAATCGTTTAGGACTAGTCTATTAATTCTGACGTCAGCGGGTGAGTGTTTTATTTTTTATTTTCTTATTTATTTATAAACATATTTTATTGAGAATGCATTTTCTGACTCTTTAGTATTTTGCTCAATATATGTAGTACTAATTTACGACTTCCAGAATGGAAGTAAATCTGAATTAGTGCTATCTTCCTTGGAGTGATAAAGTTTGAAACCCCACCCCAGTCTTACTCTCAAAAACAGGAAGATACTTCAACATCTCTAACAAGGTTGGGAGAAATGACATTGGGCAATGCCACAGCGAGAGTCCCTTACCTGGTCTAGTTTATTGAAGTCATCCACATCATCCAGCATGGGATCCTTCAGTCCCCCCCGGGCCTGCTGCTGTTGGCTCTTCTGGCTAGGGTGGAGTTTCTTCTCCGTAGCTGGACTGGTAAAGTATTGAGTGCAGCCATTCTTCAGATACTGGAACATTCCAAAACATCGTGTATTAGTTAGAGTTCAAGTAGTCGATAAAAGCCAGTTATGGTAATGATTTTGCGGTTTTTTACATTTTTTACTTAATGGTTTTCACCCATTAAGGGCGATCTTAGCCATGTTTAATCAGTTAGATTTTGATAGTACAGATTGTTTTTAAAATTAGTTACTTTTACACAGGATATAATATTTCGGCAAATAAAATTGAAGCAGTAAGTTACAGTGTAAATTTATGTGTTTTTAATCCCCAATGACTAAAATTTTAATGCCATTTTTATAAATATGTTTTGCTAATAAATTGTTAATTTGGGGCGAGTTGAGACTTAGAAGGCAGGAAATACTGGTAGGTTTAAGTTTTAAATCTTTAAGTTTTACCAATTCATGCATAAAATTTGGAAATTGGTCATTGATAGGACACTCTAAGAAATTATAGTCCAGAGTATCCTCTGACCCACAATCACAGTAAGGCGAGCTGACTATGTGGAATCTGGCGAGATGACTAAGACAAGAAGTGTGACCTAGTCTCATTCAAGTTATGGAGGAAATATATTTTTTTGGCATGCAAGTGTATTTATGAAATCAGGGCTTGATAGGAATAAAAGGTTGTATTAATGAGTACTGATGACCTTTTGTTAGAGAAGCTATTTTCCATTCGGAGGACCATTAGAGTTTCTATTTACTTTTTAGAATAGGGAAATAGTCTCTAACTGGAACAGGAATATCATTTAACGGATCGTGAACAGTGGCTTCCTTAGCAATAGAATCCGCCATTTCCTTTTTAATGGACACATATAAATAATTCAGTAAATGTTTTGTTTCCTTTCGCTTTGATATTTTGGCTGCATCTTGTTTAAAAGTTTGATAGGACTTCATTATATTTATTTTTTTAAAAAAGACAAATCATTTCCAACTAACTAACCATCACACCGTTCTCCACAGAGGTAGGCAGAGATGACAGACCACCAAACAACTCGATCTTGGCATACACTTCTTGCTTCATTCACATTCATACAACATCTCATACATTCTCTTCTGTTATTCCGACTTTTGACATGGCCTGACTCGAGTATTTGATTCACTCGATAGTGCCATGTCTTCCTCCGACGTCCCCGGCTTCTTCTTCCATTCACATTCGCGTCATATATTCTCCTTACACTCCTTTCTTCGTTTATTCGCTCTACATGGCCCAACCATCTAAGTGTCCCTTTTTTAATCTTGCTCATTATGCTTACATCAGCTTTGCATTTTTCACACAATCATACATGGTTTAACCACACATTCGCCTTACGAGATCTCATTCCTACAGCAGTCTACTTTCATCCTTCCTGCCAGACATCAGGGTTGGTATCAGTACTACATTGTGGACTGCTAGCTTCGCTTCTTTGGGCAACTTTTTGTTTGCGCCAACCGCATTCAGTCCTCCATTAATAAAGTTTCCTGCACTCACCCTTCTTTCAATATCCCTATCAGACCAATATTTTAAAAACTCTTACTACCATCATTATAAGTGGAAAATGTTGCTTGTGCAATGATGGAGAAGCTAACGCCATAGTGGGAACTCATAGCATTTGTTCACTACTAACTGGTCATTAATTACGTACATAGTTAGAGTTCAAGTATTTACTCACTCCTTCAAAACCCTTGACTTGCATTCATCCAATATGTATTTTGAACAGTTGTCTTTTAAAATGGCAAACTGAAGTAAGTATTTGCTTACATGGTAATCATCCGGTTTGGTGATCTTCAGGGCCTTGCGTAGCCCTTCGGGGGCGCCAGCGCAGAGCAGGTAGAACACGTGGTAGTTCCTCTCTTCGGGTGACTGCACGCAGATCCTGGACTTCTCCAGCAGGTAGTGAGAGATGAAGCCACCCACCACCTGGTACTTGGAGCTGAAGTGGACCTCCATGAACTTGCCGAAGCGAGAGCTGTTGTTATTGCGGGTCGTCTTGGCGTTGCCGAATGCTTCTAGCACAGGGTTGGCTGGAACACAAATAAATAGTTAGTCAATGTTCAATACAGTTCATTCAAGCGTTTACCTCATCTCTATCTCTATATACAAAAATTAATGTTTCTCTGTCGGTCCTCGATTTTCTCGGAAATTACTAGACCAGTTTCGCTGAAAATAATACAGTTGTTTCTTATTAGTACCGGGAAGGTTAGAGAGTAGTTTAAATGAAATCCAATATGTAAAACTGTTGCTATAATGTTTTAAAATTAGAATGAAAAACATTGAACCCGCCATGTTGTATTGAGGTTAGCCCGTAGATATACCACTCTGATTAGCCACAGATTACATATTCAAAAGAAGGTTTGTTTGGGAAGAATATTTTCAAAATAGAAAACACAAGTAGGTAGATATGTTAGATGTTTTGATAAAATAAATGTTTGGAATGAAATAAAATTTTCACATCAATGTTTCTTTGTTTAGATATAGTAATAGTCGTCACAAGGCATTACTTTCGCTGTCAAATCAATTATGGCACACAAACAACAAGCAAGAATTTACAACTTCATAACTTCATTCCAAAAAAAAAAATAATCCCGAGCAAGACGGTGTACACATCAGCTAGTTTGTATATAAATTTGAAGGAATGTATGTTTCACTAATGGTGGTAAAAAGGAATACGGACTACATTAACGCCTGGTTCGCCAAACTTTACTTCAAACCATCCATAACCTTGAGCAACGCCGGGTACACGGCAGTTAATTATGTATATGCCCCTGACAAGCTGATGGAGTGGGCTGCTTACGGTGTAAGTGGAGTACTCACCGTCCAGGATCTTCTGTTCGATGGGCCCGGCGCCCGAGGCATATAGGTCGCACAGGTAGCGCAGGATATACTTGGTGGACTCCGTCTTGCCCGCTCCTGACTCTCCCGACACGATGATGGACTGGGACTGCTTCATGGACTTCATGTCGCGGAAGGACTTGTCGGCTGAAATATGAAAATGTTTTTAATGAAATATAACTGGTAATAAATGTCTGGTGAATCCTGTAATAGCGTTAACAAAAGCTGGTAAGATATTAAAATATCCCTTTCAAAACAGAGCTGTTGCATTATTTCCTAGTTATTTCTTGCAACGTCTAAATAAAGCTCAAAGGTTCAAAGGAATTTAAAGCACCATTTGATTTTTCCGGCTTCAGCAGACAGAACTTCTGGACACACAGTTCTAGTGATTTAATAACAACTAAAAATACATAGTGTTTACTCGTACATTGTAATTCCGAAGTTAATATTTGCAATTACACAACAAGGGGTATCTGACACCTCAATATCTGACATCCAACAACAAATAGGCAATAAGGTTTAACTAATCTTTTTACATACATACTAATAGTGTCGTTTGCAGGCAAAATCGAATATCGTTGACAAAAGACAATTTATAGTCTATATATTATATCATATTGTAAAATTTTTGTGCCAGTGAACATTTCTCCCTCTTCCTATGTCAACTGTGGTTAGAGGTGCATAAATGTGGAGACAATCCTCTCTACCCAGTGAGCGGGCTGCCTATTGCTACTGTAGGGCTTGTATTTAATTTATTTCAAAGAATTGTAAAGTATGTTTTATTTGCTATCGGCACTTGGTGATAGCAATCTTATATTTAAGCCTTCTCATTAAGGTAATGGAAGATATAGAGACGGAGGGGGTCGGTGCTAGGGGTCCAGCGGCTGAGGTTGGGGATGGAGGGATTCGAGTTCGATGCTAATCTGGAGTAAAATGTTTTGGGTAAATCTATTATGTTTTCGGGGTGGAGGAATTTTCGAGCCCGTGTTAATTATGCTATTCCTGACGAACCAAGAACTTTTGATAAATCATCGGAGCAATGCATTCTAGAATGATTTAGCATTTTTGTATTTGAAGTAGCCCATATGGGTGATGCGTATGTTAATTTTGGTCAGATTGTAGATGTGTAAATGAGAAGTTTGTTTTTTAGGTTGAGTTTGCTGTTGTAGCTGATAAGGGGGTATAGTGTGTTTGCTGTCCATCTCGCTTTCGCTAGTGTTTCGTTAATGTGTGTGTTCCATCGTAGTTTCCGGTCAAGTATCACTCCTAGGTACTTGGCACTTTTTTGCCATGGTATGATTTTGTGGTACATTTTGACGTGACCCACCAGGGTGCCGCGAGTCTTTCGTCTTAAGAAGAAAACTGCAGTGCTCCTGGTCGGGTTCACGTCATGCGCCACTTTTGGAGGAGGGCAATTTATAGTCTATATAATATATACATATCTTCCGATATTGTGCTTGCCGCTGAGCAAACATAGATAAAGGAGTAGGTTAATAAAGGAAAATGTTAACTTACCGATTGCAAAAACGTGAGGTGGCATTTTACCCAAGGATTGTCCGTGATATTTCTTTATCGTACTAGAGGCATACAAGTTGGCGATGTCTTTATAAGGATTAATTGCCACAAGTATATTGGCTACGTATGTCTGAAAAAAAAAAAAATTTTATTACATGAACAGTTTTTTTACATTATCCACACAGGAGGCCCCAGGGAAAATAATTTCCCTCGGGGCCTATATCACCTTTGGGGATGCTGTGTGGAAGGTCTTTTTAAGGAAAGGAAGGAGAGGGAGTTCTGGAAAGAAAAAGTGTATGAGGGGTGGGTAGGAATCTGGGGGTCAGTGCATCCAGGAGTGTCGGATGTATGAATCCATCCCTCCCACCATCTCTTGCACCGCAGTGCAAGGCGATGATGGGTCAAAAGAGTCCGGAATATATCAGAAGAATTGATATATTTTCATTTGATATTTATTTATTTATTTACGGACCAATGTCCAATTACACAAAATACATAACATGAAATGAAATAAACAAGAGCTACAGAAAAAGAACAGCACATACATAATACGAGAATGAAGCAATGATAAAAGAGGATTAAAATATACATTTGAGAGAACATTCAAGTCAAAGCCTGAACATAGTTTTAGTAGAGTCCATGATTTTAGATATTCTTAATAATAATCTTAGAGTTCTAATTTCGTAAAGCCCTACAAGTCATTAATACTGGTTCCCAAAATTTCAAGGCCCTGGCTCGAGTTAACCAATATCGACATTCTGGACAGTGGAGAATGGTACCCATAATTAGTAGTGTTGATTGGGGAAAAGCAATCCATTGTTTCTGAGTCTACGGCAAGGAATGTTAAACTAAATGAGTTGGAATAAAGAAGATGAGTCAATAATACAATTAATTATTTTAAAAATGCAAATAAGATCAGTCTTTCCTACGCCTTTCTAATGTAGAAGTGCTTATGGTTTGTTCGATTTCAACATAGGAGTAATTGCCCCTTTCTCGACCTAATCTCCATGCAATTCCACGTAAGAAGTGATGTTGTACAGATTCAATATGATGAATATGAACAGCATAGAAAGGAGACCAAATGACACTGGCATATTCAAGGTGAGGACGAACTAGTGAGCAGTATAGAGTTTTTAGGGTATTTGTATTCTTAAAGTCACAGGAAATTCTACTGATGAAGCCAAGAAGTTTTAGTGACATTATTGATGTGGTCACGAAAAGAAAGCTTACAGTCTAAGGTTGCACCGAGGTCCTTAATAGATCTGACGGTAGATAGGGAGACACTATTTAATCTGTAATCGAACAGGATTGGTTTATTTGCTCTATAAAATGACATAATTTTACATTTATCAATATTTAGTTCGAGGCAGTTAGTTTTGCACCAATCATTAAATGAGTCAATATCAAGTTGGAGAAGAATACAGTCATAGTATGATTTTATTATTTTGAGGATCTTATTGTCATCTGCAAAAAGCCAAAAGTGGGAGTAAGAAAATGCACCGGCAATATCGTTAATAAATATGTTAAAAAGAACTTGACTGAAGAGGATATTATACATGGAATTATACAACAAAATCAAGAATTAAATCAAGAAGACAAAAATAATATTAAACTCATTAAAGAGTTAAAAAACAAATATAATGAAGGTAAAGAAAACGATACCACAAACTACATCATACAAACAACCGGAAAAGTAAGAAGAATATTATTAGACAAAAAAAAATAAATATAAAATTCCAACGAGTGTACGTCGAAGATTGTAACCCACTCACACAATGCTATCACTGCCTTAAGTTCGGCCATACAGCCCAAAGATGTCTCGACAGGACGCAGCCACCCATTTGCCCCCATTGTACTAAGGAACATATACTCTCGAAATGCGAAAACAGAGAAATAAACCCAATTTGCAACAATTGCTGTGTGCAAAATAAAAGATTTAATTTGAACTATTCCACCGAACACCGGGTTGACAGTATAAAATGTCTTTACCGGCAAAAAATGCTTCAAATTGCTAGAGAGCGCATCGACTATGAATAAATATGGTAAATTATATCTCCTCATACTAACTTCAAAATGACTGATTTTATATGTAATGCTTTAGATAAAAAAAAACATTTATAGAAGAAAGATTATACCACTCCATAAGAGATTTAAATCTAATTTGCTCTGATAAAGGATTTACCTTATTTCATACTAATATAAGAAGTATCGAAAAGAACTTAGATGAATTAATAATATCTTTAAAAACATTAAATTATTTTCCGGACGTTATAGTGTTAACAGAAACACATTCCGCCGGCGAACTGAATTATAATCTTGCAGGGTACTCTTTCTATACAACAACAACAAAGTTAAACAAAAACAGTGGTATTGCAATATTCATATCTAACCGCTATAATGTACTCAACATTAAAGAGATACACAATATTCATAACGTTAACCTATTAAATATTGAGTTTAAAGACCAAAATAAATATTATAATATTATTGCCGTTTATCGCACTCATGCATCAGTAATATCACAATTTATAAATGAATTAAAAAATATATTATTAAATTTTAGAAATAAAAATAATATTATTGTTGGAGATATGAACTTAAATATTGCAAAAGAATACTCTAGTAAGGATAAAGATAATTATCTAAACATGTTAGCGGAACTTAATTATTTACCGTGCATAAATTCATATACTAGAAACGTTCGAGGTCAACGACCTTCATGTTTAGATCATATATTTACAAATATTTCTGATATCCAAAATATTATATCCGCTGTCATTCATACAACTATCACTGATCATTATTCATGTATATTCTATAATTGAATTTATTATCAATTGAATTCTGTAATCCAACTTTTCCACCATTTAAACAAGAAAATGTTTCAAAAAAAGTACTTAACATGGATACGTTAAAATGTAAATTAGAAGTAGAAAATTGGCTTGATTTATATCAATGTAATGATGTCAATGTTTGTTGTAAAATGTTTGAAGAAAAATTATCTAAATTCATAAATGACTCAACAAATAATATCATATCCAAATCCAAACTACCTAACTTCAAACCTATAAAACCATGGATAACTCACGGTTTAATAGTATCCGTACATCATAAACAAGCTCTTTATAGATTAACTAATCAACAACCAAATAATGAACATTTACAGAAACATTTTAAAGCATATAAAAATAAACTCTCATATATCATAAAACATACAAAAGAAAGCTATTACAAACAGAAGTTGATACAGGTTGAAAATGACAAAGGAGTATGGACGATTATAAATGAGATAATGGACAAAAAAAAGTATAAAAACAATGAATCAAATATTGCAAAAATTTTTGAAAAACTTGTAAAAAAAAGACTTAACCAGTTTATAAAATGTAATAGCATAATTCACGAAAATCAATTCGGCTTTATGGAAAGTAGAAGCACACAGGATGCAATTTCAAAATTAACTAGCCTTATTCACACTTCATTAGATAAATCACTAAAATGCCTTGGAATTTTTATAGATCTCAAAAAAGCGTTTGATAGCATATCTCATGACAAACTTATAATTAAATTAAGCAACATTGGAATAAATAGTACAGCTCTGGAATGGATAAAAAGCTATCTTTTCAAACGTCCTCAAGTGGTAAAATAAACGAGGTACTTAGTCATAAAAAAACAAGTAATTTTGGCATACCTCAAGGTACAGTACTGGGACCTCTACTTTTTATCATCTATGTAAATGACATATTCATGCAAAAGCTAAACGGAAAAATAATATCTTATGCTGACGACACTGTCATAATAACTGAAGGTACTGACTGGAATTCTATTAACAAGCTAGCAAATACTGATATTAATATATTAAAAAATTGGTTCGATAATAATCTACTCTCCCTTAACACTGGAAAAACAAAATTTATTCCTTTCTCTATCAATAAATTTAAATCAAAACCAGAAATAAAAATTATAATACACCAAAGTAACTGCAACAGAATCAATTGTAATCAAGCATGTTCTATACTTAGTCCAACTTCCAAAATTAAATACCTTGGTGTATATATAGACCAGCATTTTAAATGGAAAACACATATTTGTGAACTTGTTAAACGAATTAGAAAATGTATATATATATTTATAAGACTAAGAAATATTCTTAGACTAGAAAACCTAAAAAGAGTGTACTATGCAATTATTCAAATCTTTAAAGAAAAAACGTTAAATAAATTACAATTTAATATATCCGCAAGGTATCAACAAAACATTAAAATCCCGCCATTCAATACTAAGCATACGCAAAACACATACCTATATCTAGGAATAACTTTTTTTAACAATCTGCCATCTGATCTTAAAATTATAGAAAATATCCATGAATTTCAACATAGATTAAAAAATTACCTCAAACTACTCTAACAATTAAAAAAAAATTTTAAATTTTTATTATTATTAGATTCTCTTCTTTTCTTCTACTTTCTTTTCATTTTCTTTAATACTATTACTAGTGATAAATTACAAAATTTACACGACAAATTCATATTTTCCTGCTATTGTACAACAATATTTTAAGTTATGATTTGATTAATTAAGCGATAATCACTCACCAAACACAAGAACCTTGTTTCTTTATGGTGAGGAATAGCTATATTATATTTTTGTTACACTATATGAATCATGTCTTATTTTTATATACTCTCTGTAAAAAAAATTATTATATTAAATAAAAAAATAAAAAATTTAAAAAAAGAAGAGGAACCAGATGGGCACCTTGAGGTACTCCAGACGTTACTTTACTTTAATAATAATAGATTCAAAGTTATTTAATTTGACTCTTTGTTGTCTATCACATAAATAAGATTTAAAGAATGATAACAAAGGGTTTCTTATACCGATAGCATAAAGTTTGGCAATAAGAATCGAGTGATTAACTTCAAAAGCTTTAGAAAAATCAGTGTAGAGAACATCAACCTGGGAGTTATCTTCCAGAGCGTTAACAATGGTATTAGTAAAGTAAATTTGTTGTGGTAGATTTAGCAGATCTAAATCAATGCTGTAGTTCAATCAGAACATTTTTTAAAACAGAGGTGATTTTCTTTGTAATGATAGACTCGAATATTTTTGGAATTTGAGATATAATCAATATTGGCCTGTAGTTTCCAATGTTCGCCTTGTTTCCAGACTTAAAAATAGGTCTAATATATGAAATGAAATATCATAAAGAAACATCTTTGAAAAAGGATAAGATATAGCAAATATTCAACCATAAACATTTTGCAGTAATTTAAAAAAAGATTTTTTAAAATATATGATTTTAAAAAAAATATGATTTTTAAAAAATTTAAATTTTTTTGGGAGTATAAATAAACACTCAAATAATTAACCGCCCGGTTTTTTATTTGAAAAATTATGCTAATAAGGTTGACACTGAGATTCATCGACAAAATAAATAAATTAATACTGTGTTGTTCTGCGTTTATTTTTAATAAGTGTTTCAATACGTGAAGGTTATTCTTAAAGTTTCATTAAGGACGACTGATTTTATTTTTAAGAAACTACATGTTCCCAACATGAAAAAAACACATTAAAAAAATATCCTGCTGAATCAATTAAAAAATTTCCATATGTTTGAAGAAAGAACAAGCACTAGAGCCCTTAGACAGTCACATGTAAAATCTTTTAATATTCCAGTTTGTAAACCTCTTTATGGACAAAGAAGTTTTAAATACAATGCTATTCAATTCCCGATTTACTCCCCCCCCCCATTCTAATTTGGATAATACATTCATTATAAGCTTACCATTCAATGGTACACAGACTCATTAATATCCCTGTAGACAAAATAAAATCATATAAATAAGTCGTCACAATATGGATTAACCGCAGTTTGAAAATGGCCTTAAACGCAGAAACAGCTGTCACAATAATAAAAACTAAACACACTTGCAGAACTTAATAATAACATTATTAAATTTGATTTACATTAAATAAAAATAAAATACTCACATATATTTTCTCCTTCTTGTATCGCATCTTAACATTATTTAGGAGGGTTGCTTCATTCAGAAACATTAAATTACCTGTAACAAAAAAATATTCACAAATTAGTATTGCCGTATTATAATTTTTTTTTTAATTTTGTGAGATTACTGCACAAGAGTCTCAAGAGCTCTCAACTGTCTGAAGTGGCATCCCCAATCGGGGTATGTTGTGAGGCTGAGGGTAGCGGAGAGGGGAAAGGAGATAATAATAATAATCGGACCATTTCTATAGCGCCGCTTTTGTGAAAAATCACCTCAGGGGCGCTGTTGGTGAAATGGAAGGTGGGGATGTACCTGGCAATTCAGATCTGGTCACCAAACATGGCTAAAAACCATTTCAAGTAATGTTACAGTTCTGAAAAATTTTATCAAGGTGAAAATTAGGAAAATTGAATAGGAAAGATTCACAACCTTCGAGCTCTGGCATAATATATTTCAATTCATCCAGCGGGATCATCTTCCCCATCAGCTGTACTCACTTGCTGTGGACCTGCTCTAGGGATCTGTCTGATATAACACTCACAGTTGTCGTCCACGTCGGTGTCGGGCTCCCCGGCGGGGAAGACCTCCTCCATAGCGTAGGTGCGGCGCCGCAGCTTGGGGTCCACTGGGATGACCTCCACCCCATCAGCCATCAGCTCGTGGATGCGGCCCAGCACGAAGCATTCGGCTGGGTCCCGCGCCCAAACGAGCTGCTTCTCCATGGCTACTCCGCTAGTCCGCTAGTCCGCTACTGCAACAAACAAACAAAATACATATTATTTTCTGTCCACTTTATCTGATCATCATATCACCCCATCACATCAATATCTTTTTTTATTTAAAATAGAAATATCTATATTTTTTTTCTTTTTCGAGTTGTTTATTTTTACATTCGAAAAATTGGTATTAAATTGTCTGCAATGACGCACTCACTCACTCTTAGCTATTAAATACATTTTTACGCCGATTAATGTAAGTAAGTCTAAAGTCATGATGTTTGAAAGAGAGAGTACGAAAACGGTGTGCAATATAGTTGTGAATGACGAATACTTGGAGCAGGTAGATGAGTTTGCGTATTTGGGAAGTATGTTTACGAGAGATTGAAAGACTGATAGGGATATTGAAAGAAGGGTGAATGCAGGAAACTCCATTAATGGAGGACTGAACGCGGTTGGCGCAAAAAAAAAGTTGTCAAAAGAAGCGAAGCTAGCAGTCCACAATGGAGTGCTGATACCAACTCTGATATATGGCAGTGAGGCATGGAACTGGCAGAGGAAGGATGAAAGTAAACTGAATACTGTAGAAATGAGATCTCTGAGACGAATGTGTGGTAAAACCATGTATGATCGTGTGAAAAATGTTGAGATTCGTAAAGAATGCAAGGCTGATGTAAGCGTAGTGAGCAAGATTAAGAAAGGGACGCTTAGATGGTTCGGCCATGTAGAGCGAATGAATGAAGAAAGGAGTGTAAGGAGAATATATGATGCGAATGTGAATGGAAGAAGAAGCCGGGGACATCCAAGGAAGACGTGGCACGATCAAGTGAATCAAATACTTCAGTCGGGACATGTCAGAAGTCGGAATAACAGAAGAGAATGTATGAGACGTTGTATGAAAGTGAATGAAGCAAGAAGTGTATGCCAAGATCGAGTTGTTTGGGGGTCCGTTCTCTCTGCCTACCCCTGCGGAGAAACGGTGTGATGGTTAGTTAGTTAGTTACGCCGATTAGGTTTTTAAATTAAGTTGATGGCGAAAAAAACGATAAGTTTTCTCAGTAATATTAATGTGGTTTTATGTGGTAGGTACCTAGAACCAGTGGAGGTTCGTATCCTATCCCACTGGAAGTTCAATGGTACATAAAAAAACTGCATCTTACGTATGAAAAAATCCTATGTTGATCTTTCCATATTATATTATATATTTTTCCCTAGATCTAAAAAAATATCATCATATCACTGCAGCAGAGATTAGCAACCTAGCAAGAAGAAATAATTTTGCGATTCATTAAAACGTCTGTGGCTAATGTCCCTAATGGCTAATGTGGCTAATATATTGTCCCCTCATAATATAAATGACGCAGCACCTTACAGGATTTATTTTCATATACTTATTTAGTTAAATTATAATTTTTTTAAATCTTTATTTTATTTTAATTTTTGTTTTATGTGTGATGTATCACCTTACTACTGTCTTATAATTATTTTATTTTTTTAAACTCTTGTACATATTTTGTATATTTTTTTTATAACTATTGCATGTATATTTTATATGGAATGTGTGGGACTGCATTAACCTCCCCACATACCGGAATAAACATTTATTATTATTATTATTATAATTATTATATTTTATAATTATTATATTTTATAATTATTATATTTTATAATTATAATTATAATTATTATTATTAATTAATTAATTAATTACTGTCTTATAATTATTTTATTTTTTTAAACTCTTGTATATATTTTTTATAACTATTGCATGTATATTTTATATGGAATGTGTGGGACTGCATTAACCTCCCCACATACCGGAATAAACATTTATTATTATTATTATTATTATTATTAATGAATAATACTCGTATAATGTGGTAGGTTACAAAAAACAGTTTTAAATACGAAAATCGCAATTTACTCAAGAAACTGTTCGTTTTACATAAAAAAGTAACATCTTCAAAAGCAACTGAAATACCCGCTCTAAGTTGATCCAAGAACAAATTATGAAAAATTATAAAAAAATTATAAAGGAAATGGCGGATTCTATTGCTAAGGAAGCCACTGTTCACGATCCGTTAAATGATATTCCTGTTCCAGTTAGAGATTATTTGCTTATTCTAAAAAGTAAATAGAAACGCCAATGGTCCTCTGAATGGAAAATAGCTTCTCTAACAAAAGGTCATCAGTACTCATTAATACAACCGTTTATTCCTGTCAAGCCCTGGTTTCATAAATACACTTGCATGCCAAAAAAATATATTTCCTCCATAACTTGAATGAGACTAGGTCACACTTCTTATCTTAGTCATCTCGCCAGATTCCATATAGTCAGCTCGCCTTACTGTGATTGTGGGTCAGAGGACACTCTGGACCATAATTTCTTTGAGTGTCGTGTCCTATCAATGACCAATTTCCAAATTTTATGCATGAATTGGTAAAACTTTAAATTGATCTCCCTACCAGTATTCCCTGCCTTCTAAGTCTCAACTCCCCCCAAATTAACAATTTATTAGCAAAATACATTTATAAAAATGGCATTAAAATTTAAGTCATTGGGGATTAAAAACACATAAATTTACACTGTTTAACTTATTTTACTTATCTGCTTCAATTTTATTTGACAATTATTATATCTTGTTTAAAAGTAACTAATTTTAAGAACAATCTGTACAATTAAAATCTAACTGATTATACATGGCCGAGATCGCCCTTAATGGGTGAAAGCCAATAACAGAATAAAAAAATAAAAATGAGAAATAGTACACATTATACGCATAAAATATTTTCAGAAACAACCGCTTGAGATTAGGTATATTTGTGTACGTAAATGGATTAAGTTCTGTCGTGAGAAATGTTGTAACCTCACATTGGGTCGTTTATGAGGAAAATATTAGGTATTCATTATAACTAAGGTATTGAGCGAAGATAAATTTGAATTTAAAACATGGAAATTGATAGAAAAATAAATTTATGTTAGGGTCTGTCTTTCCTCCCACATTCAAGGCCCGCATTAACAAACCCCTTCCTACAGCCCCCTCCTTGACCCGCCTCACAACGTTTCCCAACCGGGTAGCGATATAGTTCCAATGTTAGTACGCCGTGTGTAATAAATTAAAAGTGTGAGGGTGGTAGTGCTGCATTTAAATTTAGTCATATATTTATTATATTGAACAATACTTTTACGTGAATTTGGCCGCTGGTATAGAGGGACGTTTACCAACGACGCGATAGAATAGACAGACTGAGCTAGAACTTCTTTGAACAGAAAATGCGAATAGCAAAATATTGACATTGTAATCGCATAGAGCCTTTGCCAAAAAACGTTGCGTTCCGGGTACGAGAAGTTGCACCAAGCGAAGGTAAATGTTCATATTTTCACGAATCACGTGTCTCAAACTCGTTCACACAGACTCGTTCATATGAAGCCCACTTCACGAGCCGCGAGGAGCGTTTCACTAGCAACTCATATCCAAGGTTCTCGAGTCCCGAGCCACGAGCGTGGCGACTGGAGACTTAATTGGGTCATGTCAAGAGTTAGAACAGTTAATAGAAGATTGTGTATGAGAAGATGTATGAATGTGAATGATGCAAAGAGTGTGTGCCTAAACAGAGTTGTGTGGCGATCTTTCCGCTCTGCCTACCCCTGTGGGGAAACGGTGTGATGGTTGGTTAGCTACAAGTTACAGAGCTTTTGAGGTGATATTTCTCAAAAAAATTGCGCTAAATAAATAATCCATTTATTATTATTATTACAACGATCTCAAGCAAACGTTTAACAACGTAACAACAACATTAAAAACAAGTACCTAACAACAACAAAGTAATATCACGGTCATTCATATTATTATTATTCATGTTGTAACTAAAAATCAAAATATGAAAGAATATTTCGTGTTAAAGCCCGCGATGAACGCACGAGCGCCTACGCTTTGCAACGCATGTGAAAATTTATTCATATAGGTAAAGCGTTTTCATATGAATCACCTCATATGGTTCGCCGATCGTGAAAGATTATTCGTAAGAATCGGAGTGATCTGTGACGCGTAGAGTGGTGAATGATCTGTACGACCATCGCTAGTAGTACTTACTTAGTCCGCCGCTGGATTGAGGGAATTTGTTAGGGGTCTTTGGTACAAACAGAATGTTACAACGTAAATTAGGGTGTGGAAGAAGCCAACATCTTCATCGATTCATTATTAGTTCATTCGACCACCGATCGGGAGAACAGAGAGGAATAGTGACTGTTGCATACCTACGTAACGTAACTTGTGGGGATTCTACTTCCTACAGTTCGAAGACTTCAAGCCATACAATTCAGACATTACAAATGTACGGGGATACTAAAAATAGACACGGCATTTCTGCTAAAAGAAGTGTGAACGAGTATACAGTATGCAGTATGCAGTATACAGCAATAAGAAGAGGAACAAAATGCTGAATGAATCGGAGAAATGCGGAAGACTGGGTGAGTGAGAGGATTAATTATCTGCAGCCGACAAGTCATAAACTGTAGGAAGCATCAATACAATAATTTATTTATGTGATTATACGCCCATCTGGGTTTTTACATGGATTTTAGAACATAATATAAAGAGCTATCAAAAATTATAAGTACATAGAGATTTTAAACCATAAAGTAAGGAACAATTTTTTTTTAAACTTTTAACAGTGACATAAAGTAGAAAACTAAAACAATATTAACAATATTAATATGACGCAAATCATTAACATTATCCAAGCTACAATACTAAATTTTGTAGTGTTCATCAAAATGCTGGTATAGATGACGCTTTACTGTATAAATGGAGTCAGCAAATATATCAACAATACCTCCAAACCTGTTATCCAGATCATGCATCCAACCGGTTAATGAATGAAACTGATAGTTGGTTGTGTAAGTGTTGCAGAAAAATGTTACAGTTTGTCTTGTGTTCCTCGTCGGTACATTTAATTTAATAGTGGCGAGGATGACAGGACTGTCAATTAGATTGTTTTTGATTCTATATAATACAACTAGGTCTGACATAATTCTCCCATTAGACAGCATAATCAGATGCAATTGATTCATCCTTACACAATGAATATTTTCAATTGTAATTTTGTGTTTAAAATTTATATACCGAATTAATTACGAATTAATGCGATAGAACGGCTGAAGTTCAAATTATAGAAAAAATATAAAATTAGACGGATTAGTAGCTGAGTGGTCCTCCACCATTGCGCAATTTTCCGTTTATAACGATGGAAGTAGGAAGAATTAAAAAAAAATTTTTGAGAGGTTTATATACATTTGTTACTCGATTTTATTACTTTGTTACCGGTTTCGACGCATCCGTGTCATTCACTAGCGTTATTAAAACTAACTTAAATTAAACAAGTACACTACATTCACCTAATAATATCAAATTGTTTGTGTACTTGTTTAATTTAAGTTAGTTTTAAGAACGCTAGTGAATGACACGGATGTGTCGAAACCGGTAGCAAAATAATAAAATTAAGTAACAAATGTACATAGTGGACAAAACTCTCAAAACAAAATGTCTAGAAATTGTTACATGGTTAATATGTCCAACAAATACAAGGAATTAAAATATTTTCAGATTATTCGTAACCCAGGAATGTTAAGATATGATACTGACGCTGAGAGCTCCGTTGTAACTTATCCATCTGTTATTATATGAGTCGTATATGAGGAAGAGTGAGAGGTGAACGGAGCTATTAACGGTACGCCTTAAGTGCATATTGGAAGATGTGAAAATATGTATTGTGTGGTAAAAATTACTCTAAGGTAAAACCAGGTAAGACCGTGTTACAAATGAGACGATCCGAGAAGAGTGCAAGGCTGATGCAATGAAAAAAAAATGTCAGTGGATGAATTAAGAAGTCCGGTACGTCTCAGGATGGTATGACACGATCGCGGATTAAATACTTGATTCGGGTCAAGTCAAGGACCAGGCTAGCAGGATATTTATTGCCTATGTATCTGACGGTTCCATGACAATTCGGTACTGTGATAAATCGGCAAACTTTTGAAAAGTGATATAAAAAAAAAACAAAAACTAGCCTAAAAACCTAATCTAACCCAACCTAGTTAATAAAATAAGAAAAATTATCGATTTACCAAATAGTATTTTGACAAAAATATATTTATTTAAGACAAACACATTTAAATTAATCGCCTTAATAGAATTCACGTCACTATAAAACAATTGAGAAAAATCAGTCATCATTAAAAGCGGGGAAAACAGATTTCAACTGTAAGTACCTGACGGAAGAGATAATTTTAATTATCACAATTATTTTCTGAGTAAATTGGTGTTTACCGAAAACATTAATAAATCATTTCAAACACCATAAAAATTGAAATTGGATGAGGGTAAATAAAATCATACAAGTCGTCGCAATGTGGCCTACTGCAGTTTGAAATTGGTTGTGAACGCCAAAACAGCTATCACCATAATGAAAACTTAAATAACATTATTGAATTTATTTTCATATAAAAAATGAATAAATGGAGTTGTACGAATTATACACAAATTAAAAGGGTGCTTATCACTGTGCCGACCTGTCCACTTACCGCATCGGGCGATGGATGCAATTAATGGGTGCTTATCACTGTGCCGACCTGTCTATTTACCGCATCGGCCGATGGATGCAATTAATGGGCGCTTATCACTGTTCCGACCTGTCCACTTACCGCATCGGCCGATCGATGCAATTAATGGGTGCTTATCACTGTTCCGACCTGTGCACTTACCGCATCGGCCGATGGATGCGATTAATGAAGAAAGAGTTAGGTTATGTGGCGTTCTTTCATACCATTCTTCCCTTTGCCTAACCCCCAAGTCCCGGAATAGAATGATTAGATATTTAATAAAGTTTAGGTAATTACGTTTTAGGAAGATCTTTTTAAGCAATGAATTGCGATTTCGCAATAAGGAACTCCAGTGAAAAATATATATTCATATAGATCAGCAAGCGCCGATTCTGAATATATAACTTTATTATATATAATTATACGTAGAATTTACAAATCGTTATTTAAAAGTAAAGACAAAAAAAAAATCGTTTCATCAAAATACCGTGTTATGTTGGTGCCATTGCATTTGGAACATCTGACGTCACGTGCGAATTCTGGAGTTTTTTTTTTCACTTTCGTTTTGTATTTTAAATATGTATTGTTTTTAGTTTTGGCGAAATTTAAACTTTATTTGGGTGACTTTAAGCACTATAATTGTTGTTTAATATAAAACAAAACTATTATTAGTTAAATAAAATAGAGTATTCATGAGAAAACCAATTCTCAATACGTATATTATGATAATATGAATGATCAATACTATTATTATTCTTTGAGTTAAATGTACATAATTTACCTACTTATGTTTAGTTATGGTTTACCATGAATATAATATACAATAATGTACGGTAAAGCTCATCCTTGTTTTGACATTTAACATTCTAACCACAAAACTGATCAAAACCGACCGGCCATGTAATTGAAGCGTTTTGATGGCCTTTGAAAAATTGGAACTTTGAACATTATTTTAACCATGAAAACTGACTTTAGAATAAAAAAACTAAATATGGTATTTAAGTTTAAACGTCAGTATTGATAAAAAAAATGGACTGAAGTTCCTTATTTGCATTTAGCCCAGTGTTAGGTGTTTGGTGTTTGGTGTTTGGTGTTTGGTGTTTGGCGGTGATCAGATTAGCCCTCGGATGAGTGGTCCAGCGAGCAGGTAGCGAGGCGAGACGGACACGCTCCGGAATGAACAAACCGTTAACATCACACCAAGCAAACACCTTCACTGCTGCAGATAGACTGAGACACCCCGACTCTAGTCCCCATCTCTAGTTGCTCCAACAAACCCTATCATACTAGTAATGTCACAGATGAAAACTTATAAACATCGTGGAGAAAAACTGTTACAAGTAGTTATTGACGAGATCGCAATGGCTTGAACATGCGACAAATAAAACTGAATCGCCAGACATCGGCGCCGAGCTGTAAATGGCTCGGCGTTTGGATACAAATACTGGTTGGCGATCATTTGCAGAACACTCTTGATCCGACTCTAGTATCTCACGAACTTTCTCACGACTCTGCGCTCTGACTCACAGCTTCCTGCCTGCTTTACTTTGAATATTGTTTGACTTTGCTACATCCTGGACAATCGCCTTTTCCCGCCATCCGACCTACCAGAGTTTACCAATTGACAAAAGTAGTCTGCACAGAATCTATCCTCTTTACAAAGGGACTGCATCCTTGCGGCTACCTGGACAGGGCCCACTACCGAAGCTGCAGATAAGTACGGCATCTATTTTACAATTTTAATTCAGTCAACTTAACTATGTTAGTCGGGGGAGGGGAGGGTGGAGGGGAACATAGGAGTAGGATCAAGGTGCAAAGGACAAGAGTAGATGGAAAGGTGGTTTAAGTTATCTAATAATCATGAAATATGAAATGAATACAAATTAGTTAGATTAGTGGGGTCGCGGGGTCCATCCTCAGCTAGCATTGCACTAGCAACACGTTCCGCTAATAATGAGGGAAACAGGAGGAATTAAAAAAAAACGTGTACTTGAAACCACGAAAAATTATTCAGAAAGAGTTAAAAAAAATTAACTTATTTTCTAACGGCTTTTTTACACCGTCTAAAAGGCTCCGCGAACGTGCGACTATATGCGAGTAAGTATCAAGCAATAGTTGAACATTATTAATGCAAAGGCCCGAAACATTATTACGGTCACAATTGATTTAATTTGCTTTTTTGACTGTTAGAAAAATGTTTGTTGGTTGGGAACTGCCTCGAATGCTAACATAGGAGCGCGGTGTGTGAACAGAACTTCCGAATGTAGGAGACTGCACTGAAAGTAAATAATTGGACACGCCGCCATACTGTTTTCTGTACTCGCCGATGGTGATGGAGCAATCAATTTAAATGCGTTAGATTAAAAGCACTGAGCAGCCATATAAAGTATAAACTCAACCAAGCATTCGAACAGCTTAAACAACGCAGAGACATCATATCAAATTCGTTACGCTTTCTCTGGGCTATGAAATAGCTTTATACGAATAAGTTAATAACTCTTGTTAGAGTAAGAACCATGAACATGGATAAAACATTAGAATTGCGCCGAGGTAAGTGGAAACCTCGAAGAAAATCGTGGGTGCCCTTTAGTTGTCTATACATACTGCTGTAGGAGCAGAGTTTGCTCTGCTTTGAATGCCACGGAAAGGTCAACAGACAATATAGCCCTTACGTAATAATATTAAGGCACTTTGTATGAAGGTCCTAAGTAATAACTACCCGGCTAATGTCTGAGCTCCAACAGTATTTTTCTGAAATCTTGTTTCATGGAAAGATAGGTATGGTCATATTGAGTTAAATGGAAAATTAATTCATATCTGAAAATAAACAAAAATCAATACAAATTTAAGAAGATCTATCTCTACACACAAAACTGTTATGTTTTATCGATTACAGTTGCTTTGTTATTTTACGGGAAATTTTCACGTTTTTAGGAAGTGAAATGGTTACCTACCTACTCCTAACAATTATTTAAACACTCAACACAAGTATATTGTTCATCCTGATGAGGGAAGCTTCGCTTCTGAAATATGTAGATATTTATATATTAAAAAACAGTGGTGTAAACAAAGTTCTTCTTAGAATAATAAAAAAATAATGATATCATCCTCACTGGGATTTCCCGTGCTGAGGATTTCATTTACAAAATATTAAATTACATTATATTAAATTGATGTGATTGCTGACAAAAATAAATAATTGTAAGGTGTTTTAAGTGTAGTTGAGGGGTTTCGGTGTTAGTCTGTATTTGGTGTTAATATATTTTCTATTTCAGATCTCCCTATGTAACGTATTTAGAGTTTTATTTGATTTTTAAATTTATTATTGTTGTGATTTTTAAAGGAAGTAGGATTTTGTTGTCGAGTTTAGTACCATAGTATAAGAAGTTTTTCTGTCCAAATGTAGTGTTTGTGGTTCCTTGTTGTATGTCTTTTTCACTCTGAGATCTAGTGTTTCTAATATGTGTGATTGTTGTTATTTCTTGTTTTTTTTTTGTATTTATGAATGTAAAGTAGTATTGTTTTAGAGTATAATTGTTTTATTGACATAACGTTTAGTTTATTGAAGATTTCGTCAGTGCTAGTCTTACAGGGAATTTAAGTATAATTTTCATGATGGCTTTTTGTGTTCTAATGAGTAAATTAAGAATATTATCATTAGCTCTGCCCCATCCGATAATACCATATTCTAATAGTGATTGGCAGAGAGTCATGTAGATCTTAATCAAATCTTTTGTACTGAGGACATTCCGGACTGTTTTAAAAAAGTAAGTTAATTTTTATTTATTATTTAAATAAATAATGCGGTCAGTCCACTTTAAATTGTGATCAATTTTTACGCCTAGATACGTTATGTGGTTAACATTTTTCTTTTAATTACTCTTAAGAATGTTACGCATCACTGAAAATAATTCCAAGTAATTGAAATCAATTGAAGTTTATCAAGAAGTATATTCACTGAAGCCGAAAAGGTATTTTTTTAGACAATTAAGCCGAGATAGCACATTACTATCTGTATCTCAGATAAGCAGTCTGGATAACGCTAGCAATATGTAGGTACACCTACACCTACACAACAGGTAGAGAGCAATCGGAGCACCTATACTAACTTCATTATATCAATATCAATTAATTATTATTATCGGAACTGCCACATACGAGGAAATTAATCACTTTGGAATTATAAACATAAGCTCTTCGTTAAATATCCGCTATCGTATCGCGAAAGGGATATGAAAAAACACATAGTTCTACTAATTCTAAATTCCAAGTATTTCTTGATTTTTATTAATTTTGTGTCTCAGGTCTACTTAGAATAACTTCACGGAAGATTTATTTATGTGGAAGAAATAAACAGCTTATAATACAGATTTATATACAAAGGAGGTTTAACAGAGGGTAAGCCAACAAAGTTTCTTGTGCTAACAGTGGTGAAGTACAGATGTCTTATTAGAAAAAATAAAATAAGAAGGAAGGGGGGAGAGGAAGAGGAAGATAGGATCGGAACAGGAAATTCTCTCGATATATTTTATACTCGTGCATCAATTTGTGGTCGTACGCATTACTTCGGTTCGATATTTTAAAAGGGTATTGTGAAGAATTCCGATATTGTAAAATTGTGCGTTATATTTCACACAAATACGAGGAATTGGGGAAATTATCCTAAGATTGGTCCTGCATGCGGGCAAATAAAAAAAAATGGTTTGTCAGGTTGGTATGTGAATGTTTATAAAATTAATGAGCTCTGGCGAGTTCAGGCCATCATTCATAATTTTAAATAACAATACTAAAGTGAGAATGTTGCATCGAGACGAATAGGCAAAACTCACAATTACATAAAACCACCGCCACGGCCGTGGAAACATTAGCATTGAGTTCTCAGACTCAGAACGCACCTATGTAGATAAGAAAAAATACCGAGGTAAAATATACACGGTAAACCTACTAATATTACGCGAAAGGTTTCTTCAGGGGGGAGAGGGACGTCGGAGAGGGATTATTTAGTAAGGCGATGCAATGCGAGGTAATGCAAAATCGTGTGTTTTGGTTTGAAAATTTGATGGCTTAGAAATATCAAAGATGATTTAATTAAATACTTAAATAATTTAAATATTTAAAAATATATATTTAAATATAAATTTGTTATTCAAAGTTGTGTAATAATTTTTGATTAATTACTTACCTACTTAAATCAATTTTTGTTTATGTTTATAATTTGTTTATTCTTACATTATTGTGTTCTATGTTTATCATTTGTCTATACATGACATTATTATTTTTTAGTATTCTATATATTCCGGATGAAGAAAGCATCGCTTTCGAAACATGTAGATATATGTATATTTAAAGTGGTGAATACAAAATAATTTTAATTAATTTATTAATTAAATACTGCAAGCAGAACACACCTTGGCCTTTGGTTTAAACGGGCACTTTTTTGGTGAGTCTTTTTAAAAGCCTAGAAAAAAATAAAGTATCAGACCTAAAAAAATGTTTAAAATGCAAAATTTTCTACTTACGAACCTCCTTTTCGAATATTGTTCATCGTGGCAAAGGAAGTATTTTTATAATATGACCACCTGCATAATGAGTGCGTGATCGTTCGAATTTTACGAAGTGGATCTCCTTAGTTCGAAAAAATAATAATAGTATTACGCAATACGATAAACACAATGATTTAAAAGAGAAAAATCTTGAATGCAAAAAAAAAAGATTAATAGGCTTAGCATTTATCAAAATCAAATCAGAAATATGATATCTGTCTGACCGTCCTATATTAGTTTTCCGAAATATGTTTAATATCCTCAAAATATTCTTTTAAAGTATCTCTTTAAAATGTCGAGAAGAAATAAAAAAAAAAGAATATGATGTAGTTTCATTTTTTCATAAACACTAACATTAATGTGTTTGTTTTTAATGCGGATTACAAAACTTTTATTAATTTTATTTAAAAAAAAACATACCGGAAATGATTGCATGATTTTTCTCCACTTAAAGAAAAAATATTTTTAATATTTTGTAAAACATACGTAGGACGATCAGAAAAACAGTAAAAGTAAAGGACCGGTCAGTGGCCGAGTTGGCATCGCGTTTGGGTCTCACCGAGGCGTCGTGAGTTCAATTCCTCGGCTGGCTAAGTCCTCCATTACGACACAAGCAAAATCTTCCGCTTAATGTGATGGTAGTAGCAGATTTTCAAATATTGTCAGGTTATTCGTAACCAGGGAATATTTTTCCTTCTTTAAAAAAAAAAAACAAAGCCTATATAAATTTTAAAAGCATATTTTTTCATCTTTAAAAACATTATTATTACATATATATATACATATTTAATTACTTATTACTGGTAAAACCGATTGAGTTAAAAAAAATAATTAAAATTCTCTATTCTGCGAGGCACTTACTTTTAATTATTTTTTAACTAAATCGGCTTTACCGGTAATAAATCATCCTAAACACTGTCCAAATTAGAATTGGGTGGGAGTAAATAAAATCATATAAGTAAATCGTCGCAATGTGGATTAACCGCAGTTTGAAAGTGGTCTAGAACGCCGAAACAGCTATCACAATAATAAAACCTAAAATACTCACAGAACTTACAAAAACATTATTAAAGTTCTAAGAAAAATTACCGGAGTTCTACGAATTAAACATAAACAATCAATAAAAACATTATGATTATCGTATTGCGAAGTAATATTATCATTATTTAGAATTAATAAAGAATCCCTTTCCGATGTCCCTCTCCCCCATAAAATGGGTCTAAATAACGACTTACCCAGATTCAGTATGCAATATAAATGATTACTTATCGATTATTCGGTCGATTCAGCGCGATCGAGAAACCAATTTTGACAAATACAATTCAATTTTCATTCACTTTAAAAACAGTACAAATCAGAATGTATTAGATAAAATTTTGGAACGGCATAAATGAATGATAAAAGATAACAAAGTAATAACAGGTTAAATAACAACTACTTACAGGGAAAAAAAGAAAAACATAATGTAAGTATGAAAAAAAGATAAAATAATTGTTATTTTACCAGCAGAAACAACGCCGGTCGTTTAAATGCAACCTTACTAGCAAAATCTTTCGAAGGTATAATAAAATGATTGTAAATAATACTGTTTACTCACAGAGGAATTTCATTATCTTTTGATTGACAAACCAGACTTACAAAGGTAGGGCCGCCAAAAGACAGCTAGTTAATCTGGTATAAAAATTACATTTCAACTTTTATTATTGAATATTGTCAGTCTAATGTAAAAATATTGCAATACTATTACGCATATACTCGTACATTAGTGCTTCACCTTCACCACTTATTACATTTTGTAACTGCCAAATGTATTTCTTATATATTAAATAAAAACCAACATTTTGTTTTAAACCACTAATTTATTTTTAAATCGACACCAACCGGTTTCGCTTATCTCAAGCTTCATCGGGGCAAAATTTAAAACTAAACAAAAAATGGTTTTGGCATTAGATTAGATTTTTTTTTATGTGTTGTCCCATTCTGTTACATGTTAGCTCATGTCTTGTATGTCTCAACTATATATATTCACACTCTACATATTGTTTAGTTTAAAATTTTACACCGATGATGCTTGAGATAAGCGAAACCGGTTGTGTTGATTAAAAATAAATTAGTGGTTTAAAACAAAGTGTTTGTTTTATTTGAAAAATATGTCAAACCACAAAGTAATTGCTTTCTACGAAAATATATTTCTTATGTGTATTAAATATTTTTATTTTTCTGTAATACGTATTAAATTTTATAAAATAACAAATATACTGTCATTGAAGACAACGAGTATTTGGAATGGTTTTAGCTGCCAAGCCCGGAAACCCTCGAAGTCTCTCAAACTATCTGACAAGAAAACCAGAAGTATTTTTAATTACACAGATCCAATGCTATTGTATAATCATATTGAAAGAAACTGTGCTTTTTATGCCTTTTAGCACGATGCAATTTTCGCAATCATGATTTTGTATGCAATCACTCAACTCTTCGTCTGTTGGAAAACTGATCGTTCAAAAACAGTTATAATCGTAATGCCAGTAATGGAGTAAAGCTGGGTGTCAAGAAGCACAGCACTCGTGGGAAACTGTCAACATTTATTCCCCTTCTGAATGCGGCTTTATACCACTATACAATTGTCTTAGTATCACGTAGTTTAGGGGTAATAATCAGGTGAATTTACTATTGCCTCGTATCATCACGTGTTCGTGCGACTTGTACTCACTAATGGATACGTACGTCGCTCGTGCGAACTGTGAACCGACATTGCTTTCATCAGAGAAACAATACAATGAAACTGCAAGTGGAGAGTAAACAATAACAATGGAGCTAACTAAGCACTAAACATCATCTGCGCTCGCGTCATAACAAGATGTAACTCATCATAACATTGCCATTATGCATAAAAATAATGATACACATTGGCCACGTTGAAAAAAGTGTCCATTCTACGTAATAATTTAATTCGGCATTCCCCGAGGCTTTATTTTGATACCTAATTGGGAACGATAAAATACAATTATAGGTTACAAGTCTTCAAAACATGATGGGAATAGATGAAATCGGCTTTTTAGGAAATATACGCCTTATGCAATCTTTGGAAAGTCTTTGGGAAAAATACTTTAAATGGATACAGGTACGATCCTCCCCCACACCACAGAAGAACCGTGTGAAGGAAGTCACCGTAAAGACCCTGCGCACTTTTGCAGGGACAGAAATACGTTAAGAGCTCTGGTATGCGAAATGAAAAATCCCGGAGAACGCAGAACTCAAACTCGAGAAAAGCGATATCAGAGAGATCCCATTCCAATCCCAATTGGTCACAGTGATTGAATGTAGAATATTAAATACATGCATTTTATTTCCGCCCGCCTCAACTCATTTTCTATCCTATGCCGTCTTTCCCTAGATGAAGACAATTTATGAAATAGACATTCATCCTGTGCGGAAAAAACGCTACAATATTTAAACTGTAAATCAAATATGGGGGGTTCCATCGAAGCCAGAGTAAAGTTAGCCTCCCAGAAGCTGGGAGTACTGTACAGAACCCGCAGATACTGCAGATAGTACACGACTGCTGACCCGGTATAAATCGCTTATGAGCCCCACTGTAGAATTTGGCAGCCATCTCTGGCCGGGAACCCCAATATATCTGAAAAAAACCCCTGACGCTGTGCAGAAACGGGCGGTTCGTTTGATAGATTCGCTTATCTTATCAAACGGATTGCAATCTTTAGAGCACAGACGTCAGGTGGGAATGCTGTCCATGTTCTACCGGTATTGTGATAGAAGATGCTCTGAGAAACTAGCACCATTGATCCCTTCGGCACCGGTGCATAGTTGGGAAACACGCCATACGCTCGCCCAACATTTGCACACGGTTGAAATTTGTTACATGAGAACGGGTCGTTTCTACAACTCGTTCTTGTGTTGAACAGCTCGACTGTGGAATGTGGCCTCTGTTTCCTCCCTCCTACAACATGGGTCTCTTCAAGACCCAAGTTCATTCCTCTCTATCCTCTAAAATACCCTCCACACAGCATCCTAGGCCTTGGGGGAAATTATTTTGTGCAGAGTCTCCTGTGTGGAGTTGGAAATTTGTCGGTTTGATTCCTGCCACAATACCGATGACTTGTATTTTTGCAGTAAGCAAAACATGGACAGACTGGCAGTATAAAGTTAATTATACAGTTTTATGGCCACACAGATAATGACCACCCGTACCTATAGCATCCATGTAGCATCAACGACAATTATTAACATCAAGCTGAATAAATACTAATTGCATATTTATAATCAGCTTGAATTGGGACTATTGCTTCGCGAGACATCGCATGGTGTTTGCGTAAGTGGTTGATATTTGTCGCCAGGATCAACGCATTTGGTGGCCGCAATTAAATGCAGTTTTTATTATTCGTTTTATATAAAATCATCGGCGAAAGATGCAGATTTGGTAAATGTTGACAATATATCAATAGCCGTTGCTAAATATATTCGTTTCCCAAATTAAATGCCATGGATTGAAAACAAGTGTGACGTGTAAAGATTACGACAAACTTGTAAAGTTTTTTGGACAACAATAAAAACTTTGAATAGGCTCAAGCGATGGGCTGGTCATCACGTCAGAGCAGATTCACATAACTCAAATAACATAAGAACAGACAAG
The DNA here is from genome assembly GCA_022606495.2 of Halesus radiatus. NCBI lineage: Eukaryota > Metazoa > Arthropoda > Insecta > Trichoptera > Limnephilidae > Halesus > Halesus radiatus. Next base: position 405,242 of record JAHDVE020003174.1, on the reverse strand, counting down.
GTAATATAATAATAATAACGTTTTATTATCTTCTTTTTTATAATAAAATAACAAATAATGATATCCTATTAGGATTTCCCGTGCAAAGGATTTCATTTACAAAATATGAAATTAAATTATATTAAATTGATGTCATTGCTGAAAAAAATAAATAATTGTAAGGTGAGGTGCAGTTGAGTGGTTTCGATGTTAATATGTTTTCTATTTCAGATCTCCCTATGTAACATATCCAGTGTTTTACTGGATTTTTAAATTTATTATTGTTGTTGTGATTTTTAAATGAGGTGGGATTTTGATGTATTGATAAGAAGTATTTTTGTCCAAATGTTGTGTTTGTGGTTCCCCGTTGGATGTGTTTTGATTCTGAGATCTAGTGTTTCTAATATGTGTGATTGTTGTTATTTCTTGTTTTTTTTTGTATTTATGAATGTAAAGTAGTATTGTTTTAGAGAATAATTGTTTTATTGACATAATGTTAAATTTGTTGAAGATTTCCACAGTGCTAGTTCTTACAGGGACCTTAAGTATAATTTTCATATACCTACACAAACTTGAAAAATATCACTTTCTCAAGGTGCTCGCGTCGTAAGCCAGTAGAAACGAATGTTAAACGATGTTTCTATAACAGCCTGGTAATAGCAGACTTCAGTAAGAAATAGTAGCTCACGGTGAGCTAAAGTCAAAATTGATGTTGCTACTTTGAAATTTGTCAACCGCTGTCCTACAAACAGAAGAAGATTGGAACAAGATGAAAAGGACCGGGAAACTGGATAAAAAGGGATAATGACTTGCGGAAGAGAACAAATTCGGGGTCTGAGATGTTATGTGGGAATCACGTAGATGAGAAACAGCTTGTAAAGCTTTAAATATCCATAACAATGCAAACACGTGCAAATGGCATCACTGTTAACGGTTAACGGTTAACGGTAGGAAAGTGTCTAATGAATGAGGTAATTACTTAAGAAGGTCTTGTGAACATTTTGCTAATATCCTTCGACCTTCCATTGTTGTAAACAATGGACGTAAAGGAACGCCGAATTAACACAAGGTTGGTTATTTCACAACTGTACGTCCGCATCCCTCGTATCCCGTATCTAATGTGCAGTTAGGCAATAGGCGCAGTGTTCAAACAAGTTTACCGTTTATCGCTCGCTTCAACAAAACACCACGCTGGCCAGAAGCCGCGCTTACTGCTTACCGCTTACCGCTTACCAGAAGCTGAACAGATTCAGATATTAGAATGTTAAAGTTGCGCACACAGTGGCTTCATTTATATCTATCGGCAAACAGACAAATCCGCCAGTAAATTAAAATACCAAAACCCTGCTTATCTACTTTAATCAAAACTACGACGGAAATTGTCAGAAAGATAAAAGCACCGTCGCCCGATAATATCAGATGAGATAATAGTATCATTGATAACTACTGTAATTTATAATAAGTCAAAGTTATTTTACTACGAATAAAATTTATTATTAAAAGAAATATAGGTACAATGTACAGTAGAATCATTTTAAAGAGATTCAAATATGCAAATTATAAAAGAAAAGGATAAATATTCATTCATAACCGAAAATCGTACTAGACTTAAATATATATTCTCATGCCCAAAACCAGTGGCGGCTCGTGACTTTCGAGTGAGCTAGAGTGGTAAGATTGAAAAATACGACTTTATTGATATTGTTTTAGCTGTTGATTTTTTTTTCAAAATTTCAATTTTGTTGTATGGAGATTTTGATGGTAGGTGGGGCACTGCCCCAACGGTCTGTGATTTAACATCAATAAAGTCGTATTTTTCTATCTTACCACTCTAGCTCACTCAAAAGTCACGAGCCGCCACTGCCAAAAACTAAACACTTCTTTTGCACAACACCACTATGCTCACCGAGGAAAGTGTTTTTTTTTTTAATAATTTGCCGGACGAAATCAGAAGCATTACTGACAAAATACAAATGTTGAACTCTGTCAAAAAATATTTTAAAGACATTCTTAAAAAAAACTGTTACTGCTTAAGTTAGTCATATAAAATACAATTTTTTCACCACAACAACAAAAATATTCTAAATATACACATCATGTATTTATTTTTAATTACATTATCTTTGTTACGACAAATACTAACACTGAATAAAAATATATCTAGACACCACATTAACGTATATATATATATATATTGTTTCATAATCAAACTGCAGTATACTTGAGGCATAATATTATGTTAATAATTAATACTTATACATGTACCATAAATATTATTTAACAATTAGCAAATTAATGTACACTCCTCTTCCATCCACAAGCAAGTGCTTTTAATTTAAGAATAGTATTAAATTATGTTATATAAAATGTTAAATATATTACCCATAATATAATTTTAAAACATAATAAATCCTTTTTGTGTAGCGGTGTTCTGTACCGTAGAATTATAGCGGGGTAAGGGGGGATTGCAGACGAGAGAATTGTTCGAACGAATTTGAAACACTATCGGTGTGCACAAATACATTCAAATGTGTGCTCTTTAAAATGATTTGCGCGTATGAGTGTAAAAGTTATGTAAATTACACCGTAAATCATAATAAAAGTGAATTTGCAAAGGACAAGAGAACTGGTAAAATAGTAAAATGCAGGAAACACCGAATTCAGTAGTACCAGTAGTCAAAGGAAGCGATGCAAGTACTCCGAAATGGAGTTCTGAGAAACCCTTTTTTATTTTAACGAATGCAATAAAAAGTTTTTTTTTGTTTTTCTTTTCGCTCGCCATGTTAGGGATGTCCCTATATTATATGACAGTGAGGCATGGAACTGGCAGAGGGAAGACAAAAACAGACTGAATGCATTAGAGTACGAAAGAATATGAAAAAGAACTGAAAAAAAATGCAATTTCACCGTTCTATAGTATCTGGTGTGACGAACAGACATATTTCCTGCTAACGTGTTTTGTCGGAAATAAGGACAAAAAAACAAATATCACAGTCGGCGTTGTTCAAAGAGCACCTAATGACTTAAATCGACACATACTGGATCGATTTCTGAACCAAATATGTTGGTCGTTTTAATGGAGACATTTTAAGTCACGATGTAAGCAGATTACAGTGCGATCTAACTTGCGGTAGACTGATAATTACATTACAAAACATTGTGATTTGTATCTTAGAATTTTCAGTAACGGGAGTAATAAAATTCTTATTCAACTTTGAATAAGGAACTCCAGTGAAAATATTGTGACTATTTTATTTTATTAAATATTTTCATATAGATCAGCAAATGCCGATGCTGAATATATAACTTTTATTATATTTAATTTTATGCGTAGAATTTATAAATCGTTATTTAAAATTGAATAAAAAATCAAGTCATCAAAACACCGTGTTATGTTGGTATGTCTATGTGGTCGTCACGTGTATATTCTGTTTTTGGATTAGTATGGAGATTTTTGTCTTTTGGTTTTGTTTTGTAATTTAATTATGTATTTTTTTAGCTTCGGTGAAATTCAAACTCAATTTTGGTGACTTATAATTGTTGTTCAATACAAAAAAAAACTATTATTAATAACAGAAAATTAGAGTATTCATGAGCAAACCAATTGTCAATATGAATATTTTGATAATGTTAATGCTTAATACTATTATTATTCTTCGAGTTAAAGTTTCTAAAAAGGTACGTTATAATTTATGTTTAGTTTAATATGAATAGAACATAAAATTATGCACGGTAAAGCTCATCCTTGTTTTGACATTCTAACCTCAAAACTGACCGGCGGAGCGTTTTGGCGGCCTCTGAAAATTTTAAACTTTATTATTGTAACCATGAAAACTAACTTTAGAAAAAAAAACGAAATATACTGGTATTTATGTTTAATGTCATTATTGAAAAAAAAATAAATATAAAAAAATGGGCTGGAGTCCTTATTGTAACAATGGATGTCCGTTTTGTTTTACATCGCGGATTAGAGTAACGGGGAGACTGTATTTAGAGAAGAAAGGCGAACAAGCGCTGAATTGGCTGTCGGTTGATCGGTTTAACGTAACGGTAGACGAAAAACGAAGTAACTGGATTGCCTACTTAGTTATCGGATACAATATCAACTCAAATACGACGAAAGCTCTATAGCGGTCTCAAATACGAAAAAATAATTTATAAAGTTAGACAAGTACAAAGACCGGTGATTCCGTTATAAAAATATTATTATTCTGAAAAGAACACTTGTGCTATATTTTAAAGATTTAAACAGTCGCGGTGATGAATACGATTTACCTTTATGGTAAAATGACCTATTTAATATTATGCTGAGGCACACAAATATGCTAAACAGGAAACAAACCTACTGGAAAGCTAAAATTCTCAGTGGGGTTTACTCTAATGAGCGGTTGTGCAGTGAATTCACAAAGAAAAACTACAGCGAACAAGACTCACTTGGATTACAATATACTGAAGTTTGAACAGCGCACCACTACTATATAGTATTTGCAAGTACAAATTCCCAAACACCGAGCCACAAACTCCATAGTAAAAAAAATCCACCAATGGGAACACAGCGCGATCCGAATCTTGGAATATGGAGCACATATGGAGCTAAAAACACCTACGTGATACTTCATACAACATAAATACACTGACAGAGCAGTTTTGTACTACCAACCCCTTGAGTGAACGTTTCGGAAGCCTGGCAATGTCCATAATCTACCCTGATGTTAAGACACTGCAAGGCATGCGGCCAAACACTAATGTCCAACAAAAATAACTCACGGCACTGTCCAAATGTTGAAGCTCCAAGGCCATCATTAACTTGGGCCGAAATAGGTGCGAAGTAGCCAATTAAGATATCTGCCATGAGACAAAAAACATAAGCGTCGTAAAAAAGTTCATTTTTAATTTCATCTGTGACCATTATTTATAAAACATATTGCCATTAAATGGAAGCGGTGGGTATTATACTTATTACACATATTATAAAGTGTTAAATACTTAATAGCTTTAGTGGGTTGGATAGTTGATCGCCCACTAAACCATACTTCATAATATGGAGGAGTTGTGGCAATCCTACTATGGGAGTATATAAATAGACTCAACGTTCCTTGCAAAGTCAGTGTAAAATATTGTTCCCGCTCGTGAAGTAGGAAGGGATGAGGCGGCTGTCGATGTCGCCCGAATCCTTCCGATTTACCGGCATAGATATTGGATATATTCTATAATCTGAAGTTACCGGCGTGCCTACTTCATTTGTTCCTGAGTTTTTTAACCGTTAGAGTGCGGTGCAGCGCTATGGCGATACAAGCGTTAGTCACGAAAATTGCGACGAAGCGCTTAGGCGCTGAGTTATTCAGTAGGCATTTGTTGATCTTTACAAGAGCACGTGTTCCATTTGAGAGCGGTGTATTGCAGTTGGCGTGTATCTTGTATACTATATTTATTGTATGTCCTGTTATAATAAATGAAATGATACCAAAGTTCACCATGTCGGATCTTACTTCTATCGCGGATGATGTATCAAAGGACGGCGACATCACGGATGATGAGCCCTTCGAACTTATAAATGGAGACAGTGATGACGGAAGTGCGATTATTGGCCATCGCAATAATAGAATGCGAATAGAAAGTGAATTTTCTTCATATGCGTCCGATTTAAAAATGGGCTACATAACATAATTTTCTTTTTTTTATATTTAGTAGTTTTATTTTTTTATTAGATGCTTGGTATACAATTCTTTTTACGTTTAATATCAAAAAGAATCATTACGTTTGGTCGATATTTGTCCAAGTTATTGCATTTTTAGTTAATATCATATTTATTTACTAATAACACAAATTATCAATAGCTGTTTACGCACCTACTTGCAAAAACAGTACAGCACTAAAACGGTTAAAATTCACATAAAAAAGCCAATTTATACGAATATTGATTATGGTAAAACCGATGAGAGGTTACATCATTGCTTTTTCTGTTTATTCCAGAACGACATGCCCAGTCATGTAGGCATTTTGCAGTTATCATTGGAGATCCATACTCATCGAGCGTTTGTAATCGACTGAAGCCCGTGTTATTTCCATGATGCCAATTGGCCGGATATTGTTGCCCATATTTACTCTATTTCTATACCTCAATAAGTATATACGAGCACTCGCAACAGTTTTCAGCAACAAAAAAACAGAGCTACCAAACAAAACAGAATTAGAGGAATAGTTTTTTTTTAACAATGAATAGTGAGATTATAATGGGGACTTCAGTGAAGCGTTATATACCAGGAGTAATTAGTGGCAATTCGTCACAGAAACTACATTACTAATTACTTTATAAATATATATTAGCAACACTGAATCGATGAACCCAATGCATGGAACCAATTGATCCGCAGTCCGTTAGCAACCGGCAACCATACTCCACAGTGAAACTGTTGGTGCTCGTGACATAATCGCCCACAAAAACAAATTTAGGATCGAAAGAAATTTATCTTATCCGGTAGCAGCGCCAATTATTATAATGGTAACTTTATAATCAATAATCGATAAAATCATGGGAGATTGCCAATTTGATCTATATCTTTTGAAGATGTACCTATTTGATAAAAATAACAGTTTTTTATCAAAAATCTGCCTCTGTTACACTAAAACCTCTCGTACGGTGAGCTAAAATTTTTTTTTTTTAACTATAAAACAGAAAATCCGTCTGATTCAGCAAAAACTTTCGAACGCTTAGCTCTGGCGTCGAGTAATTTTCACAGCTTTTTCTGTTAGGATGTTTTTGTCAAATTGATTATTGTCAACCCGCAATGTCATTTACATTTTATGAGTTGTATGTTTAAATATTTAAATTGTTAAAAAAATGTAGACATTTAAAGTGGAACGTTTTTATTCCAATGGCAACACAAAGCAATTTTTTTTAATCTCAATCAAACTCGAATTTGATTCCTAGTTCGTTTAAAGAAATAATGTAAAACATCATAATTCTTTTTTTTTAATTCTAATATATGGTTATTTCCATACACACATTTCAGAAATAGAAAAAAAAATGCATTTTCCGTGTAACTGTCTTCCTTGCAAAGCGTTAAATAATAAACATAAAATTGTTTTAAAATGTGAAGTAGAATCATCTCCTTTCGGAAAGTACCACTAATTTCTAGATACGGTGAAAGTAAAAAACATGCACTTGGACCATTGTGCTTTTAAAACTTACAATAATCTTCCTGTTAGCCATCTCTTGGTGTTGCAATTTAAAATGTTTTAAGCGATCGCAGGCCACCAATGTTTGTCAGTAAAATGTTAGGTAGTACCTAATTACACTATCGGACTATTTAATAAAGCAACGGTAGAGTCGAAGATAATAACATACATAACTGTAATGTGCCAGTTTTATAAACGAACCATAAAATTTCTGTTACGTAACGAACCGTTATCAGTCCCTTTTTTGTCTTGAATAATTGCCATTCGCTAATCATCACTTTCACTGCTCGATGGGGAATCCATTTTATAAATGCAAATTACATATTGTCTTTTTAATTAAAAATATCTGACAACTGAAAGCTGTCAAACGACCGAAAATATGACAAACGTTTATAAAACGACAAAATCTGGCGGTAGTCCAAATATTAGTCAAATATGGTATCAAACGTTACGAACGGATGATTATAAAACCGGCCCCCATATTCGTTATTAAAAATTCATCGTTGTTTATTAATTGATTGTGAACAAAATACGTTATGGCCATATTTTTTTTCCAATTCCTAATGTAAACAATAAACCGGTAGCGCGCGAAAGTCTTTATCGAAACTGTGGAAAATTAAAACATCATCTCGGACAAGATCTACAATCTCCATTGCGGCGATGTCGCCGTTTCACTTGGTGCTAAGAAGAACGAGTTAAGTGAAGGTAAGGTATGGAACATTATCTGAATACGGTAGGCGCCCGCGGTGATTAAATGTAAACTTACAGCCGTTCTTCCCAACCCTACTGAGCAACTGTTAAGCCGAAATTTTGACTCAACACTGTTCAAATGTACAAATACGTTCTTCCCAATGAAACTCTCGATCAAATTTACGATTAATTTAGGATATCTATTTTTGTGGATTAAGTTCCGCTAAACAGAGGACTAGTTATAAAAAAGGGTCAACAGGGTGAACAAACGTCAGCGAAATGTCAAATGTCATTATTAGTTTACGATCTATTTTACGTAATTCAAATATTGAATAACAAAGATTCATTTCCGTTTTCGAATGTCAAAACATAACATACCTAATTATTTAAGGGTTTTTACATATATATATATATATATATACAGTGCATCTTTAACATGAGAAATATTAATTTTGAACATGAGAAAAAAATACAAGAAACAAAACAAACATACAAAAATACACAGTGTTCAGATAGGTTTACAGAAATACTACGGAAGGTTTATGAATATGATTGGAATAAATATTTAACATGGTTCACAAAATTCACAAAATTTACATTAAACATATCAACATGAATCCTACAATTAATTATTGTAGCGTGGGAAATGTAGTGTTATAATATTGTTCCTCCTTTAAATATTATTTTACTCTATCGCAGTTTTAGTAAATTATTATCAAACAGCACAATACGTGGAAAATGTTGCTAAACTTCTAGGATTCATTAGTACGGCCAATTTGTGTAATCATATTAAATATAGACTACATAAAATTCGTAAAAAAAAACAAAATGTTAATCCATTCGTTGCACACTTTTTTAGGCCAAACGTGTGCAAAATAAGATTATCTGCTCAAAAACACCCGGGAGAAACGTGATGATCATATTAACCGGCGCCTACTGAACATATTTCGTTTTATTGTATTATGCCACGACTACACGATCGCCCAACCTCCCTACTCGAACGTCTGGGCGATTGTGTAGAGGGGTGGTACGTACGCGTTGGGCCAAGGTTGGCTCGAGTTCGGCGAGTTCGCCCGAGATCGCCGTGGTGGCGAACTAGTTGGCCCAACCTTCAAAATAGTTGGCCTAACTCGCTCAAACCAGCCTCCACACATTGGCCGTTCAGTATGAGTTCGGCAGGCAATCCCTACGGACGTGCTGCGGGAAGAATAAAACATGACTGAACTATGTTTATAATGACTAAAAAATATTCAAATGTGCAATCAACTCCCAAATAAATTCCCAAATATGCATTATGAATATTTGGCTAATAATATAATAACTGTATAATTTGTATTGCGCAGTTTTTCGTGAAAAATCACCTCAATAGCGAAATACATGTAATCCGATGTATAATCGGGGCTAGTTGTTATATTTTTTTTGAGCTGCAATCTGACTCAGGCTATGCGTAAAAATAAAATACAGAGCTAAAACACGCGCAACAGCTTTCCGTCATATTTATTTCCGATATTATGAGTACCTGATGAGAAACGAATTGTGTCAATAATATTATAAATTTCAGTAGACTTTCTATGAATATCGTTAGATCGATAGATTTTTTAGCTAAAACGGCATTACTAGTTTGGAGTTTGTAGTTGGAACGTTGGCCGATCGTGTAGTTGCCTGATTTATAGTCACTATACGATCGGCCAACGTCCCAACTCCGAACCGAGTTCGGGTTGGGACATTGGGTGATTGTGTGGTCAAGGCATTAGGTATACTCCCACATCGTGGCTAGAGTCTCCACTTACCGTTTTATACACCGTTGACCGAGATTCGAGACCCTTCAGTGCAGGCACTGTACTACTTCTATTAGAGATTAGACGTAGGAAATCTAGAATGTAACCAATCGCATTTTATTGGTTTACAGTCCGTAGACAGGGTAATGGCGTCTGAACGCATTTACATCCTGGCTAGGAGAAACCGTCCAACATCTCGCCTACTAATTATTAGCTCACACATAATAATTTCACTTATTAACACGCAATTCCCGCACAAAACACGTTGGTTTTGATCAATCATCAATTAACATTATGGAAGGCAGAACAGTAAACAGTTAATCAGATAAAAGTAAAGATATAAACAATTTCGTTAGAGTTAATAATGCAATTTCATAATTATTCCACGGAGGTAATCTATGAATCAGCGCAATTTAATTTCGGTGCGTATGTTTTATTAATAATATTTACATTTACATAAACATATTTGAAATACATATAGGGTACGAAGACATTTTGTAACGCAGTTGTATTAAATCCTGAGTTTATTAATAATAAAAATAATAACGTTTTATTATCTTCTTCTTTTTTTAACAACAATAATGATATCTAAATAAAATAAAAAATACTAAAATAAAAAAAATTTAAAAAATTATAAACATTAATTCTTTCCTTTAGACATCCAGAATGGTAAATCAATCAATGAAGGATTAAATGCAGTGGTCACAACAAGAGGTTGTTACAAAAAGAGATACTTGCAGTCTACAATGGAGTTCTGACACCAAATCTGTGGGGTATGAAGTAGGGATAAAGGCAAACTGAATAGGTACAGTAAAAAGAGATCCCTCTGAGTTACAGTCTGTGACGTATTTGTGGTAAATAATGTATAAATAAATCACAAATGACAAAAATTAGAAGGACGGTTGTAAACGTACGAGTAACGAGTAAGATAAAGAAAATACAGCTTAGATCATTTGAACGAGAACAGCGGGTGAACAGAGGAAGAATGGAAGATTATGCACGAGAAGATATACATTTAAAATATAGATGAAGCCAATAATGTGTGTCAAGACAAAAGTGTTTTGCGTCCAATCCACTCTTCCTACCCCTGCGGGAAAATGCCGTGATGGTTAGTTAGTTTGTTATATAATAATATAGGTAAGAATCTTAGTACACTGTTAACTAATAATTCGATAATTTAACAACCATTTCGTACCATTGTGTACCAAACGAAGCAAAATAATGCCGAATAGGCTAGGGCTTCAGTTAGCTGAACTGGATTTACCGTAGGTCGTTCATTCAGCATGCCTGTCAGTTTATGGCAAAGCTAAAACTATTTTTCATTTTGTGGTCACGCGAACTTCGCTTAGGCAAATTAAGTCGATAATAAAACATGCGACTAAATCTATAAATCTAAAATATCATCGTAATCGTTCGTGATAGAAGAAACACGATCAAAGGGGTTTTTTCAAAACCTAGAACAGGATGGCAACATAGACAGAGTTTAATTAACTATCTAGATTATATCTTTAAATAGTGTTGGGGAGGTAATGAAAGAGAATTCTAAAAAAAATATTAATTTGAAATCCATGGTTAAAATTTCTCCATTAAATTTCAGATCTCTTAGGGGGATGTAAAATGACATATTTCAATTGATAGTCATAGGGTTATGCCACATAGAATGGAATCAACAGAGATGCTTTAACAGGTGGGGGAAGAAGCCAAATTTAGCAGGGCGAGGGGTGAGCCTGGAGGCATGTCCTTTTCAGTGATTTGCCAATAAATAAATCTCAACATTATGCAGCCAACTAGCACTGCACCGCAAAGTATTAGTATTGTGTAGATAGTATTTATCGATATCATATTTCAAATTCAAGATTTGTCAATGTTATTCTCAATTTTTAATCCCATATTATTGGCAGCTATCTTTATAATGATTACAAAGTTCTTAACGAACACAATTGTAAACTAGACAGTGTCTCGGATTAATATCCGATTTTTATGACATAAATTGAACTGGTCTCATTAGCTAAGTTGGTTAAGCGGTTGCCCCGGATAGGCAGAGGTCCTGGGTTCGAGTCCCAGATGCGACTGAAATCTTTTTATTTTCTGTCGTTTTTTTTTTCGTTTTCATGTTTCATTGAGGTTATGTTAATATTATTTTCTACAATTATTAAATTGTTTATTAATTTACTTACCGCAGGAAACGATGACATGAAAGCTTTCGCGTCGTCGTTATTTCGGTTTGACAAAATTGTTTCACAAAACTATTATATTGACTTAGCTTAAAATAGAGTAAAATAACGATATCCCGTGGAATGCAATGCGATATTAGTGATTAATCTCACTATCATTTCTATTTTGACACCATTTTAATGCATATGAATGCGTTATCCTGTAAAATCTTCCGATGATCATTAGACGGCAGTCAGCGTGCCAATGATAGCGGAGTTTATTAAAAACAAGCGCGACCCGGGCTGGTCCCAAAATCGATGTCACGTGACCTTTCCCTCCAAGTCAAAATGGTACGGGTAGATTTTACGTTGGGCATGTCTATGTAAATCTGACGTCAGTGGGTTATACACAAAAAATAATATGTAGTGGTTTGGCACTTTTTTTCGAAAAAAAAAACAAGACCGAAATAACACTGTAGTTGTGGTTTATTTCTAAAAAGTGAAATAACCACTTAATTTTAATTTTACTTCCAGATTTTGTTATACAATTCCTACATCTAATAAAGAATATATTAAAAGCATAAAAGCTGCATCTACCAACAAACTACAATTTGACTATACAGTCCTCAACTAAACTTGTTTGACTAGCTCTAAACCTTTCTCCTTTACAACAAACTACAATTTGACTATACAGTCCTCAACTAAACTTGTTTGACTAGCTCTAAACCTTTCTCCTTTAGAAGAACGTAGGAACAAATTCTATCTCATTTCTTCAAAATTATTAATTGGATTATTGATTCACATACTTTACTACAACTCATCCCTTTCAACTCATCCTTTTCCCTCCCGTAGACTCAAGAATAATGAACTGCTCTTCCTCAATCAACATTCAACTAATTATGGATACTATTCAATGTGAATAGTATTGTGTAGACTGGTCAACTCAAGTCTAAGCTTTATTTTGTTGGTGTAAGCCTAAATGATTTATATCAAGCAAGTAAAGACGTATTATATTGTTATGACTCTTAACCAGGTCTTAACTTGACGTATCACTTCTTGTTTATTGAGTGTTTTATCTTTGCTTAATTCATATACCATCCTACACTTAAAATTGAAACTATTCTTCTAATTTCGTGTTACTCATGTTGTAAATTGGACGTTAGTCCGTTAACAAATAAAAAAACTAGAAACATGAATTATTGATGATTCAGAGTTCCATACGAGTGAAATCAAAGAGCGGTTTGTAAATCAAGATTCTATATAGGGTTCGCTCGCGATCCTTGGGGGACACCAACAATAGGCGAGATTATAAGGCAAAGCCAGAACTTGTACTCGTGCACTTGTCCGTTGATCGCCCCACGCGCATACACAGCTCTAAAGACCTCTCCTTCTTTCTTATAAACGATGCATGTAACAGAAAGAGAGTTTACGACGGAGCTAGCGTCAGTACCATACCGTCCACTGACTCTGAATAGTCTGAATGCGAATCATTCTGGTTTCAAGGTGAATGGAATGGGCTGGGTAGATTGAGATATAGAAATACGAGCGACACTCGCCCATCCTCACAGTATCTTATCATTATTACCATCAATGATAATGTCCCGAGGATATTGCAACATACATATACATTATACAGCTACTTAGAAATGAGATAATTTCGACATAATAATATTTTAATTGTGTCAAATTTTAAATTGATTCGTGTCATGATTGAGGTGGACGGATTATGATCATTTAAAAAAATATACACATTCTTGCAAATTTGCTCTAAAAACCTTTAAATGTGAATGAAAACTCAAATAGAATAATAATTTCTCGTTGAATTTAGTTAGTGTCAAGCAGATGTGCAGCAAGTAACTACTTTTTCGATGTATTTCTTTTGCCGATAATCTTTGTTTGTTGTCTGAGAGAATTAATTTGTATGCTTGGGATGTCTCCCCTCTCTGATGTGACTGCGGACTTGGAAAAGTTGGGAGAGCGAACAGTCCTGTGGTAAATTACTGCTTAATCCAAGGAGGTGGCGATTACTTAGTATTATTTAATACTTCGGTTCGATGAAATGCCTTATTCCACTGTCCCCCTACCAGTTCGGCACTTTGAGCTGAATTCGCGTGAAATATGTTCTTATTATAGAAATACTTTAAATGGTATGGCCGAAACATAAAGTTCCATACGCACACATTGCACACATTATGCAATATCCGCTCCCTGGTCATGACAAACTGAATAAATAAAAGGATATGCAAGAGAATAAGAACTGACGCAAAATATCAGGCTAAAGTGAATAATCAATGATGCTGTATAATAATTTGGTGTGATATCAAAACAGAAGAAAAATCAAAACTAATTCAACTTTTAAAACATGTTTTTTTTTCAAAAAGTGTTTCTTTTTAAACAACTATCTTGCTACATATGGCAATCCCCGTGAGTAATAAAACTCATTTTAGTTTTTATAAGGCGTAAATCTCCAGTAAAAATATTATGAAAATATATATATATTCATATAGATCAGCAAACGCCGATTCTGAATATATAACTTTTATTATCTATAATTATAGGTAGAATTTATAAATCGTTATTTAAAGGTGAATGAATGGTCATCTCATCAAAACACCTTATTATGTTGGTACCATTGCATTTGGAACATCACGTGTGAATTTTGTTTTTGGATTAGTATGGTGATTTTTATTTTCGATTTTGTTTTGTATTTTAAATATGTATTTTTTATATCTGGTGAAAAATAAACTTAATTTGGGTGAATTTAAGCTCTATAATTGTTGTTCAATATAAAAAAAATATTATTAATAACTAAATTAGAGCATTCATGAGCAAACCAATTGTCAATATGGATATTTTGATAATGTTTATGCTCAATACTATTATTGTTCTTTGAGTTAAAGTTTCTAAAAAGGTACATAATGATATTACTTATGTTTAGTTGACCGAGTCCAAATTACAACTAAACTCAAAACAATTTTGGTCATTTGTAGCCCAAAAACGTGCTGAAAATGATATCCCTTCCTTAAGTATGTATTATAATGAAACTCATGCTACAAATGGACTTGACATAACCTCTTTGCAAAACACTTCTCTGTTTATTCTAATAAATCGGGCACCATCACCTCACACAATTATACAGAAAATATCGACTTGAATAATTGTCAAATCTCACTTATAGATGTTTTCTATTCTTTAAATAATCTCTCTAGGAAGGCCCTGATGGAATTCCCGAAATTTTATTGAAAGAATGTAAATATACTTTATCTAAGCCACTTTGTATCTTATATAACGTATCCCTCTCATCTGGTTCATTTCCTGACTCCTGGAAAATTTCATATATTAGACCTATTTTTAAGTCTAGAAACAAGGCGAACATCGGAAACTACAGGCCAATATCGATTATATCGCAAATTCCAAAAATATTTGAGTCTATCATTAAAAAGAAAATCACCCCCGTCTTCAAAAATATTCTGTTTGAACAACAGCATGGATTTAGATCTGCTAAATCTACCACAACAAATTTACTTTCCTTTACTAATACCAGGCCCTAAAGCCTGGAATAAACTGCCATACGATCTAAGATTGATTAAAGACTCGACAGAATTCAGGTCAAAACTCATCTCTTCGGACAGTCATATCCATGAATGGTTCAGTTACCTAATAAACAGATAATTTTATTATTCGTAAATGTAAATAATTACAGCGCCCTTGAGGTGATTTTTCACAAAAACGGCGCCATATAAATCGTCCAAGTATTATTATTATCACTGTTAACGCTCTGGAAGATAACTTCCAGGTTGATGTTCTTTACACTGACTTTTCTAAAGCTTTTGATAAAGTTAATCACTCTATTCTTATTGCCAAACTTCATGCTATCGGTATAAGAAACCCTTTATTATCATTCTTTAAATCTTATTTATGTGATAGACAACAAAGAGTCAAAGTAAATAACTTTGAATCTATTATTATTAAAGTAACGTCTGGAGTACCTCAAGGTGCCCATGTGGCTCCTCTTCTTTTTAACATATTTATTAACGATATTGCCGGTGCATTTTCTTACTCGCGCTTTTGGCTTTTTGCAGATGACAATAAGATCCTTAATATAATAAAATCATACTATGACTGTATTCTTCTCCAACTGGATATTGACTCATTTAATGGTTGGTGTAAAACTAACTGCCTAGAACTAAATATTGATAAATGTAAAATTATGTCATTTTATAGAGCAAATAAACCAATCCTGTTCGATTACAGATTAAATAGTGTCTCCCTATCTACCGTCAGATCTATTAAGGACCTCGGTGCCACCTTAGACTGTAAACTTTCTTTTCGTGACCATATCAATAATGTCACAAATAAATCACTAGAACCTCTTGGCTTCATCAATAGAATTGTCTGTGACTTTAAGAATATAAATACCCTAAAAACTCTCTACTGCTCACTGGTTCGTCCTCATCTTCAATATGCCAGTGTCATTTGGTCTCATCATATTGAATCTGTACAACATCGCTTCTTACGTGGAATTGCATGGAGATTAGGGCGAGAAAGAGGCGATTACTCCTATGTTGAAATTGAACAAACCATTAGCATTTCTACATTAGAAAGGCGTAGGAAAGACTTTGATCTTATTTGCATTTTAAGAATAATTAATTGTATTATTATGGGTACCATTCTCCACTGTCTAGAATGTCGAGACTTGTTAACTCAAGCCAGAGCCTTGAAATGTTTGGTACCAGTGTTAATGATTTTTGTAGGGTTTTACGAAATTAGAACTCTAAATGATGGACTCTACTAAAACCATGTTCAGGCTTTGACTTGAGTGTTCTCCCAAATGTATATTCTTGTCCTCTTTTTGTCAATGCTTCATTCATGTATTATGTATGTGCTGTTCTTTTTCTGTAGCTCTAGTTTATTTAATTTCGTGTTATGTATTTTGTGTAATTGGACTTTGGTCCGTAAATAAATAAATAAATTTAGTTATGGTTTAATGTGAATAGAATATAAAATTATGTATGGTAAAGCTCATCCTTGTTTTGACATTTGACATTATAACCTCAAAACCGACCGGCCATAGATTTGGAGCGTTTTGGTGGGCTTTGAAAAATTGAAAATTATTGTAACTATGAAAACTAACTTTACAAAAATAAACGAAATATACTGGTATTTAACTTTGAACGTCATTATAATAAAAACATGGACTGGAGTTCCTTATTATACACTATGGACATTTCAAATAAATTCATACATAGAACATTATGAGCATATTAACGATTCTGTTGATATTTTGGTATCGCAATTAAAAGGTGGCGAAAACCGACCTTACTTAAAAATTTAACAAAAATATATTTACAATTTCTTCAAAAGATTGGTATTCACTTTGTGGCGTCATTATTAATAAATTAATTAAAATATATTTTAGAAACCAATTATTCTATTCATATAAAAAAAAGTTAATATTTTACATACAAATACAACCAATTAGACAAATTTGAAATTTTAGAAATCAGAAAAAGTGTTATAATAGTGAATTAAATAAAAATTAATAATCGAATATATATTTTTAAAATAGCTGTCTTAAATTTATTTTCATATTAATATTAATAATAAAAAATAAAAAAATTTAATTTCAAATATAAATTTCTTATTCAATGTTTTACAATATTTTTTTAATTAGCATTTTTAATTAATTACTTACCTACTTTAACCAACTTTTGTTTATGTTTATAATGTGTCTATTTTTACATTACTGTGTTCTATGTTTATCATTTGTCTATACTTGACATTATTATTTTTAGTATTCTTTATATTCCTAATGAGGAAAGCATCGCTTTCGAAACATGTTGAGATGTCATATATTAATAAAGCGGTGATTACAAAGTAATTTTTAATTCATTTAACGATATATATTTACCTACACAATATATTTGTTGGCTTGTGTTGGTAATAGCGACTATTGATTGGAGCGATAATATGCAACTATTAAAATTAGATTCAAGAAAAGCGGCAGTCTAAAAACGAATCAATATGAAACAAGTTGTATGAATGCCCATCACATTGGCCAAGGTAGCAAGTAGCAGCTGTTACGGCAGTAGGTTAATAATTCCCCGACATTAGCTCAAGATAAGGCAAGACAAAAGATTTGCGGTAAAGCCGGCCATAGCGGTTCAGGCCGTTGACCCCGAAGGTCTGCCCAATACCCATCTCCATTTGCAGATATACTGAAGTCGACCAACTCCCACCAGATGTAACTTCAGAACCACATCGTGGATAATCCCGCGACAAAAAAAACATTAAAACTGCTTGAAGACGCTTTTGTAAATTATATCAGTTTCAATAATTGCCTTCCATCACGACCGTTCTGTAGATTTTTAATCGCCCAGCATGCTTACTACGCCCCGACCAGTTAAATACGGTACAGTGTTATTCACGATAATAGTTTAAATGATAAATGACCGTTTTACAATAAATAATTATCTCCGTAAAGGTGATTGTATAGTAATTGACTGCTTCCGACTAGAACGGAAGCCGCTCTGTGAGAAGAGAGGAAACCGGAGAAGGAAGTAATCTGGTACATTTGGATATTGTTATTATTGGAGGTAGGAATTATATAGCTCAGTTGTAACCTCTTCGCCTTTCTCTTAAATGAAGAAGGCGGCAGAACAACGATGGAAGTCGTCTAATCGTGATTCCAGTAAAGACCTCCAGTCCAATTGTTATTATTGGAGGTAGGAATTAGACAGCTCAGTTGTAACCTCTCCGCCTTTCTCTTAAATGAAGAAGGCGACAGAACAACGATGGAAGTCGTCTAATCGTGATTCCAGTAAGGACCTCCAGTCCAATTGTTATTATTGGAGGTAGGAATTAGACAGCTCAGTTGTAACCTCTCCGCCTTTCTCTTAAATGAAGAAGGCGGCAGAACAACGATGGAAGTCGTCTAATCGTGATTTCAGTAAGGAACTCTAGTCCAATTGTTATTATCAATAATGACGTTCAAACTTAAATACCAATATATTTCGTTTTTTTTTCTTATCTTACTTATTTTTGATAGTAATAATTTTCAAAGTTTCAATTTTTCAAAGCAAGCCAAAAAAAACGCCCCGAATCTATGGTCAGTGGGTTTTGATCAGTTTTGTACATAATTTTATTTTTTATGTCAGCAAACCTGAGACCTTCATTTTATTGAGGTTTATTTAAATTTATTTGCTGTTGCCATTTTTATATTTATCTATCTAATCGTTTTTCTAGTTTTACAATAAACTCCGGTCCAATTTTATTAAAAAAATTTCAATAATGACGTTTAAACTTGATAACGAGTATACTTGTTTTTTTTTCTTCTAAAGTTAGTTTTCATAATTAAAATAATTTTCAAAGTTTTAATTTTCAAAGCCTCCCAAAACGCTCCAAACCTATGGCTGGTTGGTTTTGAGGTTAGAATGTCAAATGTCAAAACAAGGATGAGCTTTACCGTACATCATTTTATATTTTATTCATAGAAAACCATAACTAAACACAAGTAATAAAATTTTGTATCTTTTTTAAAACTTCAACACAAAGAATAATAATAGAATTGATCATTAACATTATCATAATATCCGTATTGATAATTGGTTTGCTCGTGAATACTCACGCACAGGAGCAAAAGTGTTCAAGCCGCGATAAGAGCAAACTAGCCAATTCTGGAAATGAATCCAGTTCTACAAGATATCCACGAACAAAGTTAGGCCTATTCAATTTCTGTGGCATTCTCCTCTTTCTTTCAGTCCTTCCTATCACCCTTTTTCGGTAACCTAGAAATGGAATTGTTCAGAGCTGTCGAAACGTACAGTGAAATCAGTTCGATATTCATATTGTAGTTGCGATATTTATGTCCTTCAAAGAAATTCAACTGCAAAACCATTGCATGCTAGGGAACAGTTGCAATTTTCGAAGTAAGACATTTTTTAAAGCTTTTTTTCTATAAAAGGTCGGTCTTGAGGTCACACCTCGTTAATTTGATTAACGTGCTCAATATACCTTCTAAACATTTTACATTTAACCCTTAATTAATCTGGTAGGTCCCTGGTACTCCCTCAAAAATTTGAACGCTCGTAGAATTTTGGTTTTCTCGCCTACGGTTTCGGGCGTCTTACGGCCGTTCTTCCCAACTTTTCGAATGATCAATCTGAGTCACCGATCAGCCAAGTGTTTTGTTAAGTATTCGCTCTGTTTGCCTGTTTCCAAGTATTTTTTATCCTAATTATCTATGGAGATGCCCGCCCACTATAAAAATAGTATTCGCCCACTTTTAGAGACCATAAAATAGTAGCCGCCCACTTTTAAGACAATAAAGTGACCTCAAAGTAAAAACTGTTAATGTAAAATTAAAATAGATGAGTTAATATTGTATTTATTATGAATACATATCATTTATTTTAAAAACTAATACATAAACCGACGTAATACGTAAAATATGTAAGTTTTACTCCACCGAAGTAAATAAGGGTTAAACGAGAATTAAAGTTTAGTTTTTAAGCGAATTAATCCGAAAACAAATTTAATAGATTTACCGACTGGCCGGAATAAGCGATGGTATTCAAAAAATATTTATTCGTATTACTGAGGCGAGTGCATGCGGAGCATTATGTACATTGGCTGACATGTGACCCGATTAACTAATTTCGATGTACCGTTAGCCTTGAAATAAATAATGCCAGTTGATCTCGAGCACCAGATGACAGCCGCAACCAACCGGGCTTGCCATTTGCCACTTGCCCACCATGGCTTTAGCTTTACCATGGGCGCAACGGAGGCTGCAACAAAGTGGGCGATGTACGAAAGAGGAAGTCGTCTAGTATTTTATGGTCAGTGCTAACTAGGGAAACAATATTAATTGTAAGTAGCAGATTAAAACGCGCTCCCGCTAGTTTAGTTGCATTTTTTACATTTTATACCCCCGCTTGAAAAAATATTATATTATTGACTAACTAACTAACTAACCATCACGCCGTTTCCCCGCAGGGGTAGGCAGAGAGGACGGACCGCCAAACAACTCGATCTTGGCATACACTTCTTGCTTCATTCACTTTCATACAACGTCTCATACATTCTCTTCTGTTATTCCGACTTCTGACATGGCCCGACTCAAGTATTTGATTCACTTGATCGTACCACGTCTTCCTTGGACGTCCCCGGCTTCTTCTTAGATTCACATTCGCGTCATATATTCTCCTTACACTCCTTTCTTCATTCATTCGCTCTACACGCCCAAACCATCTAAGCGGACTCTTTTGCATATGAGGGGAAATTACCATGTCTCCTATTCGCGTCTACACGGTGATTAACATAGGACTCTAGGACATTAACACTGTAAAATTGTTCCACAATTTAACTATTTCCTAGTGTATTTTTTCCACGAGAAACTGCATTGATTCTAATAATACTAGTGGTGTGCAATGTGTACAATCAAACTTCTGAATAATCAATGAATTAAAAATGACTTCCTAGTCACCACTTTTTTAATATTTACATATCAACATTTTCCTCATCAGGACATACTAAAAAAAAGAATAATGTCAAGTATAGACAAATGATAAACATAGAAAACAATAATGTAAGAATAGACAAATTATAAACATAAACAAAAATTGATTAAAGTAGGTAAGTAATTAATCAAAAATGTTAATAAAAAATTATTATAAAACATTGAACAAAAAAAATTAAAAAAGAAATTATTTTTATTATTAATATTAAAACACACGGATAAATTCAAGAGATAGCTATTAAAAAAAATAATTATGAATTATATTTAATTGAGTATTAATACTTTCTAAATTCTAAAATTTGTATTAGTGTGCAAAATTTTTAAACATTTATTTATGTCAAAAGAATGATTTGTTTCCAAAATATGGTTGGCAAATTCAGAATAAATATTATTACTTAAAATACCATAGCTGTTGCTTAACTCTAATATGATATTAAAATTTCTTGAAGTCTTTTACAAAGTAATTTTTAATTAATTTATTAATAATGACGCCACAAAGTGAATACCAATCTTTTGAAGAAATCATTCCGAAAAATCGTTCGAAGAAATGTTTATTTATTATTTTATCATTCCACACATGCCTATATTATACTGTGACGGTCTGTTATGTTGAGGGTCTTTTAAGGGAAAGTAGGAAATGAACCCAAAGCGATCCAATTTCTACGGGGAGAAAACACAAAAGTCATCAAATTATATCACAGCCGAGCCGTCGGGCCAAGAACGATTCGTATTGAAATACCGATAGAACCAACACAGCATTCCTACCTGACGTCATTATTTTTATCATTCCACACATGCCTATATTATACTGTGACAGTCTGTTATGAAGGTTTGTTGGGGCAGAATATTTTCAAAATAAAAAACACAAGTAGGTACTTACTTAAGAACTCTATTATTTAGATACGTTTTGAAAAAATAAGTGTAATGAAATAAAGTTTTCAAAATAATGTTTCTTTGTTTCATTGTTTAAAGATAGTAATAGTCGTTACAAGGCATTACTTTCACTGTCAAATCAATTATGGCACCCAAACGACAAGCAAGAATTCACAAATTCATTATTTTAATAAAAAAAAATTAAAAAACCACAAGCCGGGTACACATCAGCAAAGTTATTTTTTGGAATGAATTTTAATCCATTACTTCCAGATCGACATCACCATTCAGTTCATCACTAATTCATAGAGAAAAATAAGTAATTAAGTAATTATTGATAACGTATTACATTTCATACTTCACAAAGTCAAATTTCATGTCATCTTAATCCCATTGCCCATCTTGGTCATCACGGTTGCTTTACGTCCTTTCATCTGACAACACTTAATAATGGTCCACCATAAAGACAAATTTCATGTCATCTTAGTCCCATTTCCCATCTTGGTCATCACGGTTGCTTTTCTTCCTTTCATCTGACAACACTTAATAATGGTCCACCATTCAGACAAATTTTCATTATTTATTTATAAATGTACTAGCCGATGCATACCCGGCCTTGCTCGGGATATGTTTATTTTCTTAAATAAAATTATGAAGTTCTGAATTCTTGCTTGTCGTTTGGGTGCTATACCTGATTTGACAGCGAATGTAATGTCTTGTCACGACTATTACTATATCTAAACAACAAAGATTCAATTAAGTCTTTCTAAGACCCAATCATGTCTGATTACGTCTAAAAGGGATCGAAATGACAATCTAGTCTCCTCCAATGGTCGGGAGCCCCAAAATATCTGAAAAAAAACCCGTGACTCTGTGCAGAAACGGGAGGTCCGTTTGATAGATTCGGCTATCTTAACAAAAGGAGAGCAATCTTTGGAGCACAGACGTCAGGTGGGAATGCTGTCCTTGTTCTACAGGTATTTTAATGGAAGATGCTCTGAGGAAATAGCGTCATCGATCCCTTCGGCACCGGTGCATAGTCGGGAAACACGCCAAACGTGCATCCAACATTTGCACACGGTTGACTGGTCGCTTCTACGACTCGTTCTTGTGTTCAAGAGTTCAGATGTGGAATGATCTGCCGGCCTCTGTGTTTCCTCCATCCTACAACTTGGGTCTCTTCAAGACCCAAGTTCTCCTTCCTATCCTCCAAAAGACCCTCCACACAGCATCCCCAAAGATGATATAGGCCTTGAGGGAAATTATTTCCCCCAGGGCCTCCTGTGCGGAGTTTCTGTAAAAATCTAATTTAATTTCAAACATTTATTTTTCCATCTAAATAATGAATATCTTATGTAGATACCTACTTGTGTTTTCCATTTTTTAAATATTCTACCCAAACAAACCTTCTTCTTTTGAATATGTAATCTGTGATTGACCAGAGTGGTATATCTATGGGCTAACCTCAATACATCATGGCGGTTTCAATTTTTTTGTTAAACTAATTTTTAAAACGTTATAGCAACAGTTTAACATATTGGATTTCATTCAAACTACTCTCCAAACCTTCCCGGCACTAATAGGAAGAAACTGTGCTATTTTCGAGAAAATAGAGGACACACAGACAAACATTCATTTTTATACATAGAGATTTATATTTACTTTCTCATTCCCTACAAAATTAAAGAAACTTTAATGATGCAATCATTTGGCATATATTTAGATGAAAGTCATCGAGTTTTCAAATAACTGCTTTATTATTACCATTACTACAAATAAATTAATGATCGGTTACTCTTTTCTGGCAGTTTCTGGTCAATTGCTCTTTGAGACAGCCTTCACATTTACTTTGTCACGTTCTCATTTCTTGAAATGTGATAGTTGAACGGTTTCAGTCAATGTTATTATTATACTTATTTTGTAGGAATGGCCAACAACACTAATTGTCACGCCATTGTTCAAGGATTTCATAATTTTAAGACAATACTCCAACAAGGAACTCGAGTGAAAAATATAATGGCTTTAAAAATATATATTATATATATCAGCAAACATCGATTCTGAATATATAACTTTTATTATATATCATCTCAAAAAAAAACCATCTCATCAAAACACCTTGTTACGTTGGTACCATTGCATTTGGAACATCTGACGTCAAGTGCGCATCCTGTTTTTGGATTAGTGTGGAATTTGGGTGACTTTAAGCTCTATAATTGTTGTTCAATATAAATAATGTATTAATCATTAAAATCATTAATCAACAAAAGAGCATTCATGAGCAAACCAATTAAAAATACGGATATTATGATAATGTTATTGTTCAGTACTATTATTATCCTTTGAGTTAAAGTTTCTAAAAAGGTAGATAATCTTATTATTTGTGTTTAGTTATAGTTTACTATGAATAAAATATAAAATTATGTACGGTAAAGCTTATCCTTCTTTGATATTTGACATTCTAATCTCAAAACTAATCAAAACCGACCGGTCGTGGATTTGGAGCGTTTTGGCGGCCTTAAATTATTTTAACTATGAAAAGTAGTTTTAGAAAAAAAACGAAATATACTTATTATTGATAAAAGAAAATTGAAGTGAATTTTCTTGGTCGCCGTAGTATGTAAATAAAGGTAGTCACCACTAACCAGTATATAGGTATTGACGTAACAGCAAATTTACTATTGATTATTTTGACGAAGGTACCAAGGTACCTAGGTACATGCGTCAGATGGTTTCGCTGAGGTTAATCCAATTGCGGGTCAACAGATACCAAACGGTTATTTTAGAAAAGGCCATCTTTAAAAGCGCGGTAAAGATAACAAGATGGATTTGCGCAATATTTTTCGACCGAGTGGCCTAGATATTTACAACTGTTCAACTAACCGTAGAGAATCGTCGTCTTCGAACAAGTTATCATGAAATTGATAGTAAACCGGGATTACTAAATAAAAGGAAACTTTTCATTGGCTTTCAGAGTTTTAAAGTAGGCAATGAAAGTCTCTTCTCCGTGAACCGTTTTGCGGAGTGCCGAGTCACCTTTGAAAAGCTTTGTGTTTTGGAAGAATAATCCAGCCCAGGAAATTATTCTGACCTTTCCACTATTCTTCAGGCACACCCGCGATGGAGGCTCTAATCTAAAATACCGTCAACGGGTTCTAGATTGCCAATCTCAAATACACCCACCCTAATACAGTAACCCCCTGACCTGGACATTGTGTGAAAAATTACTGTTTTATCTGAATTTATACTAATTTTTTGTCAATATAAAAATAATATTATTGCTCGTACCTACATATTATGTGTGTAAAGTCGCGTCTCCTGCGACTGTTTTTTTTTAAACATCTACACAGAAAAAACAAAACAAAGGGGCGTTACCGTACACATTTCTGTGTGCGTATAGAATAGTGGTGGGCGAAGCGGCTCGGTTTAGTGAGCCGGATCACTAAATCAGCTCTTTGTGGTGTACCGGTTCGGTGATCCGACTCGTTTGAACGACGGTTCGTGTCCCCCCGCACCATTCCCTCGCTCCCTTGGCCCACCTAAAGACGTCCTGAAGACGCTCTTACGCGATACTTTTTTCGTCCAGTTTTCATGTGAATTGTCTTTACAGAGAGCTGATTTAGTGATCCGGCCCACTAAACCGAGCCGCTTCGCCCACCACTAGTATAGAATGTTTTTGTCTTCCGACATCGATGGAAAACATTCCCCTCGCGGGTAAAGAGCGAAAAGGAGGCAAGGGTTTGTTTAATTTTTTTTTCAAATTGCCGCACGTGCGGGACTATCTATGCGTCCCATCTGACAGTATTTCATCACAAATCGAACGGGCTTTTAGGTTAATTGTACTGAGCGAAATTATAATATATTATTATAAGAAGTTTGGTTATGTATCAGTAATAATAATAATAATGTATTTAACTGTTATGTATTATCTTATTTTGTTTGCTATTTCTAATAGCATTACAGGCCTCTTTTAAAGTACACAACGTGAGGTAAATGTGTATATAATACGTCTTTTTCTTGTTATTTTTTTTTAATTATTATTAAAAGAAAAACCCAAACTAAAAACCTAAACCCTATTTCACAAAAACCTAAGGCCATACAAAAACTTAAACTTAAAAATTAATTAAAATGTGTGAATTTGCTTCTTCTGTGAATGAAATAGTTGTTCCTCACTGTAATTAAACTAATAAAAAGTGTTTTTCATTAATTTTGTGCGCATTAAGAAAGTCGTGCTTATATGCATATTTAATAATATTGATAAACACATTCATTGACTATATCAGTGGTTTACACAAAATATTTCTTACTAATTTAACACTAATTTCTTTATTTTTTTTTTATTTAAACAATGATATTTGATCTTTTCTTTTTTGATAGTTTATTTTCTTTGTTTCTGTTACTATAATAATCCAATAGTCAATCATCTACTTCATATATCTATAGTTATCACCTTTGTTATTTTTTTAAACTAATGTTATTTGTAGGTAGGTATATACCTATATAATATACTTATTTCTAGTTTAATCACAAAACAAATCTTTCTAAAGAGTTCTTTCATCACTTAGCTCGTCCATTTTCAAATGTATTTTCTTTCTTCGTCTGTTATTTATATTTATATTTTTTACTTATGTTCACACTGTTAGTTAATAGCATATACTCCATTGTAATGTAAAAGCCCCAGGCGAATGATATACGAAGTGTGTTCAAAAGAAAAGGTAAATTTTGAATTTCCTCGGGCTGTGTACATTCGATTATCGATTTTTATTTGTTATGTTGGTACACATATGTTTATCATGTGTTAGCATTATCAGCCATTTTGGATCAGTAGTTTGTTTTTGACAACTGGAAAGGTTAGTCATGTTTGTATGTTCTTCGATTTTTTACTTTAGGTTCGTTTTCTGAGGCATCAGTCCAATTGAAGTGAAATTTTAGATTTGGTTTATTTTCTATCTCCTCATCAGCATTTCATCAAAAAATCCAAAAAATTGATTCTTTTTAGAAAAAAATTGTTAATAATTGTTAATCCTATGGAGGAATTTCCTAGTTTTGGTCGGAACTTGATAGCCGTTTTCTGGGGCATCATCAATCCGATTTAAGTGAAATTTTAGATTTGCTTTGTTTTCTATGTCCTTATCAGCATTTCTTCAAAGAATAAAAAAAATCGATTTTTTTCGATTTTTTACAATTTTTTTTTAGTAAAAAATCGAAGAAAAAAAAACGTGACTAACCTTTCCAATTGTCAAGAACAAACCACTGATCCAAAATCGCTGATAATGCTAACATATGATAAACATATGTGTACCAACATAACAAAAAAAAATCGATAATCGAATGTACACAGCCCGCGAAAATCCAAAATTCACCGTTTCTTTTGAACACACCTCGTATATTTTTTTTAAAAACAACCATTAGCTTGTCATTTGATAACAAAAAAGGCAGATTTTCTTCTTAAGAAAGAATTTTGAACCGATCCGTAAACTTCTTTGATGGGTACAGAGGCGTGCATTCCATATAGCCACTCTGAAAACATATAATAGATTTAGCCAAAACATTTTACTCCAAATTATATATAATATATATATAACGACAGTTGATATAGGAAGAGGGAGAAATGTTCCCTGGCACTGTACACAATTTTTTTACAATAAGATTTATATGCGCATAAACACTGCCTACCCTACCTTCCTTACTCTCATAAAAATATTAAAATGATTGCAAGAATTCAATTTCGACAGTTTTGTGACATGTAGGAGTGGTGATTTACCGTTATTTAGAACTGAAAAGGGGGACTGTAAAACAAATACGTTCGTATAACACCTAAAATTAAATTAAAATAATCTACCCTTGTTCTGTACCCAACGATAGGTTACCCTACAGAGTAATACTAAATTAACTGTTTGCAGATATTGGTTGAGCAGTTTTTACCATATTTCCTAGCTTAACATATTTTAAGATTAGTTTTGAACTGCGTGAAAAATTGATATGATGTATGTTTAAAGTGCATTCAGATTCCGATAAAATCACAATACATGCAGACCCCCATCGCATGTTGATTAGCGTTGTTTACAGAAAGTCCCCTAATGGAATTGGTGTCACATGGGCACACCGTGTCGGAGCGGTCCGCCGGTGCCAGTGGTACCCGGTCGACAGGAGACACGCTCTGGCGGCCGTGGGGTCGGAAGTGGCGGAGGAAGAGCGAATTTACTGCGGAAGTAGACGATACTCCGGTGCGTGACTGTAGCCGACTGGTGCCTGTACCAGGCCTTCCTAAACAAACGTCGTGGTACATATACCCACCTAGCTATAAAAGCAAATTTCTATTCATAATTTTTTTAAATCACTAATAAATATCTAGGCAGTTGATGCGCCGTAAAAATTTTACACGATTCACGATATTTTTTTTGGTATGTCCAATTACACAAAATACATAACACGAAATGAAATAAACTAGAGCTACAGAAAAAGAACAGCACAAATACATAATACAAGAATGAAGCAATAATAAAAAGAGGACAAAAATATACATTTGAGAGAACATTCAAGTCAAAGCCTGAACACGGTTTTAGTAGAGTACATGATTTTAGACATTCTAAATGATAATCTTAAAAGTTATTGTTTTATTTATTTTTTAAATGATAATCTTCAAGTT
This sequence comes from Halesus radiatus, assembly GCA_022606495.2. Classification (NCBI taxonomy): domain Eukaryota; kingdom Metazoa; phylum Arthropoda; class Insecta; order Trichoptera; family Limnephilidae; genus Halesus; species Halesus radiatus. The sequence continues at coordinate 376,421 of JAHDVE020003174.1, read as the reverse complement.
TTAGTAAAGCTCCACAAAAATCATTCAGACTGGTACCAAAAATTTCAAGGCCCTGGCTTGAGTTAACAAATCTCGACATTCTGGACAGTGGAGAATGGTACCCATAATTAGTAGTTTCTCGAGAAAAGCAATTCCTTGTTTCTGAGTCTACTGCAAGGAATGTTGAACTGAATGAGTTGCAATAAAGGTGATTCAATAATACAATTTTATACATCATTCATTGTCCTGGTTTTCTCTTTTCCTGCTATCATTATCTACATAGCATAAGCTACTTAATATGCACATTATTTCCTTGTCTATTGACGACCTTTATTTTCCAAATAAAACTGAAATGAGTTGCGAGAAGTGAATTAGCAATAGGGTATTTTCACTATATTGCATATTTATGTTTACAAATAAAACAATTTCATATTTAATTTGTAGAACTCCCCTTTAATTCAAAGTTTTTAAAATTGAATAATAACTTTATTATTCAATTTAAGAAACGGTTTATTTATGAACCAAGCACTGCTAGGTAATTTGTATGATTTAAAATGTGCCATTTTTGATTTTCATCCAAAACGACATGTTCGTTGTTGACGTCACGCCGACCAACGTCGGTGACAGCCGTCTTACCAGTGGCGTTAACTACATCATAATGATATATTAGCGAGTTCGAACAATTTTGGAAGGTGTAGTTTTAGGTCGGTTTTAAAATCAGTAAGTATTAATGAAAATATTTATTAAAATTACACATTTTATTATGATAATCAGAATCAGAAATATAAACTTAAAATCTTACACACATTTTTTACGGTATCCATAGTTTGTGAAAATACCCTATTCCGGAATCCAGTTCGAATTCTAACAAAAACACATCCTTACAAAATTTATTTTCAGTGAGTAAAGTCATAGCGATTATCGAAAAAAAACTCGTTCTTGAAATCGGATTGGAAACCTCTGGCCTGTACTTGTCATTGCATAAACCTATACTTGCTCACCTACTATAATATAATTATATCTGTCAATAATGGGGAACTCACCAACAGCAGAGCTAGTCGTGTACAGTTTACAAATACATACCGACTTGTGACCAGATCCCCAAAACAAGAGAAATTAAATTTATTAGAAGAACTAGGGCAACAGTGGGGTAACGACTCACTCGCGATCCCCATAGAAAGCTTAAACACTAAATCAACGCTCCATCTTTAACATGTAATTACCTACTTCATTCCCATGAGCTCATACCCCAGTTCATACGACTCTCAGGTCCTACGGCTCTCAGCTCCGAGTGTATAGGTGTAGGTACAAAACATCCAGATGGCAGAATATTAGGCGCTGTTCACGTACTGTACAGTGCATACACACGTGTAAATGTGGCAATTATTGTTATCTCTACACACGAATGCGTGAACTCTTGGCATAATTTAGCCTTGTAGAAGTTAGACACGTATATGATGATTTTATATAAATAATTTAGAACAAAATACCTTATTTAAAGATGCGTTATTGTAGAGATGCGTAAGAACGCCATCGAACATCTGAGATGTGTATATCTTTTTAGATAAATAAACAATCTTTCTTCAGTGGTTCTAAGGTTAATCAAAAAGAGTTACAGTTCAATTGAGCCGTGGTACGGTTTACCTGGGGTAGTACGCTCATAGCTCATCAAAATGAGCCGGCACAAAAATGAATGGCTCGTTCATGAACGACTCATCGCTACTTGTCTATTTAAATCGGTGATGCCCAAACTTATTATACCTATGGACCCCTTCTCATAGTAACCAAAAACCTGACCATGAACCCCCAAGTGAAATAACTCCTACATACTGCATAACAGCAATTTTTTTACTTTGATGTGGTGTAAAAATTAGATATAAATACATTTTGATATTTGAAGTAGTACTTTCATACAAAAACGAATTATTTTTAAAAGAGATAGGTGAACCCGATGGGATGATATGAGATTATTTACGTTCGGCTCGATCTTTGCGAGAACATTCGTAAACCTTGGCAAGCACCAATTTGCAGCCGGTTTTTTCGTAATGAGGCTTGTAACTGCACTAAATCCATGTTCTACTAAATAGGAAGACGAGAAAGCAATTGACAGCTTCTGTACAGTGGCCCATAATGCAGAATATAATATTGGTATCTGTTTTGTCATCAGAATTTGTGGTATCCTTGTTCAAACATTGGTTTCAGCGTTTGGTTTGAGTTTGTGGGTTTACTTGCAAAGGGGTCCAACACCCAATCGGGGATGCCCAAGGAAGAATGTCTTCAAATCTCTGAAAATAATCAAGCAAATTTTCATGTCGTTTTGCAATTTTGAAAGATTTCGAAACTGAGAGCATTCTCCTCTCCCCTAGTTTCGTTTTTACAGAAAAAGTTTTGCAACAAACGCGGGTATTATGTAATCGGGGCATAAAAATGGCTACCAATTAATTTATTATTATTTATTCTCAACTTTCATAATAATGAAAATGGGTCACAAATATATTAATTTATGTTAAGCCTTTCGCAGATCCCCTGACGTTGTCCACGTAACATCGATGCACCCTACTGAGTACAATTACTTCAGAAATTCTCGTCCGACTACTGAAACTGGCGACTTGGCCGTGCTGGGACTAACGACGAACGGAATCGCAGAGGGCACTGAGGAATGAATTAGGAACTTCTGACCTATAAATATTTTACCTTGCGCGTAAAAATATGTTTTATGAATAATGGTGAAGAATGAATGAATAATGAAGACAAACCAAACTTTAGATATTCGCACTATTATTACTTTACTTAGATTGTGTCCTATTAGGTGAAATTATCTGATAAGTTCCAGTCCTACTGGTTTTCCAAGCCTGTATACCTAATTCCAATTGACGTGGATACAAGCATACCTATAATTTGTTGGGACATTAATAATCCAGTGTAGGTCGTACCTACTTAGTTGTGAATGGATTTTTCAAGGTATAAGTATAGGTACATTTTCCATTTTCACAAAATACGTCATTGTTATTCAATTCCTACGTACGGAAGAAAAATGTGAGTACAATGGAAGCTGTGTCTTACCACAATTTCACTTTTAATTCACCACTGATAGTTTCGTTGTTACCTCACCTCCTTTCTCATAAACCAAGCAGGCATCAGAGTGGTGACAACGGAACTCTCAGCAGCAGGACCACCAAAATTATGTTTGATTATTCGAAGTCCCATACAAGCAAAATCGAATTGCTGTCTTATATTGTATAGGTACTTGGATTTTGGCTGTAATTAAAAAGCAAATAATCATTAAGGTAGATACTGCTAAATTTAGAAATATTAAACAAAGAACACGTACAAATAAAATGCTACCTGGTGAAGACGACATGTGTTCAAACAGCATTACAGCCTGTTCCTCCCAATTAATGGATTCTTTAACATTTCATTTCAAACCGAATGAACTTTTAAAGAGCATCCAAGTGTAATTTCATAAAGTACCCGGGCTCTATAGAAAGAAGTCCAAGCAAATCTCGCTTCCAGGAAACTGGGAGTCTTGTATAGGACTAGCAGATTCGTCAATAGTGACCAACTGCTAACCATATACAAATCGCAAGTACGTCAATAACATACATTGTAATGTCATTGGATAATAATACAATAATTGTAATTGGGAAACAATCAATGACATTACGAACACAACGGAAATAAATATTATTCCATTGTTTGTTCCATTCCAAAATTTAGACGTCCTCAGAGAAAGTGAGATAGCGAACGTAGCAACACATAATTATAAGAAAGACAACCATCTAGTAGTAGGTCCTTTCTTAGTAGGTCCTATCGTAGTGTAAACGAGTAGGCGTCCTTCCCAGGAATCCTTTCCTACAGTCCCCTTCTTAACCCGCCCCACAACGTGGCCCAACGAGGTGACGATATAGTTCCGTATGTGCATCGTACAGACAGGGCCGCTCTTGTAAGTTGTCACATAAAAAAAAAATACCATAGGACCAATACATATGGGATAATTATTATTGGATGACGAAGTAGCAGTAGCGGCTTGACTGGTATGAGTGCAGTTTCACTGGAGTCTACAGGGATTGTCTCAATAATAATAATAATAATTGGATGATCTTTGCATAGCGTCGTTTATGTGGAAAATCACCTCAAGGGCGTTGTAGATAGCCAACATCCGATAGAAGGCATCTGAAGAAGAGATTAATCTAAAAAAATATGACCCGATAAAAAGGCATTCCTCGTAACGCCTTTGTTGAAATAGTGTCATCCAAGTGTTGTCGCAATGATAAATGTATAATATATTTACGATGGGGCGGTCTGCGGCAAAAATTATCCGATTCATACAAAAGGTAAATAATAGGCAGGTACGTAGGTAAGCGACAAATGTCGAGAGATAAGGAGACGTTTTCAAAAGCCCTATTATTTCGTCACGTTTGTTGAGTCATCGATATGATGTTACGTTGTCAGTTGTAAAGACACCTAGAGGACCCTTGTAAAATTGCTAAAACGAGTTCAATACGCTACTGGGAGTCATTCAAAAGTTGGAACATAGAAACTGACAGTTTTAAATTACAACCGCCTCATTTGCGTCAACTTTAATTTAATATTTCAAAGTTCCATAACACTAAATAACTTAAACATGTACCTGCAGATCGATATACTTATCTATGCGGTCTGGGGTTGCCAGCGTAGATACAAATAAATCTGTAGATTTACAAAAATGGGTGTATCGTTCGTTAGTCCCCATTTTGGCCGCCTATGTATGTACGAAATAGACATCAAATCTAGAAAATAAGAAAATAAAAATTGGACTGGAGTTCCTTATTACACGGGAAATGCTTAAATTCTTGGTTTTCGAGGTCCAATGGATTTAGAATTACCAGTGTGTGATTTTGAGTTGTGAGTACAAACTTCACAATAAAAAACTCTTTTTACGAAAAGACCTGTTTTAATTTTTTTTACACATTTTGTATATAAATAATCCGCCACTTTCACTAATTTGACAATTGTCCGGTTTTTTCAGCGGAGGTGGGAGTGTACTGTACTCGTATTGTGTTTTCCTTCAATGTACCTAAATTGGCTTGGGAGCAACATACCAGCACCAACCAGCATCAATAGTGCATGTTAGGATTATTATTGCAACCACGGGAGCATATTTCTACTGCAGCATTCCATTACAAATATTTTAATGAAGCTAAACAACCACTAAACTAAATGCAAGATCTATGGAATGATGAAAGATTCTCAAAACATTCCCACACAAAACTACTAAACATGTTATGACGGTTCGTGTACGGGTGAATCACTTTTAAATAATATTAAACTCTGCTCTTATTATATTGTTCTAATGACACTTCATAAACAAACCTGCGTATGTATTTTATGTGAATCATTTTTTATTGCATTAATGCATATAACTAGGTATGTCCTTTATACCTATTAATGCCGACTTGTGCCTAGCTACTTCAAATACGTTCAATCGATGGCAATAATACTCATATATATATATAAGTTATATTCAAGGGTTCATTCAATCGATGGCAATAATATACAATACATACGGTATATTCAAGTGTCCGTTCAATCGATGGCAATAATATTCATACGTTATATTCGGGGGTTCGTTTAATCGATGGCAATAATATTAATACGTTATATTCGGGGGTTTGTTTAATCGATGGCAATAATATTCATACGTTATATTCGGGGGTTCGTTTAATCGATGGCAATAATATTAATACGTTATATTCGGGGGTTTGTTTAATCGATGGCAATAATATTCATACGTTATATTCGGGGGTTCGTTTAATCGATGGCAATAATATTAATACGTTATATTCGGGGGTTTTTTTAATCGATGGCAATAATATTAATACGTTATATTCGGGGGTTCGTTTAATCGATGGCAATAATATACATACGTTATATTCAAGGTCCGTTCAATCGATGGCAATAATATTCATACGTTATATTCAATGGCGCGTTCAATCTAAGGAAATAATATTCATACGTTATATTCCAGGGTGCGTTCAATCAATGGCAATAATATTTATTTAATTTTACAAGAGCAAAAAATACAATTCACAAAGTCCCGATAAACTACTTTTTTGTAGTTTGTCTAACGGGAGCTTGTTATTTAAAACATAAAATTTACAGACAAGGTTACAAAATATGTAAAATAAAAACACAAAAAAAGAATATATAAAATAAAAATATAAAAAACATATGTAACAAGCTTCAAACATAAATATTTATCAAGAATATTACTCTAAAATATTTCCACAAAAATATATTAAAAAAATGAATAAGTTAAAAACATAAACGAAAGCAATAAATCATAAATAAAATAATATTTCCTTATTTCTAATACAAATAGCTTCTTTCAGCTAGCCAAGTTTTCAATGTATTTATTAATGATCAAATGAAACACTCAAACTTTGTTTAAACTACATTTATTTTATACGCCTACCGGTTTCGGAACAACCGTTCCATCCTCAGGGCAAGTGTATATTGAACAATATTGTTTATTAGTGGTTTAGTTTAAATAGTTTTTATTTTATTTTATTTCAGCGGGTAATATATTTATACAACTAGGAATCATGTGATCTAAAGTTCTTTGTCTATATTTGTTTTTATGCTTAGGAACCATTAATCCTTCATTAATATTGAGACAAGTATTGTAAGTGTGCTCTAGTCTATTTGTATCAAATATAGGGTTATTAATGTACTGAAATATAATTTTGTACCACAGAATTGATCTAATATTATGCCTTTGTTTGTATAAACTTTTATGAGCTAATAATTTAACCAATGAATTTTGTACTGATTGAATATGTGTGATGTTTGTTTTACAGGAAAGTCCCCAGGCTGTAATTCCATACCTTATAACAGACTCCGCTAATGATAAATAAAATATTCGAAGTGTACAGATTGGAACAAAGAATTTTAATTTAAATATCTACTAACAATTGATCTTAATCGTATACAAACCTTATTTATTTGTAAATACCACTTGAAAAAACAATCAATAATGACACCTAAATAAACATATGATTTCACAAGTTCAACATTTAACATAACATGTACACGATGCAGGAATGCCATCGTGTAAACAATCTGAAGTATGTGTTTTTATTTCAGGTGTAATATAGACCTCTGCATTTGGGGATCTATGTGCATCAATTTAGTTTTTTTTTGCATTTATTAATCCAGAGTCATGAGCCCATTTTAAAAGTTCAATTTAGTCTTTTTGTAATTCAAAATACATATTTTGCCAGACTTTATCAAACACCGTTTGCTCACTGGAAAATTATCTTAATGGGATATTAATCGTTATGGTTTATGATTAAAATAATTACATAAATATACCTTTATATTATCACAGAAAGCATGCAAATAAATTCAGATCTTTAGATATCCACATCCACGCACGTATGAAAAAAGATAAGGTTAATTATATCAGAGTATTGGTAGAGAATATAGGTATCAGATTTTGACGGTGATTTACTTTTAATTTATTTAAATCGAAAAAAAACGTAACGGTTCAGTTATCCAAGACAATACTGTCCATCATCGTATTCAGAAAATGTAGCGAATTTTCGTTCGCCAGCAGTCTGCCGAGTGAAAGTTCTAATTTTTTTGTTAATTTCATGTATTAAACGAGATTGCCTTGGCACACGGACACTACGGAATTCAATAAATCACTAAAGTTGACAAGACAAAAAAGAAAAATAATTAAACTTTTACAACAAAATTAATAAACACAAATTAATCTACATTTAAAATAGAAATTTAGGTGAAAAGTAAAACAAAAAAGTAGGTTGCCATTTTGTACCCGTTGGCGGTATTGTTTTTTAAACTAGAGCAGGTGGGTACCTACCTACTTATTTCCTGCCAAGGTTATATTGATTTACGTATCACCCAAGTTCATTCAGCAAAGCAGTAACGTATCATATATTTGCATATATTTAGGGAGGCATATTGTTTTATCTAACTAACCACATGTTGAATTGTATTCGAATGTAGGTAGGTACTTTCATATTGATATTAATTTTCCTCGTGGGTAGTGATGAGCATACTCGTATGAACCGATTCATAGTCATTATCGAAATGCATGAAATAGTTTAGAATTATGCGAAGGTTTTTTTTTTCATTTAGTTTCAATCTTAGAGTAATAATGTTGTTACTCTAAGGTTTCAATACATTTTTTTTTGTTTAGTTAATAAAATTTTACAAAGCTAATTAGACAATTTGTAATGTTTTTCTTAGTCCTCATCACTAGGGGTTTCTTCCTGTGCTGAGGCGGACCAGATTTTATTTAAAAAGTGATTGCTTTTAAGCTCCTACGAAGTTCTTTTCAAGATGTTGGAAAACTCCTGTTTGATTTCTTTGAGACAGGTTTTGATTTGATTTTTGAAATCATTTGCCTTTTCTGTTTTTTTTATGGCCGGTGGAAGTGAATTATATAGCTTAGTGGAGAGATATTTATAATTCCTTTGTCCAAAACCAGTTTTAAATTTAGGAATATTCACAATGTCATTTTGGTTCACTCTTGTGTGGTGAAAATTAAGTTTCTTCCTTTTTTCGAACTTTCGAAATGTTTGATTGAAACATTTCAAAAGATCAAAAAAATAGATTGGTTTCCTATATGCTCTGTCATAAATAATTATTGAAATAAATACATTCATCAATAACACGTGTTTTTCAATATTATGCCCTCTGCGTGCAGAACCGTATACAAATTCGCTAATAATCAGTGTTTATCTCAAGTGACCTGCCAGGTAAGTATTGTCCTGTATAAAATTATCTGCCTGTACATCAAATTGATAACTTGTATATTTCAACGCGGCATCACCTTCATGGGTCAAATACATTGTACCTTTAGTTTGTTATTACAGATCGATGAACCGGTAAAAAGTGGGTAAATTCAATTTATTAGCCATAAGTTGTATTAATAGATTGATTGTCTATACATTTGTACAGCGCCCTTAATAGGAACGGCTGCGGGGCCTGTTTCGTACATAACTTAATTTTCAAATTGAGGCCAAAATACCGATCCAAACTGAATGATATATTTTTTTTAATGAAAGGTTTAATAAATATCTAGTACGGATGAAAAGTATTTTATTTATTTATTTTTTAAATTATTAAGTATATGCCATGGAAAAAAAAATTCATAATTTTAGAGGCAACTTAGAAAATTATTTGCGGGTAACTGTATATATATTTTTTAAATTATCGTTTTTGTTATGTAAATATGATTACATAAAAAAAAATATTTAAAAAAAAAAACATAAAAAAACGTTTTTTTCGGATCAATATTATAAATTATGCACGGTAAATTTGTGTTCCAATGTAAATTGATCATTTTTAATTTAATTTAAAGTCCACCATAACGCTTATTTTAATTATTTTTATTTTTTATTATTAATTTTATTTTTTTAATTTTTATTTTTATATTTCATTATTATATTTTCAAAGTAGAAGGGATAAAACTTTTTTTAAATCCGTTAGCCCCCAAATAATTATTAAAGGAGCCTCTAAAATCGCGAAAAATCAATTCCTTTAATGGCTTATATTTCATAATGTAAATCAAAAATAAATAAATTACTTTCATCCGTTCTAGATATTTACTATACTTTTTGATGAAAAAAAGACCATTAATTAGGTTTAGGTGAGTATTTTGGCCTCAAATCATAAATTAAGTTTTGCATGAAACAGGCAGCGCAGCCGTTCCTCTTAAGGTGATTTTCACAAAAACGGAGCTATAATACAAATCATCCAAATAATATGGACGCGCTGGTTTATAAATTAACGTTACCACAATATAAATAATTACAATTGATTTGCTCAAATATGCAGGGGTAAAATAGGAAGGGTAAGATGGGATCAAAGACTCACCCCTGCTCCTATTTCTCCACATGCCTCTTCTTTGGCTGTCGGTGCACTGACAGAGTTCAACATTTAAAAAACAACACAGACGATATTCATCTGCGGCGGTTACAAACCCAGTACATTGGGACGAGTTCAAAGTGCGAATTGATGCGTGGTGAACGAAATCACAGCGGACAATGATGCGGATAAAGTCAATGGACTAGGTATGGATTACAATTGGGTAAGTTTATAACGATGCATATTACTGTGCTGTAAGGCTATCCAAGTTGAACCGTTACCGGCGCAACCATATTATTATTATTATTTATCCGAATTGAATGATATTTGGGGAATAACTGTCTGAAAACAATTCCTTTAAGTTACAAATAAGTTTTTACTCAATCTTTTGCCTCAGATTAAGACTTGGGCTAGGTTAGGTTTGTTTCATTGTTTCATATTTTCTACAGTTCAATGGTTTCGGTCAGAATCTAATGAAATTTTGTAAACTGTGAAAAGACTGATGGTCTGAGGCCATTAAGTATCTAAAAAAAATTAGAAGGTCGAGAAATATGTTCGGAGCTATTATAGACTAAGTTAAAATTAAAAAAGTTATTCAATTATAACAATGTATCGAAAAGGGATAGAATATCGAGTATAAAAATGTATAAAATTGATTATAAAAAAGATTCGAAAAAACATTTGTGTCGATTATCAAAATTACTTATATATCGCATTATAATTTTTTTTGCACAGTGCCAGGGAACATTTCTCCCTTTTCCTGTGTCAACTATGGTTAGAGGTGCATACATGTGGAGATAATCTTCTCTATCCAGTGAGCGGGCTGCCTATTGCTACTGTAGGAATTTTATTTATTTTTATTTCAAAGAATTGTAAACTGTGTTTTATGTGCTAGCGGCACTTCTGATAGCAATCTTATATTTAAGCCCGCTTACTAAGGTAATGAAGGGTATAAGATATAGAATTTGGGCGGAGACGGAGGGGGTCGGTGCTAGGGGTCCAGCGGCCGAGGTTGGAGATGGAGGGATTCGAGTTCGATTCTAATTTCGAGTAAAATGTTTTGGGTAAATCTATATGGAATGCACGCCTCTGTACGTATCAAACAAAATTCATTCTTAAGAAGAAAATCTGCCTTTTTGTTATCAAATGACAAGCTAAAAGTTGTTTAAAAAAATATACGAGGTGTGTACAAAAGAAAGGGTGAATTTTGAATTTTCGCGGGCTGTGTACATTCGATTGTTGATTTTTTTTTGTTATGTTGGTACACATATGTTTATGAGTGGAGGAATTTTCGAGCCCGTGTTAATTATGCTATTCCTGACGAACCAGTAACTTTTGATGAATCGTCGGAGCAATGCATTCTGGTCAAAATGACTTAATATCGATTGTGCGCATCACTCCTCGTGGGTAAATAATATGAATATGGTAATTTCAGTCAGGCGGCAGGCAGACCTGGCAGACACCTCAAGTTGTGGGCTGACTCACTATGCTCTTGCCGCCGAGCGCTCGCTGTGACTTATCTTTCTGTTGCATGTGCAGTTTATGGGAAAGGCTGAGCTATCAGCGGTATGCCTATATTCAGACGAAGTTCTTTAGATGATCCACTAATGAATATTTCACAGAACCGCAGGTAATACGATGCAAGTACAAACGTTTATGATCGATACGTACAATAAGGAACTCCAGTGAAAAATATAATGGCTTAAAAAATATATATTCATATAGATCAGCAAACGCCGATTCTCAATACATATATATCTTTTATTATATATATAATTATACGTACAATTTATAAATCGTTTTTTAAAAATGAATAAAAAATCATTTCATCAAAATACATTGTTATGTTTGTATTTGCATTTGAAACATCTGACGTCACGTGCGCAATCTGTTTTTAGATTAGTATGGACGTTTTTATTTTTCAATTTTCTTTTGTATTTTTAATGTGTATTTTTTTGTTCTAGCGAAATTTAAACTTAATTTGGGTGACTTTAAGCTCTATAAATGTTGTTCAATATAAACAACAAGTGAAATAAATTAGAGTATTCACGAGCAAACCAATATCAATACGGATATTATGATAATATTAATGCTCAATACTATTATTACTCCTTGAGTTAAAGTTTCTAAAAAATTAGATAATTTTATTACTTATTTTTATTTGTGGTTTACTGTGAATAGAATATAGAACTATATACGGTAAAGCTAACGACATTGACATTTAACATTCTATCCTCAAAACTGATCAAAACCGACCGGCCATAAATTTGGAGCGTATTGGCGGGCTTTGAAAAATTGATACAAAGAAAATTATTTTAACTATAAAAACTGATAATGAATGAAAAAAAATGAAATATACTGGTATTTAAGTTTGAAAGTCATTATTTATATATATATATATCTCAAGCCAAGCTAAAAAAGCAACTGAAATACTGGCCATAAGTACCTACCTGCTACAATAGAAAGTGTAGAAACGACGTAATGAGTAGGTAGCCCCTGCAACCAGATGAATTGTGAATCGAAGACGCAATCCACTTCAGAGATTCTTATTTGTACGAAACGATTGAGTACCTAGTATTATTTCTATTATAACGGCTGTGTATTATAGATGTACATAACCAACGCATTGAACATGTTAGTATTACTCCAGAAAATAACAGTTAATAAATGACGACCATCGACAACACTTTTTAGTGTATTTCACCGGTTTCGTTTCATGTTGGAAGTGAAAAAGCTTCTATCGTCTTTTTCTAGCCAAATTTGCGACAGTTTCTAGAGAATGCAATTGGCAAGAAAAGTAGGTTTTTTTACGGGTACGGAGCATGGGCCAAATTAGTGCCAAATAAGAATGTAAATCAGGAACTCCAATGAAAAATATAATGGCTTTAAATATATATATTCATACAGATCAGCAAACGCCGATTCTGAATATAAAACGTTCATGATATATATACGTAGAATTTATAAATCGTTATTTAAGAATGGATAAAAAATAATCTCATCTAAACACCGTGGTATGTTGGTACCATTGCATTTGAAACATCTGAGATCACGTGCGTCACAAATGAGAACTCTGAGACGAATGTGTGGTAAAACCATGTATGATCGTGTGAAAAATGTTGAGATTCGTAAAGAATGGTAAGCGTAGTGAGCAAGATTAAAAAAGGGATGCATAGATGGTTTGGGCATGTAGAGCGAATGAACGAAGAGAGGAGTGTAAGGAGAATATATGACGCGAATGTGAATGGAAGAAGAAGCCGGGGACGCACGAGGAAGATATGGCACGATCAAGTGAATCAAGTAATCGAGTCGGGCCATGTCAGAAGTCGGAATAACAGAAGAGAATGTATGAGGCGTTTTATGAATGAAGCAAGAAGTGTGTGCCAAGATCGAGTTGTTTGGCGGTCCGTCCTCTCTGCCTACCCCTACGGGGAAACAGCGTCATGGTTGGTTAGTTAGTTAGACGTCACGTGCGCATTCTGTTTTTGGATTAGTATGGACATTTGCATTTTTCGGTGTTGTTTTGCATTTTAAATATATTTTTTTATTTAGTTTTGGCGAAATTTAAACTGAATTTGTGAGCTCTATAATTGTTTTTCAACATAAACAACTACTATTAATGAAAGAAATTAGAATTTACATGAGCAAAACAATTATCAATAAGGATATTATGATAATGTTAGTGCTCAGTGCTATTATTATTCTTTGAGCTAAAGTTTCTAAAAAGGTAGATAGTTTTATTATTTATGTTTAGTTATGGTTTACCATGAATATAATATAAAATTATGTACGGTAAAGATCATCCTTGTTTTGACATTTGACATTCTAACCTCAAAACCAACCGGCCATAGATTTGGAGCGTTTTGGCGGGCTTTGAAAAATTGAAACATTGTAAATTATTTTAACTTTATAAAAAAAAAATATTGGTATTTAAGTTTGAACGTCATTACTGATAATATATATATTTTAAATGTACTGGAATTCCTTATTGTGTAAATGCAGCAAAACGAACGTTGTTCTACGATCAACAGGTATAGATTATCTGGAAGCTAGCAGAGTAGTTACAAGTTATCTACGGAGAAGCGAGAACTATTCGGAAAACGATGAGGGTGATAGCCAACAGGTAAAATAATACACACAAAAAGATTGATAAGACAGCGAAGAGCCTCGCAACTCTTTATCAACTGAAATAAAGGAGATAATAAAATAGCCGTGATTCACGCGGGCGACATTGCGCAAATTACATTATCTATTCCGGGAAATAATATCATTGGAATCTTTCGAAATACATATTGATTTACCGTCCATCAGTCATCGTCGTCATCACAATATCACCAGTTATTATCTGCAGAGCGGGGAGGAGCCGATTGTCATTGCGGATTTTGTACATTGACATCGGGAACATGTAGGTAACAACATAGACTGCGCGGAGTGGCAGAAAGAGTTTAGGGAAGAAGGTACGAATTCAAAACCGGTACAAATAACACATCTTGTCAGAATTGTTGCAGAGGTACAGGTGCAAACAAGAAAAAAAATTATTTGTAAACAGATCTAGATAGTCGACTACTTATAAACTTCCCCTTTTCCTTGTTCATTTTCCTATCGCCTCATAACACTCCCTAATATTGTGGGTGTCATAATTTATAGTTCCACGAGTGCTGGCCATTGATCTTTTGTATTGCGTTGGTATTTCCTATCGCCTCATAACAATCCCTAATATTGTGGGTGTCATAATTTATAGTTCCACGGATGCTGGCCGCTGAACTCTTGTAGTATGTTTGTATTTCCTATCGCCTTATAACACTCCCTAATATCGTGGGTGTCATAATTCATAGTTCCACGGGTGCTGGCCATTGAACTCTTGTATTGTGTTTTCCGTCTGCCAATGACACTATTGGGATTAAATGAAAACATTTAATAATGGATACCTCGGGGTGATTTAATTATTAAACGGTCCTATTAAAATTGTTCAGTTATAATAATACAAAAATCCACGTTACAAAAGGTTGCAAATAGCTAGCAGATGTCTTCATTCAGAAAATAAACAAGTTTTCAAATGCGCTTTGCATCTTTCACGTTCAAGTATGCTGGCAATTTAGATAATAGTTCGAATAATAATAAATGCTGTTACGAGAAAGTGTTTGCTCTCCATTGGGCTAGCGAGCACAGAGTACCCATTTACGTGGCTGTTTACTTGAAAAGAAGTGTGAATTTTTTTAACTCACCAGACAAAATTACTTTGATTTTAATAAGTTGCCAGGTTGGTGGGTGTGGCAGTAATTCGGACTAGATTGGTTGATAATATTTCAATAATAGCGCTAACTCGGATAACATAATGTAATGTAAAGGTCTCAGGTAGGTAACAATGAACTCCAGTCGAATAATTTTTTTTTTTATCATAATGACGTTCAAACATAAATACCAGTATATTTCGTTTTTTTTTTTTAAAGGCAGTTTTCATAGTTAAAATAATTTTGAAAGTATTGATTTTTCAAAGCCCGCCAAAACGCTCCAAATCTATGGCCGGTCGATTTTGAACAGTTTTGAGGTTAGAATATCAAATGTCAAAACGAGGATGAGCTTTACCGTATTATTCATAGCAAAACATCACTAAACAAAAGTTATGTACCGTTTTATAAATTTTAACTCAAATAATAGTAATAGTATTGAGCATTAGATAGAATTGAGCTTCCGGAGTGGAAGATACTCTCAGTATCGCCCTGGTGAAAGACCACCATTCAGAATTGAAACGTTGCTTGAAATGGCTTTTAGCCATGTTTGGTGATCAGATCTGAATAGCCAGGTATTTCTCCACCTTCCTCTTCCCCTCCTCACTACCATCAGCCTCACAACATTCCCCGATTGGGGATGCCATAATCTCACTGGGTCCAGACGGTTGGGAGCAGTTGGGACTCTTGTACGGTATTCGAATATAAAAAAATAACATTATTATAATATCCGTATTGATAATTGGTTTGCTCATGAATACTCTAGTTTCTTTCATTAATAATAGTTTTTTTTCATAGTGAACAACAATTATAGAGCTTAAAGTCAACCAGATTAAGTTTGAACTTTGCCTAAACTAAAAAAAATACATATTTAAAATACAAAACAAAATCTAAAAATAAAAATGTACATACATACTAATACAAAACCAGAATGCGCACGTGACGTCAGATGTTCCAAATGCAACGGTACCAACATAACACGGTGTTTTGATGAGATGATTTTTTATTCACTCTTAAATAACGATTTATAAATTCATAAATATACGAGAAATCTAGGCTCAGAAAGTAGGTTTAATTTGCATCTGATGGCAATCATTTCCACCCGCCTCCACAATTTAAAACAAAGGGCGAATTAGATGAACAATAGACCACGGATTATTGTAATTACTGTAAAGTACACTCTTCCAACGCCCGCAATACGACATATGCCAATAAATCAGTTGATGAATCACCCTGACCAATGGATGCTACCACGATCTACAAAGACATTTTAAATCTCAATAACAAAAACAGATCTCTATGAAAGTATAAGACATTTCATCAGATCAAAGAGTTGAGATCTCGCAAAAAAATCTTAGGAGCTTGGAGCCATACAAGTTAGTGGTGTCTGGGTGACAAGATACTAGGAGCTTGGAGCCATACAAGTTAGTGGTGTCTGGGTGACAAGATACAACCATTTCAATTGTTAGAAGAACGGCCAATGAAGATATTTATAATACTGGGTTAACTCCGTTGGACAATCGCAGTTAGCGAGGGTGGAAGGTGGAAGATAGCCAACCAGCAGAGATACTTCTTTATAAACGGCCCGCAGGACGAAGGAATGTTGTGAGACCTGCACTTAGGCGTGTAGAGGCTAACAACTCATCCTTGGGAAAAAATTGGAAGGAGACCGACAGGAGGAAGGCGGCCGATTCTAGAGGGTTATCGTGCTGGTGATGATGGTTATAAATCAAGCATTCAGAATTTATATGTACATATTACAAAATTTCATTGAAAACTTCAAGTTTTTGACTTAAAAAGGTCTAATTGAAAAAGTAATTATTTGAAATTCCCTCGATAAAAAAAAATGTACAAAGTATGCTTCGAAAAATATAAATAACACGTGTGGTTCTGTTATTTAACATGTTACAGGTATGAAAAAATTCACAGCATTTCTTTCATTTTTTTAATTACGAACGCTTACGCCCTAAGTGTGACAATGTTCAGTTTCCGCTCGGAGGGTATATTGCTGGGTCTTAATTTATGGCTAAAAAAAGCTTTCCTACAGACACAGACGACAATGATCGGAGGACCTCCGAAGCGCAATGGCACGCGCATTTGTTTTTGATTTGAGTCGGGAGTTACGGGATCAATTCCCGTCTAAGGAGATAGTAAATTGATATAGATTTATTGGGCGCTGCTAACTGGGTAATGTAATGTCAATTGTTGCTTGGTAGACCATACCAATAGTATATGTATAACAGAAAGGTATATATAGAACATAATCTAGCATCAAGTTAATTCATTAACTACCATTATTATAAATTTATGGGTGGCTTATGATTTATGGTTAGTACCTACCTATGACGATTACATTATAATTTGTAATTTGTACATATATTATGTCGATCCCATTAGACAAATACAATAATCGTAATTACAACACTCCACATGAGAAGAAGAAAATCTATTTTCCAAATAACCTTGTGAGATTTCCAGACTTGAAGATACGACCAAGTTGATAATTTACAATTACGATTCTGATAAGATTTTATAGTTCATTATCGCGGTAATATAAATAAATACAGTTACACTTTTCAAATAAACTTTAAAGATGAAAAGTGTATAAAAAAGTAATAATTATTTTTAACCGCTGACAAACAAATAAAATGATTGAACAATTTGCCACAGTTCAAAAAGTTTGACAACTTCACAATCCAGATTATTAGTTATTGAGAAGTACCTAATCGCTATTTCCCTGTGAAATGCTCGGATACGACAAGAATCCTCGGCAGGGAGACGTTTGTGGAAAATAAAATAAATGGTTTGTGAACTTACCTGACTTACAAATAATGTAATAGTCGGCAGGTGACATAAACAAAAAAACACTGCACCCGCGCACAACAATTGCCGAAACCGTATCCAACCGACTGAAGTTTGTTCGCAAGTTTCGCATTTTGGTTCTTTATTTTGTAACGAGAGGCTAGAACAGTATTAGGATTCGCTTGTAGGATAAGACAATGTACACTTTGGCAATAAAAAGTAGAAATTAGGTATACTAAAAAATATCAGTACTGTGGCAGCACCAAGCTACTCACTTTATCTTTGAAATTTGTTCTTTGCATACGAATTTGTCATATTCGAGTTTGGCAGTTCGTTTCAAAGAAACAAGGCAAAATAACATAACTCGATATTACATTTTTTAATCATAATTTTGGTATGTGAAATAGATTTTGTTTTATTTTGATTCATCTAATAAATGAATATATTTTGATACATGCATTTCAGAAATAAAGAAAAATCGCATTTCAAAAAGTTACTACATGTAATTATCTTCTTCACAAAGCGTTAAAAAATAAATAAAAAGTTTGGAAATAATATTATTTTAGAGTTATGATGTAGAATCATTACCGCTTTTTTTTAAAAATCGTTTGGTTAAAGTAAAAAATATGCACTTGACAATTGTACTTTTTAAAATGATCATTTATTTTCCCGTCAGCCATCTTGGTGTTTTCATTTAAAACTTTATACGATCACAGCGCCCTCAGTTTGTGTATACTATTAAATAATTTCAGACTGTACTGAAGTTCTCGTGTCCATAGCAATCTTAAAAATTATTGTCATAAAAAAAAGTTGACTTTTTCCATAATTTTGTGGTTTACGCATTAGACGATTAGATAATTTTGATAAGTTGTTGATGGTTAAATGTTTTCGCTCTGCTTGGTTTGAGTTTTGGAATATCGGTGGAACAGCTAAAAAAAACTTTAAAATATGAACGTGAACACACATTTGGTTTTTAATATTTTCGGCATGAATTTTAATGAAATGAACAAGTTAAAACATAATGTTTTTATCATGTTTTGCGATAACTTTGGTAAACATGTTAACTTTTTTTCTTCTTGATAAGGGTCGCAGCAGGCAGTCATTGCGACTGATATAGCCTTTTGTAATCACCTAAAATAATTGACCGAATTCACCGAAATATTTAGCTTTAAAAGGTGCATTTTAAATAATAGGAATTCCCAGATTAGACCAGCCATAAAATAAATTTAGTACAAAGGCTAGCCGAGCCTATTGTTAGAAAAATCGTAACTAAAATAATATAATATTAACTGCTATTTTGGGAAATTCCGCAATTCCTTTGTGATTTTATGGGACGTCAATAAAAGATAATACCTACAGGTAGACAGTAGACAGAAGGACAGTGGGCTCTAGGAGACAGTCGATTGCCAGAGTCCGCCCAGGACGGAGAGTCGAGTGAAAGCTTCCACCGAGGAAGGACGAGTGAGGTGCAGTCTTCCACCGAGGAAGCAAGAGTCCGCCCAGGACGGAGAGTCGGTTGCAGTAGTCCGCCCAGGACACACAGCCAAGTGAAACCTTCCGCCCAGGAAGGTTCCTATTCTCGCTCCTTGGAGAGGCCGCCCAGGTCCTCTGACGACGAGGGAATTCTACGCTTCCATCCCAGAAGGAAGTAACTGATCTTCGCCCTTCGGAGATCAACATCGGAGACCGCCCATGCCTCTGATTATCGCCGCGTTGCACCTACTCCCGATCCGGAGGTACACGAATACGTAGTGCGAACTCGAGGACTCTACATACAACGCAGCCACTGGATCCTGGACATCCATCACCAAAAAGGGAAGTGCCTGACTCTAATGATAATTCCTCCCACATTGCCTAAGCCAGTGAACCTCTAATTTTAAGTACAAAGACTTTAACAGTAGAATTAAGTAATTACCTAAACCAGTGAACCTCTAATTTTAAGTACAAAGACTTTCACAGTAGAATTAAGTAATTCGGTATCTAGTTTTATTGAATTGGCTAATTAAATTTTACTCTAGTTTTAAGACTAAACCCACGTATATAAAAATAAATTACTTGTAACTACCTAAGATCGCATTTCTATTCCTCCCTTTTTGCGTTATTCCTAGAATAATACCTACTGCCCGACGCACCGTAATATCACGACGTATATTTCTAAATAATATTCGATTACAAGAACGTTTCGGAATGAAAATTTCGACTCACTCATCACTACGACACCGAAAAGTATAATTTTCAATTTTCTATGGCCAACAACAGTCAACAGTGAATGGTTTATCTATGAGTTAACACCTTTCCCACATTATTTGAATTTATTGATATGTAGTGACTAGTGTCAAATGTCAAAGTGTCCTGGTCGCTTTTATGGTGTGATTTGTTTGAATTGTTTCAGTAAAGACGGTGAGTTTCATTTGAAAACTAATCGTTAATAAGTATTTTACTTTTTATATCAGTGCAATACCCCACAGTCTTCAATACCAATGGGAATAAGTTTTTTTAATAAATAAGTTTTGTAAATGACATTCGTGGTTGAGTGGTTACGATCCTTGGCTACGAATCCGGAGGTCGCGGGTTTAAATCCCGGCGTGCGCAAGTAAATTTTATTTGATTAATTTGTGTTATTTCACAAGCTACTTATTAAAACTAATATGTAGCATATTTGCGGCACGTTCCAGAGTGGAAGATACTCTCAGTGTCGCCCTGGTGAAAGACCACCATTCAGAATCGAAACGTTGATTGAAATTGCTTTAGCTATGTTTGGTTACCAGTTCTGAATAGCCAGGTACTTCCCCACCTTTTTATTTCCATCTCCTCCCCCTCCCCACTACATTCAGCCTCACAACATACCCCAATTGAGGATGCCATAGTCTCACTGGCTCCGGACGGTTGGGAGCAGTTAGAACTCTTGTGCGGTACTCAAATATAAAAAAAGAATGTATCAAATGTATCATATTTCACTGGTATTCAAATGATATACATTCCTCATTGTAATTAAACTGATTCGAAGTCTTTATCTTTATTTTTTATTTCATCCTAGAGCTTCTGCATATTTAACAAATGTTCTGCCAGACCATAACCTCCTAAGATGCTTATATTATATGTTGTTTTCATGACATTCAATGATTTAATGTTCATAACTACTACAAAGTCATAGTCAGTTCTAGTCCCGATTTTATTTTAGTACATAAAACAGGCAATATGCCCAAAACTTACATACATGAATGTTTACATAGCAATAATAATCCATAAGCACAATAAACAACAACAAACATTATCTTGCAAAAATGATAATAAGAATGAAAAAGAAGTGAATGGTCGAAAACGTATTATAAAGTAGGTGTATAAACTAACTCCTTATTGTCACCTGTGCTGATGGTACACTGTTTTGATACTTAATACAGGGCATCATCACATTATCAGTTTAATATTAATGGTGAAACTTTTTTTTATGTCTATTTCTATTTCATTATTAGAGCAGTGTATAGCATTTTAATTTCTTAATATCCGCTGTAAAGGAGAGAAGTATCTCGTATTTGTGTGATAGGCTTTAATATAAAAAATGTCTTTTATCCTCCTAGTTGATTTTCTTGTTGGTCTATTAATGTTGATTTGTGATTTCACTTTTCTCAATACTGTATCCTTGCCTGTTATTTTATTTATCTCAAAACCTGCTCATATTTTTGTTTTTTGCACGGTGTCTTCGTAACTTTCTACCACTATCATGTTCTTTGCACATTCTTTCACACTTCACAATGCTGAAATATTATACACTCTTTAACCTCATAAGTAATATATGTTCTATGTGTAATTTGCAAGTTTCCTATTATGTTCTACTTTATGTATCTCTCCTGCTAATGTGGAATATGTTGAAAGACACTCTTACTCTGGTAAAATGATTTCATCTTCATCTATATCCGTTTACTACCAGAACTGTGGTGGTATTAAGACTAAAACCCAATCGCTACTTGTTAATATCCAATCGAATAACTATGATGTTATAGTTTTAGTCGAAACGTGGCTTGTATCAAGTGTAAATACGAGTGAATTCATTGATTCGCAATACACAGTGTTCCAACGAGACAGAGACCGTATACTTACCGGTAAAATGGATGGAGGCGGGGTGCTGGTGGCAGTACGCAAAGAGCTCGCAGCCTCCCGCCTCGATGCCTGGGAAAAAACTCAAATTGAACAAATCTACGTCTCTATCCCGATGAGGTCTCTCAATCTCATCATTTTGCGCAGTATATATACCTCCTGTCTCATCAGCCACTTTATATGATATTTTCTCTAACAACCTGGAATCCATATTTTCATCTGAACCAAATAACATGTTTTGCATACTGGGGGATATGAATCTACCTACTCTTACTTGGTCATTTTCCGAAGGCTGCTGTCAAAGTCGTGCCTCTGCAAACTCAGCTGCATCGCAAACTTTGCTTAAAATAATATCATTAATGAACTTCCATCAATATAATTGTATTCCAAAACACAATGAAAAATGTTTAGACCTCATATTTTATAGTTGCGAAACAAATGTCACTCATAGCGACGACCCTCTCCTTTCAGAGGACAGACACCATCCAGCCCTGGAATTTAATATATCCTCTGTAATCCAATCAAAAATTAAAAACTATAAAGAGCTTAGGCTCAATTTTAGAAAAGCTGATTACACTCAAATTAATAATGATATTAATTGTATTGATTGGATATCCGAAACCGCAAATCTAACAGCCGAACTGGCAGTAGATCGCTTCTATGTAATAATAAACAATTTAATTGATAAGTCTGTTCCAGTTTTGGCACGGCGAAATGAGAAATTTCCCATTTGGTTTTACACCAGAACTTATTAAGTTATCACGGAAAAAAAGACAAAGTCTGGCTCAAATGGAAGACATATAAAGGTCTTTCTGACTATCGTGAATTCTCTTTCTTACGGACTACATACAAAAAGTCAACTAATGAATCCCGAAAACTATTTTTCCACACCATTGAAAGTTCATTGCAGAACAACATCAAAAGTATTTGGACATATGTAACTTCACTTAAATCGTCCAACGGATACCCCGCTGCCATGTCCTTCGAAGGGCGTAAATCTAATGATACCCAGGAAATCTGTAACATGTTTTCTGAATTTTTTAAGTCAACATTTGAACCTTCCTCCATCAATGATACAATCGACATTGACCAACTTGAATCAGTTCACGACCCTGAACTTACGCACATTCACACAATTGAACTAACTGAAAGAGAAGTTCAATCAAGTTTAAAGTCACTAGATATAAACAAAGGTGCGGGTCATGATGGAATACCGCCGTTCTTCCTCAGATCTGCTGCACCGTCACTATGTGTGCCTCTTACTATAATATTTAATAAATGTCTGAGAGAAGGGGTTTTCCCAGACAGGTGGAAGTTAGCCTATATCATTCCGGTCCACAAGGGTGACTCACATCAAAGAGTGAAAAACTATAGGCCGATCTCCATTCTCTCGGCGATCCCTAAACTTTTGGAAAGACTTGCCATGACAATGTATATCCCCAGCTTGCTGACAAAATTATAGACCAACAACACGGATTCGTCAAAGGCAAGTCTACCGCGAGTAATTTACTTATTTATTCAAACTTTTTATTAACCAGCATGGGTCGAGGGCACCAGGTAGATTCAATTTATTGCGATTTTAAAAAAGCTTTTGATAAGGTTGACCACCTATTACTTATTAAAAAAATAATGTACAACAGAATTCGGGGAAACTTATTACGTTGGTTTATCTCGTACTTAATAAAACGACAACAAGCTGTATCATTACGAGGGCATACTTCTATGTGGGAACCAGTTACCTCTGGTGTGCCACAAGGATCAATCCTGGGTCCACTGTTATTTATACTTTTTATCAATAGCGTTACTAAATGTTTTTTGCACTGTTTGTTTCTCTTGTATGCTGATGACATGAAAATATTCACCGTTGTTAGGAATATTAATGATTGTCTGCTCATCCAAAGAGATTTAGTAAGGTTTGAAGCATTTTGCAATGATCATAAATTGTATCTAAGTTACAACAAATGTAAACAAATAAGCTTCACTAAAAATCATAAAGCTATCACAAACAATTATTATATTGGCAACTACTCACTCGAGCGCGTATATAGTATAAGAGACTTGGGCATACTTTTTGATTCAAAACTTCATTTCGATGTCCACATTGATAATATTGTAAATAAAACTTACTGCATGCTACTAGGCTTTGTTATCAGAAACAGCCGTGTATTTCGAAAGCCTGAAATCTACCTCCTCCTTTACTATACGCTGGTCCGTTCTCAACTTGAATACTGCGCCCCCATATGGACTCCACTCTACGGTATCTACAAAGACAAAATTGAAAGTATTCAAAGAAAATTTCTGCATTGCCTTAATTACAGAATGAGTGCACCTAAATGGGGATACGCACATATGCTCTCAATCTATAATGTCTCCACCCTCTCTAACCGGCGAAATACCTCGATCTCATTACCGTATATAAAGTGTGCAATAACATTATCAACTGTCCTACCTTACTCCAACTAATAAACTTCAAAATACCATCCAGAACAACTAGGTCTAATCACTTATTCCACATTAGCCGGACGCGTAAAAAAGCTGGTGTCAGGGATCCAATCAGAAGAATGTGCGAGTTATTTAATCAAAATCAAACTCTGATGGATTCCGACATATTCTTTGATACATGTAGTGCTTTTAAAAGAGAATTGAAAGCCGTTTTCATATAATAATATTAAACAAACAGTGTTTGGACATTATGTGCTTTTTTATTGTTCCCTTGTAAGGCAATATTTTAAATTTAATAATTATTTTTTCCCTTACATTCATGTAAGTATTATTTGTAAAGTTTGTTACCTTCTGTTACTCTATTATTTACCTTCTTTTACTTGTTTACCTTCTGTTACTCTATTATTTAGAAATTGTACACCTTTTCATTAATTTTCTGTGTAACACAATCTTAAATTCATTAACTTGTGTAAATATTGTTTTTAATGATTATTTGTTTATTTATCTTTATCACATTAATCAGTGAGAAATAGGTTAGGATACAGGCGAGTTCTCCAAATATTTCTATATTGTTTCAATATTACTATTGTCTGTATCTTTATTTTCTCCATAAATAAAAAATAAAAATAAATAAAACCATAACTAAACATAAGTAATAAAATTGTGTACCTTCTTGGAAACTTTAACTCAAACAATAATAATAGTATTGACCATTAACATTACTACAATATCCATATTGATAATTGGTTTCATCATGAATACTCTAATTTCTTTCATGAATAATAGTTGTTTATATTGAACAACAATTATAGACCTTAAAGTCACTCAAATTAACTTAAAATTTTTCCAAAACTAAAAAAATACGTATTAAAAATACAAAACAATCGAAAAATAAAAATTATCATACTAATCAAAAAACAGAATGCTCATGTGACAGCAGATGTTTCAAATGCAATGATACCAACATAACACGGTGTTTGGATGAGTTGATTTTTTATTCACTTTTAAATAACGATTTATAAATTCTATGTATGTAACTAACTAACTAACCATCACGCCGTTTCCCCGCAGGGGTAGGCAGAGAGGACGGACCGCCAAACAACTCGATCTTGGCATACACTTCTTGCTTCATTCACATTCATACAACGCCTCATACATTCTCTTCTGTTATTCCGACTTCTGACATGGCCCGACTCGAGTATTTGATTCACTTGATCGTGCCATGTCTTCCTCGGGCGTCCCCGGCTTCTTCTTCCATTCACATTCGCGTCATATATTCTCCTTACACTCCTTTCTTCGTTCATTCGCTCTACATGCCCAAACCATCTAAGCGTCCCTTTCTTAATCTTGCTCACTACGCTTACATCAGCCTTGCATTCTTTACGAATCTCAACATTTTCACTCGATCATACATGGTTTTACCACACATTCGTCTCAGAGATCTCATTTCTACAGCATTCAGTCTACTTTCATCCTTCCTCTGCCAGTTCCATGCCTCACTGCCATACATCAAGGTTGGTATCAGCACTCCATTGTGGACTGCTAGCTTCGCTTCTTGGACAACTTTTTGTTTGCGCCAACCGCGTTCAGTCCTCCGTTAATGGAGTTTCCTGCATTCACCCTTCTTTCAATATCCCTATCAGTCTTTCCATCTCTCGTAAACATACTTCCCAAATACACAAACTCATCACCTGCTCCAAGTATTCATCATTCACAACTATATTGCATACTGTTTTCGTACTCTCTCTTTCAAACACCATGACTTTGGACTTATTTACATTCATCATTAGCTCATTCATCATACATACTTCGTTCATCCTAGATACGAGGGACTGTAGATCTTCCATACTGTTAGCAATCAGCACCGCATCATCAGCATACAACAGACAACATACTTGCAGACTACTCACAGTGTCTATGTATGTAATAATAATAATAATGATACTTGGACGATTTATATAGCGCCGTTTTTGTGAAAAATCACCTCAAGGGCGCTGCACAATGTAATATATAATGAAAGAATCGGCGTTTGCTGATCTATATGAATATATATTTTTAATTAATTGATAAACTAAAGTTCTTAAAAACTTAAGACAAGATTTTTGTGCATAGCGCAAAGGGTAACAATTATTATTTTTATAAACAATAATTATTAATCTAAAACACTCATCCAAATTGAAAAATCCTTCCGAGCAAAGATAAATGTCGCCGGCAGGACTCGAACCCGCACCCTTCTAATGTCCGGTTAGATGCTCTACCGTTGAGCTACGTCGGCAAAAATTAATTAAAACAGTAATTATTAAAATGGAACACTAGTATATATTGATTAACTTGGCGGGTTTGCGATAAGCCGACGTAGCTCAACGGTAGAGCATCTGACCGGACATTAGAAGGGTGCGGGTTCGAGTCCTGCCGGCGACATTTATCTTTGCTCGAAAGGTTTTTTTTCAATTTGGATGAGTGTTTTAGATTAATAATTATTGTTTATAAAAATATATTTTTAAGGTCATTATATTTTTCACTGGAGTTCTTTATTATGAATCTCGTAATTAGGAGACCAAATAGTGGATGCATATTCCAAAATACTTCACACAATCGATTTATAATAATAGTAATACTTGGATGACTTGTATAGCGCTGTTTCTGTGAAAAATACTACTTGCTAGGGTTTATCCTATTATGTACAGATACAGAAACATACTGTTGTTGTTAATTATGCACCTTTAAAACAATTTGTGATTCGTAGAGATAATCGTAGTATATGTGATGCCCTTTTTTTAAATAGTATATATATGTTTATTGAAATTAAGTGACGAGTCAAATGTCACGCCCAAGACTTTGGTTGAAGTTCTATTCAATAAAGCGACGTTATTTATGTGATACGTACTGGAAAATTTATTTCGGTTCTTTGTGAAGGAAATTGCAGTGTTCGTTTTGATGTCTAATTTCCTCATTTATTCTCATGCTGTGTGATCTCGAAGGAATGAAAGGAGAACTATGATTGGATATGATTTTAAAATATTTTTATTTCATTTTATATAATATTATGTACATAGTTATTTACAAATTATCATGGTCATTATAATAAATAAAATGAAGATTTGTGTATTTAGTATTATACAATATTTGTTTTTGGGATTTGCAGAATTATATTGTCGGAAGTCCAATACCGCAATTTAGGGGGATGATACATTCGCAGCATTGACTTTAACCGAGTGCAAGCAGTCTATTGGTCAATTTCATTATTTGATTTGCACCAATCAATGCGGCTTATGCCGTTCAACTGAAAGCGTAAAAAAAACGTGTTTTTAACTTATGGGCTCGTACGCAGTATTAAACTTCCATAGGCGATAAATTAATATTTTTCATAAACATACCACGTCATCTTTGTAACATAAAAAAATGCAGGTAAAAAAGGGAAAAATATTTTAACATTTCTCTAACACCGGCATTGATAGGTGTTCATTGTAGAAGAAGGAAAAACCTTAAAAATAGTTATTATTGTATTGGTAATCCAAAAAACTTATTCTAAAATGAGCGCTTTATGAACTGTAAAGTATTGAAGTGCGGAGTTAACCTGTTGATCATACGCGTCTCCGTGTACTGCAGCTGCAATGGTTGAATTGGAAACATTCTATGAGTCCTTATTCTTACTGACCCGATATTGCAATGGTAGATTTGGAAACATTCTGTTGAGTCCTTATTCTTACTGGCCAAATATTGCAATGGTTGATTTGGGAACCATATATGTTGAGTTCCTTATTCCGTTTGGCTCAATATTGCCAAGAAGATTAATTTTAAAACGTTTTGTCATAAACTATAATTTTTATTCTAACTAAATTATTTATAAAATTATAAAAAATGAATTGAAGCATTTTTTACGTCTGATTTTACCACAAAAGATTGAGAAACTGATCAAAAGTTTGGAGTTTTGAGTGAATTGGCAATAATAATTGGAAAATTGCGTTGTCCTGTGCATATGATTCTGATGAATAGTGATGAATGTGAAGTATTCTAATGAACGTTTGATGTAATATCACATTGTGACCGGGTGTTTGCATCCCAATGTATCTCGCCCGTAACATGTAGTATCTGGTACACACGGAATATAAGAATGTAGCATTCAATGTTCCACGTTGTAGCATTAGTCCGCGTTTCGAGGCCACCCAACACAGAGAAGGCCACGTTAAGACATAGGAGGCAGTAGTCAGCCCTCACCTGGCCCTCACGCCTGCTTGGGGTGTGGGGGTAGCGTGGGTGGCGGGACTTTGAAGCACTGCAGCAGGAAGGCCGTGTACATGACGAAGGCGATGGAGATGGCGATCATGGCGTACATGAAGATGTTTAGTTCTGGCTGCCGGAAGCGATTCTTTCTCAGCCATTCGAGCACTTCTGATTCTGAGAGTATGTCTCCTGCAAAATTAACGATAAATCAATATTCAAATTAAAACGTATCGCATTGTAAAGCACCCAGTGCTGAGACAACCCAAAGCGCTCATACACATTTCAAAACCCAAAAGAGCTCGGCAAATCAATATGGA
Organism: Halesus radiatus; assembly: GCA_022606495.2. Lineage (NCBI taxonomy): Eukaryota > Metazoa > Arthropoda > Insecta > Trichoptera > Limnephilidae > Halesus > Halesus radiatus. The sequence goes on along the minus strand of JAHDVE020003174.1, from coordinate 347,458 downwards.
TAGTAGCCAGTGGAACTAATAACCCTCAGCCTTTTCAACGCGCGTGCCTCTCACGCGGGAGCGACTAAAATCATTTCTAGGTTTGAGTCTTCGCTGTATTGCATACATGCATATTACAAAGCTGAAATTCATTTGTAAAAATTCCCCATTCATATCTCTAGCGACATCTCTAGAAATATCTTCAATAAATTTATTTTTTTATCTTGGGTAAGGATTTTAACCGACCGAGACAGGTTTTCCCCTCAACTCCTTTCAAAGGATAAAATTTCATCTTTATTTTCGAAGTTTGAAAGGAAAAGATTGTGCATAGTATAAATAAGTTCATGAATAAATCATTATTAAATACAACGCTCATGTTATCGACGCATAGATCAAACAAATGATTAAAATTTCAAACATAAACCTCGCGTAAGTACCTTTCGGTATTGCCTTGTTCATGCTGATATCCACCAATGTTTTCTCTGCTCAGTAATATTTAATTTTGTTTATAATAACTTATCCCAAAATAATTATTTAAATTTATTTATGAATAGTTAAGATGTGGATGGATCATTAGAGAAAGGTTTACTCAAAGAGACCGTGGGAAATATATTTAATTACAGTTTTAAAAAATACTATCGGTCGGCTTAGGGACAAGTTATTAGAGACTGGATGAAAAAATGCACCACCTAGAGGGTACATCATCCATTTATTTTAACGCAGGCTGGAGGTTAAAGGACACTTCCATCTCAGGAGACAGCTGTTGGTTGGGAGTGGAAAGCACTATGTAATAGCTTAATAGCTGTGAAGATGAAGAAACACTGATTCATGTATGGTGATAATGTCCTGCATTGACGGGACTAAGGTTCAGTTATGCAGTTAGCCGTTTTATGGAATCAAACACCCTACGGCAATCCTGGAAAACTTTATTAAAATAACAGACCTACTGTCAAAAGAATAAGGTGAATCATGGGAAATAACACAATGGGCCCTTGGCTTGCGTACTTATGGAAGCAATGCGGACTGTCGCCGTCTATCAATAATAATATTGTATTTATTGTTAGGACCAAAGTATTACCTCTGTAAATACTAGGGAATCTTCGTCGGAAGTATACAATGGCAGGTAGTTTAGTGACTCCCCACTTCCGGGCGTATCTCGGATCTCCCATCTTCACAAAGGTGATGTCCAAGTTGTCCGTTTCCCCGTCAATTTTTTCCAGGTTGTCTAAAACGGTTTGGCTCTCAGGGAGGTCTTGTTCATCTGAAACGACAATTGAAATATTATTTAAGATATCTGCAATGTGAAAATTTTTACCAGGTTTTTTTTTTAACATTTATGTCAATGTTATTCCAATGTTATTTGTTATTTATTACAATGTTATTGTTATTAAAATAAATTCTGTGATGTAAATTTAATATGAAACATTTATGTGGGTACTTATAAAATTATCCATATGTATTATAAAATCAATACATGCATAATATCCAGTCCAACTTTTTAAATTTTTTTTATCAATAGTGACGTTCCAACTTAATATATACCAGTATATTTAGTTTTTTCTCTAAAGTTATTTTTCATAGTTAAAATAATTTTCAGATTCAATTTTTCAAAGCCCACTAAAACGCTCTAAATCTATGGCCAGTCCATTTTGATCAGTTTTGAGGTTAGAATGTCAAATGTCAAAACAAGGATGAGCTTTACCGAACATAATTTTATATTCTATTTATAGTAAATCATAACTAAACATAATAAAATTATTTACCTTTTTAGAAACTTTAATTCTAAGAATAATATAGTACTGGGCATTAATATCCGTATTGATAATTGGTTTGATCATGAATACTCTAATTTCTTTCACTAATAATAGTTTTTTATATTGAACAATTATAGAGCTTAAAGTTACCCAAATTAAGTTAAAATTTAAAAATACAAAACAAAAATGAAAAACACACTTTTTCATACTAATCTAAAAACAGAATGTGCACGTGACGTCAGATGTTCCAAATGCTAATGGTACCAACATAACAAGGTGTTTGGATGAGATGATTATTTATTCACTTTTAAATAATGATTTATAAATTCTATATATAATTTATATATAATAAAAGTTATATATTCAGAATCGGCGTTTGCTGATCTGTATGAATGCATATTTTTAAAGCCATTATATTTTCACTGGACTTCCTTATTGTGTTTATAGAAGCCCTTAATACATTTGTGCACTGAGCTATCGATATGGGATTCTTCAAGGAATTGTCCGCAGATGAATATGATACAGTTTAGTACTTATAAATAGCATCACTCACAAAAGTATACTGCCAGGAATTCATTTTCATCGAGAAGTTTGTCGAGCATCTTCTTGTTGACTTCTTCGATCTCATTTTTGATTTCGAAGACGTCCTGCGAGGTCAGCCACTGCAGCACAGTCTGCACCTGGTGCAAGTCCCCGTCGTACAGCATGGGCACGCGCTTGCGGAAGTACACCAGCGATGGGATGTTAATGATGCCATACTTCTCGTTGGCCTCGGAGCTGGCGATCTTCACAAAGTCTATCCCGTACTGGTCCACGTCCGTGTCGATTTGTTCAAGTGATTCCAGAATCTCGTCGCATTCAGGACAGTCATCGTCGACTAAAAAAAATTTAATGTATTTATTATTTGTATTTAACGGAATAAATGAATATTCAGTTTGTTCCCAAATACTTGTCTTTTATTAATAATATCTTAGTGCCAAAACTTGGGCCTCAATTCATAGGTTTAAAATTTGATGGTAAAAAATAGTTGATAATAATACTTTTGGTGATAATAGTTGGATTAATTTAGAATAAAGAATAGCTTACAAAAAAATACAACCAACAGGGCCGACTCGTCCATCAGTCTCTCGAGCATTCTGTCGTTGACGGCTTCAATTTCATCGGCCAGTTCTCTGTTGTCATCGTCTATCAGCCATTCCAAGACAGATTCTTCATTCTGCAAGTCTCCCTCAAATAGCAACGGGTTTCCATTCCTAAAATACACAAAGTCATTCTATCAATGATTTGAATAGCTACAAGATTAGTTGAACCAGATTAAGGTGATGGATATCTTCAAATAACCTTGAACGTCAAGTGTGGCCACGAGTTATTAGGGCGGAGTTCAACCAATATTGTGCACTCATATTCGCCTCATTCATATTTCGACAAATTTAAGTAGATAAGTTTTGCAGGGCGCATGTTGTGTTGATTATATTGTCAATAGAAGATTGCATATTAACCTGAAGTACACCATGGCCGGGAATGTCTTGATGGAGTAACGCTTGGCAAGCTGCGGATCTTGAATCTTAACCATATGAATTCCAAACACATCGCATTCATCGTCCACTGTCTCCAAACCGTCCAAAATCTGGTCGCAAATGTTACAATTCGGTTTATCTGTGAAAAAAAATTCATTATCAATCTTTTTATCGTTACTGAGTTTTAGCGCAATATTATTACGTAAGCCTTATTGTTATCGGTATCAAAATACTTACAGAAATATACAGCCAAGTATTGTGAATCTTCAACCATGGATTCCAGCATGACTCTGGTAATCAGTTCTATCCGATCTTCAGTTTTCTGAGTTATCAACCATTGGAGAACTTCTTCCTCCTCGGCAAGCGATCCTAAAATCAGCAAAACAGTTAACGCTTTTAAAGTAATAATTAGCTATATGCCACTATACTTGTACTATACTTGAATGATCCATCGTCCAGTGCTACATGCATTCAATTAAAAATAATATCGATGACTGTCAAGAAAAGTGCTGCGCCAGCCCATTATTCTACAATTACCAAGAATATGGTGTAAAGGTTCACAATAGTTGTCTTCGCATTTTTTTGATTTCCGCAGTGTGGTAGCCTTTACAAAATGACTACAGCTTTAGTAAGGTGATTGATTGATATTTTTTACCCAGAGGAATATTTGTATTAAATTTTTGGGATCTGAACAACGTATAAGTCTATACAGAACATCGAAATGAATAATATTTCACTGTGAACTTTGCGGGAAACAGGTCAGCAATCCTTACAGCCTCTTAAGAGTATGTGTTCGCATAAACTTCGATGTTACATTCAATACATTAAAAAAGTTGTCTTACCTTCAAACACATTGGGTACGTTATCCTCAAAGTAGACGAGCACCGGGAAGTCAACGACCCCGTATGACTCGGCGATGGCAAAGTCCTGCGTCTTCACGAACTTAATGCCGTGTCTGTCGCAATCATCGTCTATATTTTCCAGTTCTTCCAATATTCCAGAACATTGGGCACATTCATCATTATCTGGAATTTGTCATACTCACATTATCCAAGATTGAATGACATGCAAAAAAAATGTATTTAAATATTGTACGTAAATGTATTTATTGGGAGTTCTTTCAAATGGGAGAAATTGGAGGCTGGTGACCAATCTATTTATTATTCCATATTATTCAATAATAATAATTGTTTTATTCCATTTTTTGTATTACCATTTTTAATCTATCATAAATTCAAGTAAAATTCATTAGTGGATTACGGTTTTTGAATATGTTGTAAGAAAAAAACAATAATAAGCTACAAAATCTTCATATTCAAAATTTTATGCAAGGGTTTTTGGTCTTCAATTAAATATTATTTCAATCAGTGGATTATAGTAAAACAATCAGTGTCCCTACTGTACAATTTATTGTAAAACAAAGTAGCTTTATAATGCTAATGGAAGTTTTATTTTCCAAAGTGCAAATGTAGTGTCTTGTGGGTCGAGAGAAGAGTTTTTTAAATTTACTCTGTGTATATTGATATGTTGATGTGTCCACTACAATTGGGGTGCATATCTAGAACACAACTATCTAACTAATAAGATCCTATGTATTATCTAGTTACTAGTCAAGGTACATGTACATCTATTCTATAATCTTGGAGATCTATGGGAAATCTATGTGTAGAATATAGATTAATTTTATGAAGGAATGTTTTTAAAATCACACATAAATGTTCATTAAATTAAAAAGTACACTGTTAATTTTGAATGTTACTTTTATTGTGCATTAAAATTCATACGGTTAGGCAGCATGTTTATGTTAATAACCGAACATGGAAAGAGAGCATATTAAGCCACGGATAAATTTATACACGCGGCTAGAAGTCAGTGATAGACATAGGCTGCTAATAATGCTAGACAGAGGGTCATGCAGACTAGGGCAGCGGTCACACTGGCCGGGTAAGTTCTAGTAAGTTTCCGACTAAACTACACTACTAGAGTAGTACTAGGTGAGATGGGGGCATGCAGGTTAGAGCAACACTGACTGGAGGGGGGTTAAGTACCCTCGTCCGCGGCGTGGGCCTCCTCCTCCGCGTGGCTCGCCTCGAGTTCTTTCTTCGCGCGAGCTTTGCGCATCACTTTGGAATTGCATATATCGCACAAGGTTTTGTTCCCTAAAGCAGTCGATTAAAACAGAATGAGTCAAGTGTTAAACAACGAGGTAAACTCTCTGTATCACAAAATATTAGGGCAAGCAAAGATTTTGTTCTCTCAAACAAAGATGCATAATGATATTACATATTTTACCCAATGCTGTTTGTGATAAATTACTCGCTAGTCTCTAAGTGTTTCTGTGGAATGGCATCTATTTACATTGACAAAATAGATTCCATTCCACCAAACGATACTCATAAAAGTAAACTTTTCTCAGTGATTGAACAAAATATTAGAGATATTTAAAAGGTTGAAAATGAATTAAAACGTTGATACGCAACAAAAAAAAGCAAAATTAATTCAGTATGAAAAAATGCAATAGCTTCTCTAGCATTCACCTGTGGAACCAAGTTAATTATTTTATTATCAGTTCTTTCCTAAAAGTATTTAAGCTCGATCAAAACTTGATGCATATTATGAATTATAGAGTTTACAGACAGAGGAAAGCTCCTTACAGAAGTAGACTGCTAGGGAATCTTCTTCCCGGATGAGGGTGATGAGTTCCTCTCCCTCGAGGGCTTCGATCACATCCCCCGCAGGGTCCTTCTGCGTCAGCAGCCAGTTGAGGATCTCTTGCTCGTCGTATAAATCTCCTGGAAGTGCAGAATTATGACTTTTTAATCAAATACACTAAAATTCAGTGTCATTTTCATTGTACAGTATTAAGTGCAATAACAGATATTCTGCAACAAATAGTATGCCCAGTGTCAAGTTTTTAGCCATTTCATTGGAGTTGCATACCCTCAGACCATAGAATATATTTATTTATTTATTACAAAAAAATTACATAATTATCACATAATACATCATATACATGATGTTTTTTAATTCCTATTGATCTAGTTTCCATAAGTTGAGCTCCAGTAGCACGTGGTTATGGAAGGAGTATTTACATTTGTAATGAAAAATAATAAAAACGATTCAATATTAAAAACTTATTAAATAACTACAAACGTAAATCAACAAAACAATTTTCAAATAATAATTAAAAAATAACAAAATAGTAATTTATATGCTAGATACATCGGTTACATTAATTTTGTTTTTGGATAATAATATATTGTACCATCTTATACCTAAATACATGTAGTGGTGCTGTGCTGTGGTCGTTCTTAGCATTGGGATAGCCATTAAACCATTTGTTTTGAATCTATTGCTTATACTATGGGTAGAGTGATTTTTATATATGATAATGAAATAAAACAATCACATCAGGGTACAAAATTAAACTAATCAAAAAAATACATACTGTGTACATATACGAGTATACAAATAGAATGAGACAAAACCCAACATATAACAAAGAAATAATGAGATAGCATGAAATAAAAATCTTACACAATAACAGAGAGAAAGTGACAGGTGTTACATAATGGATTACCAAGGAACACCTGAATAGGTGATGAAGGGATAATGGGAAATTATTCCTTTTTTTGTTATTTTTTAAAAATTATTTTATGACTTTCATTGTTTAATCAGTTAGATTTTGATAGTACAGATTTATTTTAAAATTAGTTACTTTTAAACAGGATATAATATTTGGGCAGATAAAATTGAAGTAGATAAGTTACAGTGTAAATTTATGTGTTTTTAATCCCCAATGACTTAAATTTTAATGCCATTTTTATAAATATATTTTGCTAATAAATTGTTAATTTGGGGGGACTTAAGACTTAGAAGGCAGGAAATACTGGTAGGGAGTTCAATTTTAAGTTTTACCGATTCATGCATAATGTTTGGAAATTGGTCATTGATAGGACACTCAAAGAAATTATGGTCCAGAGTGTCCTCTGACCCACAATCACAGTAAGGCGAGCTGACTATATGGAATCTGGCGAGACGACTAAGACAAGAAGTGTGATCTAGTCTCATTCGAGTTATGGAGGAAATATATTTTTTTGTCTTGCAAGTGTATTTATGAAACCAGGGCTTGACAGGAATAAAAGGTTGTATTAATTAGTACCGATGACCTTTTGTTAGAGAAGCTATTTTCCATTCAGAGGACCATTGGAGTTTGTATTTACTTTTTAGAATAGGGAAATAGTCTCCAACTGGAACAGGAATATCATTTAACGGACCGTGGATAGTCACCTGCATAATGCTTGTTGTCACTTTGGTTGGATAGGGTTCTAACTGACATATTTTGCGAAAATGACTTTTGAATGCGAAACCATTTCTTTTGCTCATTTCTATAACCTAAATAATTTTCAAAGCCATCTGTACAGTATTTATGAAGATACGTGTGTGACGGAAGTTCTAACATCAAGCACTTTAAATATCCATTTATTTTACAAGGTTCTAACATCACTTAGAACCTTGGGCAATCATCATATTGTATGTATCTAACAGTTTCTAGGCGCAGTTCAGTTCTTCACCTTGGTTGGATAGGGTTCTAACGTCACCTTACATTGTTCTGAGATATGAGAGTTTGCAAAGACAATTTCTCATATTCTATTTAACAATTTTTGAATTTGGGGATAAATCTTGTCTAAAGTATTTGAGATTAACATATTTTAAAGGAAAACAATTAATTAGGACGTGGCCATAAAATATTGGAGAGGCGTGTAAGGAAAACATGGCTTTTATGTCTGCTTGGTGCAATCTGAAATTCCGCTAACCTTTTAGATAATTTTAGTTTGCACTGAAAACAAATTAGTATCTTCAGATTAACTGACTGACCCTGACTTTCGGCATATACTTTTATTGTTAAATTTGACGCTAACTTTTACATTTGGTTCACTCTTTTCGTATTGTGGGTCGATTTTAGAAAAATGATTTTTTTACAATTATAATCTTTCGGGATTCTCTCACTATGCAACAACAATAAAGTTAAACAAAAACAGTGGTATTGCAATATTCATATCTAACCGCTATAATGTACTCAACATTAAAGAGATACACAATATTCATAACGTTAACCTATTAAATATTGAGTTTAAAGACCAAAATAAATATTATAATATTATTGCCGTTTATCGCACTCATGCATCAGTAATATCACAATTTATAAATGAATTAAAAAATATATTATTAAATTTTAGAAATAAAAATAATATTATTGTTGGAGATATGAACTTAAATATTGCAAAAGAATACTCTAATCAGGATAAAGATAATTATCTAAACATGTTAGCGGAACTTAATTATTTACCGTGCATAAATTCATATACTAGAAACGTTCGAGGTCAACGACCTTCATGTTTAGATCATATATTTACAAATATTTCTGATATCCAAAATATTATATCCGCTGTCATTCATACAACTATCACTGATCATTATTCATGTATATTCAATTATAAATTCTGTAATCCAACTTTTCCACCATTTAAACAAGAAAATGTTTCAAAAAAAGTACTTAACATGGATACATTAAAATGTAAATTAGAAGTAGAAAATTGGCTTGATTTATATCAATGTAATGATGTCAATGTTTGTTGTAAAATGTTTGAAGAAAAATTATCTAAATTCATAAATGACTCAACAAATAATATCATATCCAAATCCAAACTACCTAACTTCAAACCTATAAAACCATGGATAACTCACGGTTTAATAGTATCCGTACGTCATAAGCAAGCTCTTTATAGATTAACTAATCAACAACCAAATAATGAACATTTACAGAAACATTTTAAAGCATATAAAAATAAACTCTCATATATCATAAAACATACAAAAGAAAGCTATTACAAACAGAAGTTGATACAGGTTGAAAATGACAAAGGAGTATGGACGATTATAAATGAGATAATGGACAAAAAAAAGTATAAAAACAATGAAATCAGCACTATTATTCATGATAATTCGAAAACATGTTGCAAAGAGAACCCTTTAAAAGCTGCAAATATATTTAACGAATTCTTTGCAAATATAGGAGAAAATCTTGCCAATCTCATACACAAAGATCCAAATATAACAATTCCAGACTGTAATGTTGATGTTAAAATAAAATGTCAACATTTCAACTCACCACAGAGGACGAAATAGTAACTATTATAAACGGCATGAAAGGAGGCTCTGCCCCAGGTTTTGATAGAATTACAATTAACATTTAATAAAATATTAAAAACAAAATTTCTAAACCGTTAATGCATATAATCAACACAAGTTTCCAATGCGGAGTATTTCCATGTAATTACAAACAAACTACCATAACTCCAATATTTAAGTCTGGTAATCCCGAAGATGTTAATAATTACCGTCCCATTTCAGTAATCTCAAATATTGCAAAAATTTTTGAAAAACTTTATAAAATGTAATAGTATAATTCACGAAAATCAATTCGGCTTTATGGAAAGTAGAAGCACACAGGATGCAATTTCAAAATTAACTAGCCTTATTCACACTTCATTAGATAAATCACTAAAATGCCTTGGAATTTTTATAGATCTCAAAAAAGCGTTTGATAGCATATCTCATGACAAACTTATAATTAAATTAAGCAACATTGGAATAAATAGTACAGCTCTGGAATGGATAAAAAGCTATATTTTCAAACGTCCTCAAGTGGTAAAAATAAACGTGGTACTTAGTCATAAAAAAACAAGTAATTTTGGCATACCTCAAGGTACAGTACTGGGACCTCTACTTTTTATCATCTATGTAAATGACATATTCATGCAAAAGCTAAACGGAAAAATAATATCTTATGCTGACGACACTGTCATAATAACTGAAGGTACTGACTGGAATTCTATTAACAAGCTAGCAAATACTGATATTAATATATTAAAAAATTGGTTCGATAATAATCTACTCTCCCTTAACACTGGAAAAACAAAATTTATTCCTTTCTCTATCAATAAATTTAAATCAAAACCAGAAATAAAAATTATAATACACCAAAGTAACTGCAACAGAATCAATTGTAATCAAGCATGTTCTATACTTAGTCCAACTTCCAAAATTAAATACCTTGGTGTATATATAGACCAGCATTTTAAATGGAAAACACATATTTGTGAACTTGTTAAACGAATTAGAAAATGTATATATATATTTATAAGACTAAGAAATATTCTTAGACTAGAAAACCTAAAAAGAGTGTACTATGCAATTGTTCAGTCTATTTTACAATATGGAATTATTGGCTGGGGGGGAACATATGATAATATTTTAAGTCCACTTAAAATAATTCAAAGATTGATAATAAAGGTAATTTAAAAAAAACCATCATCATTTTCCACTGAAAAGCTTTTTACAATATTCAATGTACCTACAGTAGATAAAATTTATAAAAAATATGCAATTATTCAAATCTTTAAAGAAAAAACGTTAAATAAATTACAATTTAATATATCCGCAAGGTATCAGCAAAACATTAAAATCCCGCCATTCAATACTAAGCATACGCAAAACACATACCTATATCTAGGAATAACTTTTTTTAACAATCTGCCATCTGATCTTAAAATTATAGAAAATATCCATGAATTTCAACATAGATTAAAAAATTACCTCAAACTACTGTAAATTTTTTTTAAAATTTTTTAAATTTTTTTATTATTAGATTTTTTTGTCTTTTATTATTATCTTCTCTTCTTTTCTTCTACTTTCTTTTCATTTCTTTTATTTTCTTTAATACTATTACTAGTGATAAATTACAAAATTTACACGACAAATTCATATTTTCCTGCTATTGTACAACAATATTTCAAGTTATGATCTGATTAATTAAGCGATAATCACTCACCAAACACAAGAACCTTGTTTCTTTATGGTGAGGAATAGGTATATTATATTTTTTGTTACACTATATGTATCATGTTTTATTTATATACTCTCTGTAAAAAAAATTATCATATTAAATAAAAAAAAAAATAAAAAAAATAATCAAATGCTTCGATGAATATTTAAAATCAGGTTGCTTCTTGTCTGTCCAATCTGTAAGATTCTGTACAGTTGGTTTTAGAAACCCTCACCAACCCTAGCAGGAAAAAATCTTATGTTTATGAAGACTAATCAATATTATTGGGTACCCCACTACAGAATATTTTATAATATCTTCATAGTAGAATTTATATTTTCTTTTTTTTTTTTTAAATAATGTCCCTCAAAATAACAAATAAAAAGCTATTTGTATTAGAAATAAGGAAATATTATTTTATTTATGATTTATTGCTTTCGTTTATGTTTTTATTTTATTCATTTTTTTAATAAATTAATGAATAAAATAAAATAAAATAATTTTACATATTGTTTTTTTTTTTAATGTTTTTATTTTACATATTTTGTAACCTTGTCTGTAAATTTTATGTTTTAAATAACAAGCTCCCGTTAGACAAACTACAAAAAAGTAGTTTATCGGGACTTTTTGAATTGTATTTTTTTTCTGTTGTAAAATTAAATTTAAAAAAAAAAACAACATGTTATTAAAAATATATTCTGTATTCTTTTGTTCCAATTATTCGTATTTCTGGCACAAAAGCAACGCAAACTTGTTGAACAAGGTTCCAAATGTTGTTAGAACCTTATGAAATGAATTATTATGCCCTAGCTGGTTGCACATGGTTCTATCTTCATGTTTAGGTACGTTCTAAAACGTTAATTATCCGTTCTATTTAATTTTTCTCTTCTAGAATATGTTAAACTAAAATACTTCACACAAAATTGAATCTCAAAATCAAACAATGTTAAATAGATTATGAGAAACCGTCTTTGCAAACTTTGACACCTCATATCTCAGAACTAGGTAATGTGAAGTTAGAACACTGTCCAACCAAAGTGACGTTGTGTTAAGCGCAACCAGTCGGCCTTAATAAAAATTAAATAAATTTATTGGTTATAAACAAAGTGATTGTTTTATTTCATTAATATGTCAAACCACAAAGTGACTGCTTTCTATCAAAATATGTATGATATCTGGGATCAAATTTGCAATCATCATTACAGTTACACATATGTATAAACAATTTACTTTATTCAATTTTAGAATAACTTACTGAATATATATATAATATATAATTGGATGATTTGTATAGTGCCGTTTTTTTGTGAAAAATCACCTCAAGGGCGTTAAAAAAAGCTTGTAAACCTCATTGTAATATATTTTTAATCATTGAAGATAATATTAGCAACTCTCAAAATGAAACATGAAACCGATTAGAGCTCAGTGGATTAGAGCGCATGGTCCCTGATAGACCATGAGGTCCTGCTTTAGAGTCCCAGTTGCTACCGTTATCTTTTCAGTTTCATGTTTCATTTTGAGAGTTGTTAATATTATCTTTAATGATTAATTTTTGTTTTTGCTTTTAATAGTAATAATAGTAATAATGTATAAACTATTTACCGGCATAAATGACAGGCTCCTTGGATCCCATTTTGAAGAACAGAACAGCCGGCAAGGCGAACACGCCGTATTCTTTGGACATTTTCTTGTCGTCGATCTTGACAAAATTAATTCCAGCGCCGTCGGCCTCATCGTCAATGTGCTCAATCTCCGACAAGACCCGCGGACACTGCTTGCAATCAGTACTGTCTGGAAAGGATGAATACAAACAGTATATTGGTAGGTTGAACCTGCTAAATTACACTGTGCAATTATTGTACATCATCTAATAAAGTATTTTAATTTTATTTAACATAACCTTCGACTTCTGGAAATACAAATTTTCACCTTTCTTTGAAATATTTGAAGACATTTTCATTACAGTGATATGAGTCATTGTCGAGTGCGGGAAACACCGATCCACCTTAATCCCTAAAAAGCCACCCGAGGTCTGTCTACCTACGGCAAATGTACAAACGCTCAGCTTAAAATTCTGGAAATTTTGTAATCGCCGGAAGAAGCGAGCAGGCAAAGGGATTAACTCGGTCAGCAACACCGAACCAATCACAAGCCATCGAGTCACAGATTCAAGTTCCTGAAGGAACCCGACGAAAGAACCCGAGGATGTTCGGATATAAAAAAAAGGCAGACTTTGGCCGAAGCAAAGGCAGTCGAAGTCGAGACCTCCGCCTCCTACGAAACAAGCAAGCTGCTTGCCTCTCCAGCTCGAGAGGCTGCGGGATGAAATTCCAACCGACTTAGCAGGAACCGCCGAACCCAAACGCCCACCGTTCGAGTGCAGTCGAGTGCCCTTTGCCTCCTACCCTCCGACACCGTGGTCCCATCAAGGCGCATATCTACAGTCGTAGGAATCACCACCAGACAGCAGTCGAAACGTTTCTCTTGAAACGTCTGAAACCTGTCGTCAAGCGGAAGCTGAGCCGCGCATCCGCCCGGCATCAAAACCTCCCCCTATTCGAAGTACCATCTGCTCTCCGAGGTTTTCATCACCAACATCGAGACGACTAGTAATCTCCTCGCTGGACCGTGTTTTTGTGTAATTAAGTGAAACTCACAATACCTACTAGTTAAGAATGTGTTTTATATTGTGAATTAATAAAAAAACACGACACTAAGTAACCTGTTTTCTACTAAACCCCAATGACCCCATCATGTCAATAGTTTTAAGTTGTTTTTTAGCTCTGCACTGCGTTCTTATGGCAACAGTTTATTATCATTTGCACATGGTACCCAAGGTATGGTATATAGATTTGATTGGCGTTTGTTAAACATCATATGCAATAAGTATAATGATCTTACAAAAGAATACAGCCACATAGTCTGATGTTTGCCTGATCTTCTGGAACATCTTCCTGTTGACCCTCTCGATGTGATCTGTTAGCTCCATGTTCTCTGGGTTGGTGAGCCAGTCCAGGATCTCCTCCTCATCGTCGATGTCTCCGTCGTAGTTGATGTACTTCCCCTTGCGGAAGTAGGTGATGCCCGGTGGGTCCCGAAAGCCGTACTTCTTGGCCATCAGACGGTCGCCCATCTTCACTATTTTGATCCCGTATTCGGACGCCTCGTCGTCTATCAGCTCCAGATGGCGGAGGATTTTGGGACTGTCTAAGTTTCCCTCTTTATCTGAAATGATTGCCTTATTATAAGTACATGTCTTGAGATGGTGTTGAATTTGAACACCAAAAGTCCCAGTAGGGTTTACATTAATGGACTACTGTCATTGATCCTTTCGGAATCTGTGCGTAGCTGGGAGACACACCAAATGCGTACCCAAAATTAGTACACAATTGATATTTGAGAAAGCATCGTTTTTATGACTCATCCCACCCTTTCTACCTATTCTGACTTGTTTAAAGTAGACAAGCCAAACATGGTTATGATTAGCTGAACTTACAGAAGATGACAGCCAGGAACTCCTTGGTCTCGATGTATTTGTACAGAGTGTCACGGTCAATATCCTCAATACTCTCGTCATCTTTCTGTTTTATCATCCATTCCAATACACTTCCTTCGTCCAGCAAATTTCCTAGAATCAGGTTTCATCAATATTATATATTTTATACAAAAATGCAGTGAAGGTATTTCATTCCATATTTCATGATAACCTCTATTTTAGATTATAGAATATTTTCTAAAATTATCTTTTCAGAAAAACTTTTTAATTTTTATTATGGTAATTTATGTACCTTCTACAATACAATGATTGTGATACCAATTTACAGGTCTACCAAGTTCCATGGTAGATTACTAGAGGAAATATTCTGCAATATTACTTATATTATTTCTTAATTCTTGTTGTAGTGCGGTCACAACCATTTATTTTCCATTAATTGATTCTTACAAGTTTTGCAGCTTCATAGGAAACATATCATCAATTGTGAATCCATCTCCGCTAAGTTTTGTTTCACTGTTTTATAGGAGATATAGAAAAACGTACTTCGTAAATAGATTTACAGCGAAATGAGGCCAATCATTTTTTGCTTAACATTTCTCAGCTACTACGTACAGTGAAACTCTAAGAGACCAGGAAAATAAAACTTCTTATGCGGGATAAATTGGGCCATTTTTTAAATTCTGTCTCCGAGGGACCGAAAAAATTGCAGTAACATTCCATACATTATTTTATTTCCACCATTGTAGTTGCCGCTGTCAAACAGTATTACACGATGATGTGACATATGCGGTGATGGATTCACGGTGACGATATATTAGTTCCTAATTGATATGTGTATTTTGTTATTAAATGAATTGTAAAACATATTCAAGCCCCTTTCAGGCCATCCTCAAATACTAAAAGTAAAGAATCCACATCCTTTGAGAGCAAATAAGACTAACAGAATTATAAAATGTATGCAAAGAACTCACCCAATGAATGATGAAATGTCTAACAGTCGCAAGGAGTATGCGATAGAATCTTTGGTTGGTTTGTTTGTTACATGCTTTAGTGGGAATAGTTGCGAGAGGGGAAATGAGAAGACTCTATGTAGTAATAGTAACAATTATTATTTATTGATTCCCATAACATGATTTGCTTTGACAACAGTTGCTCCTTGAAGCTAACAATTATCCGCTAGACTTACAAATTGCTTCTGACATCCCAGACATAATCATGAAGTGAAATCACTTTGTGAACTTTTAGTTCTTAACATTATGATAAGTGTAATGTATCCCTTGAATTTGTACTAGTCATTAGCATGCCTGGTGCGTACCACTACGTCTTCACACGGTCTTAGCGCAAATTCAAATATACACATTTTATAAAAATATAAGATTTAATTTATCAAAATATTATGGTGGAGGATAAACCAGGCAAGTGGGAGGTTCTAGAGTTCTCCGTCTGGTTGGCTTTGAGTTTAACAATTGATTATAAAACTATATAACATAACATACAAGGCGAAGGTGGCTATAGAACTGAGAGAGTCCAGATACAAGTCATCACCCTACTCCAATATTTGCTTTTGGGATTTTCTAACTACGAAAAGAGCATAAATCTATTTGCTTTAACATTATAATTTATTTAAAGTCACTTTTTAAAAGCGATAATGTGATCAAAATGTATTAAACATAATACTTAAAATCTTTTTGATATGTTTTCAATAATATCAAGAACAACAATAAAACATAACGTGAATATAACAGATTTCAACAATTTATTGTGAGTAACTATAGTACCCCATTTTTTAAGTGGGGTCTCTACATGTAATGTTTACATCTAAAATAATTTAAATGTACTCAGTCCCATTTCAAAATTTTGAACTATATTCAGGACAAAAATGCTTTTATGGAAGTGTTCCCCCCACTGACTAGCAAGCCACTTTGTCTTAAAATGCTGAGATGTTCAATCATTGAAAAGTATTCTAAATATCTTCATGGGTGTTGTTTGTTGATATGTATTGGAACTACATAATATATTTGATTGTATTATCTCTGATTGAGGAAGTGAAGAGCTCAAGGGGACACAAGTTTAAAATGCAGTGTTAATATATATCGTAAAGCAGCAAGTTAGGTGCACACTTCATTTAGCACAACATTCGAGCTGCGGTCAGTGGCGTGTAGCTAGTTAGGGAAGCTCGAGGTTTGTAACTGTAACAAACGTCATTCCAAACTTGTGTCCTCTCGGAGCTCCGTTCACAATCAGGATGGAACAGGTTCACTCGATATCGTAAACAGGTTGGCCTAAATGCATCTCTAATGACGATATCAAATGTAACATGAATGGGATGACGGATTGTTTTTACCACCACCAGATATTACCGCTCCCAAATAAACCTTTTTTCCCTTTGGCGCCCTTTTCTGGCTTGGTGGCCACGGCTCTACTGTTCTTCCCAAACCCCAAAGGAGTCATCTTGTCGACGTTCTTGCCTCCCTTGGCGTTGGAGGGGGTAGCCTTGGGCACTTTGGTGGCGCTTCCCACTTTGGTTGGACAGCATTGGTACGGTTCGTAAGTGGGCTTCGGAATAGCCGTCTTCCCTCCCAGCCCGATGTAGAAACAGCCATCGCCTGCAGTCAGTAAACAATATGTCAGAACACGCATTACAAGGCCGTGTGGAAGTCACACATGCGACAAAACAAACTATGCTTCATGCCAATGCATACCAAGCATTATTCGTTCCATTCCATCAATACGTGTTGTTAGTAATAGAAAATATCAGATTTGCAAGCAGAATGTAAAGCTAATTGAAAGTTGACATTGTTCGACTGTCTGCAGACGACAACTATTTTACATAAACAGATTAGAGGACACAGAGAAATGAGAGGCAACACAGTGGTACAATAAGTAGAGGTTCAGCACTATGTATGTACTGTACAGACAGTGTGGACAGACAGCCAGACTGTCCAGTGCACATGTACATGTTCAGGCAGGGCAGGGCAGAGGGGAAGTGGCCATGCAAGTTGATGAGATTAGGTGTGATGATGTCTTCCTCCTGACAGTTATTCGGGGCACTACCACTTTATTTGGCTCCAATTACCTGTAAAGAATCGTCTGATCTTTGTGACTAAATTTTCATCATCTGAACTGTCACTATCAGAAGAATCGGAAGAATCCAAATTTGAATACTTTATTGGTTGTTTTTTCTTTACACTTGGTTTTGATGGGATTTTGCTTTTAGCCTCTTTTAAATTTCTATAATTTTTCTCTTTTTTTTTAAGATTCGTTTTTTTTCGTTTATCATTTTGACCACCGGTTTCGTAGCCATCGTCATCAGAATTTGAATCTGAATCATCATCATCATCAGTGTCGACTTCACCATCTTCAGTATCATCATCACTTTCAACTCCAGAATCACTGTCTTTATCATCATCGTCATCTTCTATGTCACTATTATCATCTTTATTTTTTTCATCAGAATCATCATCTTCATCTGAGTCTTCATCTGTATCATCTCTGTCATCAGAATCATCATCATCTGAATCATCAGAATCTTCAGAATCATCGTCATCATCTTCATCATCTTCGTCAGAATCATCATCTTCATCACTATCATCATCATCATCATCAGAATCATCATCATCATCATCATCAGAATCATCATCTTCATCACTATCGTCATCATCATCATCACTATCTCCTTCATCATTGCTGTCACTATTGTGATTATCGTTACCTGTTGGCATTAGTATTATTCATGCAATGAGCTGATTAAAGTAGGTACTTAAAGTGCCAGTAAATATAGATTCGTAATATTAATAAAATAAGCTAAATTAGCAAAAGCTTTAATTTATGTCAGAACATCTATTCGTTGTTTTAGAGTTTTTAAACAGTCGCATGCAGGTTTTTTAACTTGAAATAATTAGAACGTTACATAAAGTTTTATTACAAAAATACAAAAAATTTATTCTTATATTGAAAACTATCTCATTTTAAGGATGTGGATTCTTACTTTTTTGTTCTACAAGCCACTGGAGAACTTTTTTCTCATTCTTTAGATTACCTAAAAATATATGGATTGGCCATTATAATGCTGTGTGGAATTTCATTTAGCAGTTTCATAAACTGCCACAATACTAAATAATAGTTACATGAATATTCTAATGTCACAAAAATATATGTTGGGGTGAGCGGATTCAAAAAATTGATATTACATTCACTGAATTGTATTATAATTACAATTGTGTGATATGAAAATAAAGGAGAATGATAATTGAAATTAACTGTGTTGTGACATATATATGATATGATATGAAGGTAGGTCTGTGTCTGTGTGTTTAATGTGAGGTAGGTATTTTCAGTTGAAGCAATTAATATTTCTTTATTCCATAAAAGCTGTACTTATGTATTTTAAATACATAATAATATATTACATTACTGAGATTAACCCATCAGCATACATGTCGCCACGCTGGGGTGGGTGGTAATGTATACTACAGTGAAACTCTGTTATGAGGTTCTTCGAAGGACCAGAACGAAAGACTCAGACTTTTCAAGTGAATTTTTGACATTTTAGGGAATTTTTTACCATATATGTATGTAAAATATTTTTAATTTTGGTAAAATTTCCCTGTAAAAGACATTTTTAAAGAATTCTAATATTTAAAGAAAATATCCCATTTTGTTAAATCAGGCCATTTTTTAATGTTACTTTTCAAGAGACCTAAATACATTACTCTTATTTGGTGTTAAAACTTCTTATGTGGGAACCTTATATGAGGGTTTCACTGTATATGAGGTGCATCATTTCACAATGGGTACTCCCCCTGCTTGAATAGACTAATTAAACATTTCAATGAACTTATAAATAATCAATGCTTAAAAAAAGAAAAGCAGCATTTGAATTAAGTAGTTTAAATTTAATTTCACAAATTTTAAAGTAAAACTTGATGGGTTACACAATATGAGATTATTATAAAGAATGAAAGAGAACTTACCATCGTACATGATCGGAACTCCCGTTTCGTAGTAAACTAACGCTGGGAAACTGAAGATACCGATTTCTGATGCCAGTTTGGAATCCTTGGATTTGACAAATTGTATTCCGTGCTTATCTGTATCATCGTCAATGGTTTCCAACTCTTCCAGAATCTCACTGCATGTGTCACAATCATCACTATCTGAAAATACAATAGAAATTAGAATAATAACTAAAGTACAAAGTTTCTCTTGTAATGCGCGAGTATTTTGTTTATTTTTAGAATTCTTCACCTCTGCAGTCTATTTTCATTTTCATAATTGTTTTTAAGGATTAGATTTAATAGCTAGAATTATAGAGACACCATAATAGGTAATGAAGAAACACAGCATTTCTGAAATTTAATGCGATCGCTCAATATCAGAGCAGATACATGGATAGCGGAAAGTCCGGAATGCAAATCCGTCTAAAACATGATTTGAAAACCCCGCATTCTCGTGGTGACCTTTTATTAATTGTTTTTTGTATTTAATTCGTAGAACTCCATTTGATTTTTTTAAAATTTAATGTAAATCAAATTTAATTAAGTTTTACAAGTATTTTTAGTTTTTATTATTGTGAAAGCGGTTTCGGCATTCAAGGCCATTTTCAAACTGCGGTTAATCCACATTGTGATCACTTATTTATAAATAACAACTAGCCTAAACCCTTACATATGGAAAGAAAGAAAATAAACAATTAGAAATTAATAAATGAACGAATGATAACATACATTGATTAATAAAGTAAGGAAAATTATTTATTCACCCTTTCTTAGTATTGTAATATGCAAGCACTGAACAACCATAAATTCGTTTGAATTATATTCTTTTTAAATATG
Organism: Halesus radiatus; assembly: GCA_022606495.2. NCBI lineage: Eukaryota > Metazoa > Arthropoda > Insecta > Trichoptera > Limnephilidae > Halesus > Halesus radiatus. The sequence continues at coordinate 326,990 of JAHDVE020003174.1, read as the reverse complement.
CCATCACTACAAGATAAAAGACGATCAGCCTGCACTCTATTGTTTAAAAAACAAATCTTCATTCGCTTTCCTGCTCCCCGCCGACTCGGACGTATCGTTAGTACATCGTAGTGACTTGCTACTTGCATCTACATAGCTTCTCACTCCTTTGCATTTAACCTTCTGAATTATAAGTTGTACGCGTTGAGAAAATACATTTATTTAATGGTGACCCTTTTTTCCTTTTATCTCCGCGACGACCTTTAACGTGAGACACTTGGTAAGTATATATACACATACACCTACGTGATTAATTAATTAAATAACCAACCGTTAAATTGGTGACTCCGATTGTTAAATTGGTGACTCTAAACGTTAAAGTATGTTCACATTATCATAACAATATAACACATTTAAATAAATCAGTTAAGGAAAAATTGTCATTTAAATACGGGGAAAACACATTATAAATTTAAAAACCTGACAGAGTAGATAACAATTTAAATTATTTTTTAACTAAATCGGTTTTACCGATAAAAAATCGTTATTTTTTAAAACCCGTCCAAATTAGAATTGGGTAGGAGTAAATAAAATCATAAAAATAAGTCGTCACAATGTGGATTAACCGGTGTTTGAAAATGGCCTTGAACGAGGAAACAGCTGTCACAAAAATAAAAACTAGAAATACTTGCAGAACTTAATAATAATATTATTAAATTTGATTTACATAAAATTTTAACGGAAAAAAGTGACCTTTTGCATTCCAATTTGATTTTCCTTCTTTTTTACCAAGTTCTCTTAGGCCGAAAGGACTTGATTAGTTTCATCAGAGATACTTACAGAAAAATACTGCCAGATGCTCCACGTCGTCAATTAGAACCCTCAACGTTTTTCTGTCAACACTTTCAATGACATCGGGCTGTGAGTTGTGTAGCTTCAGAACCCACTCCAGGATAGCTTCCTCATGCATGAGGTCCCCGTCGTAGATGGTTCGGAACTTGTGGCGGTAGAAGGCGAGGGCCGGCAAGTCGGGTAGGTCATACTCCTTGCCGATTCCTTCGTCAGATGTTTTCACAAAGTCAATATCCTTCTCTTCACACTCGTCATCGATGTTCTCCAGTTCCAACAAGATCTTTTGAGACTTCTTATCCCCCTCTTTATCTGGAAAAGGAGATTTCAATATAAGTTAGTCTCCACTGGCATATTTATTTATTTATTTGAAACACACACATTATTAAACAATACAATCTAAGAAAGTTTTGACTGCCCAACTGGGAACAAATCCCGTTTTAGGATAGTCAAATTGGCAAGTTTAGTTCATATTAAGTGCCATTATACAAAAATAGAAGGGAAAAAAGCTAGTATTGACATAGTATGGTAATGTAATATATCTAAAATAAAATATATTAATTAAGTATAAAGAGATTTGAAGAATAGTACAGAAAAAAAATAATTGTCTACCAGATAATTTGAGCATACTAAAATAATTAATATTGAATAATCGTTAAGTTCAAAGAGATAAGAACAAAAAAAGTATAGAGTAATTGTTTATGTGTACCAGATAATTTGAGTATAGTATAATAGTACTTATGAAGAGATGAGAAAAATAAATATTATATCAGCTGCCACGTTGGGAATCTGCTAATTTCTCGTTTACAAAAGGCGGGCCACCTGTTTGAATTTAGGTATGTAGTATAAATTTAAATACAGTAAAACCTGCTTACGAGGTTTCCACGTGAGGATTTTTGCAGCTTAAGAAGTGTTTTTTATAATATCTTGAAAATTGAATTAAACATTTCCCTAACCTGCAACCTACATAAAATAAGTTCAAAAAAAATTGTGGTTGCTTGAAAAACTTTAGAAGAGAGTTTCGCGGTATATGATTAAAATTACTATTTTTCAATGAAGATGTGATTGGTACTTACAGAAGAAGACTACGATGTGCTCATTTTCTAGAAGTATTTTTTCTAACATGCGCATATTGACTTCCTCAATCTTGCCAGGAATCTCCAGGGTGTTTTCATCAGTCAACCAAGACAAAACCTCGTCCTCATCCTCTATATCACCTGAAGAAATTACACACGTAATTATTAGAAATGGCTGTCTTAAAAAGTGTCCTTTCAAGCAAGTTTTCTTTAAGCATACCTTACCTTTGTAGATGAGGGGATCTTTGTTTCGGAAGAATACGAGAGTTGGGAAGGTCTTAATTCCATTTTTCTTGGCAATAGTCAAGTCTTCGGTTGTCACAAAGATGATGCCCGTTTCGTCCAATTCATCGTCAATGTTTTCCAGCTCGTCAAGAATATTGTCACAGTGCTCGCCTTCCTCACACTTCCCACCTAAAAGAAGTTCATTTCGATAATACATACTTAGTCGGTGTCATAAACACATAGATGGACTTATTAACCCCTCAAGTCTTTTAACTTCCCCACCCATACGAATGTACGTGATACGGCCGCTATATTATCGCCCGAACGTAACAAGCCGTATCCCATACCTTCCGTTTCAAAAAAACTATACCCGAAACCCACAAAACATTAGTATACGTCAAGTTTGTTCCTGCGTCATCTCGTTTAGTATTTCGTGGTCATCTGAAACTAACGGATGTATTGTGAAATGTAATGAAAAAAAATGTTTTTTTACCTACTTTTTGAATAATAACCCAAAGGACAGGCGGTTAATACTAAATGATAATTTTTCTTAAATGTGCTTGGTAAACTTGACATAAAAAGGATGTTTTTTCTCTTTCTAACACAGTTTAAATCATATACATTACTTAAGTACTAAATGAGATAACATGACTTTTATGAGTCCATTTCGGGCTGGGAGAAATATCTCCCCAAAAGACTCGAGGGGTTAATATGGTATTTAATAACACTTACTGAAGTAGACCACTACATATTCATATTCTTCAATCAAATCTTTTAGAATCTCATCTGTTACTTCTTCAATGGTGGCGGTGTTCTTCTGCTTGATCAGCCAAGTCAAAACTTCCTCTTCATTCATCAGTTCCCCTTCGTAGATGGCAGGAATCTTATCCTCGAAGTATAGCAGCGCCGGAAGGTGATCGATGCCGTATTGCTTGGCTTCAGCCTTGTTGTCCATGCGCACAATGACTATTCCTTCCTTCTCCAATTCATCATCAATGTTTTCCAGTTCATTTAGGATCCTGATGTCTTGCTTAGAATCTTTGTCGTCTAAAATTGAAATGGTATTTATATAAAATACAGTAACGATCACTCAGAAAAAGACTAATAATATTATGTATGTTAAAATAATAATATACACTCTCTCATTCTCCTTTGGATTAAACTGATTTGCGAGGTTATTTTCAGGTGCAATGCTGAACTTGAAAGCTTTACTATAGGAATGATCTAAGGTACTCACAAAATATTACCGCAATAAATGGAGTAGTCTCCAGAAGTCGGTCCATCATTTCATCGGTGATTTCTGGGATCTCGCTGTGTCTCTTCTGATGCAGCAGCCATCCAAGGAGTTCTTCTTCCTTCATGAGGTCTCCTTCGTAGATATGTGGAATGCGCCTCTCAAACAACACAATGGTGGGGATGTTGTCTATGCCGTACTCTTTGGCCTCCTTGTCATCGTCGATCTTGACGAACGCAATGTCGTTCTTATCACACTCATCGTCAATATTCTCCAGTTCGACCAGAACTTTTTGGCTTTTCTTTTGGTCCTTATCGTCTGAAAGAAGTATGGATTATATAAATTAATGTTTTCTCTAAGCCTATATCAGAAGATCGCATAAGCGGGTGGTGATATAGAGCCTCTGATTGTATACCTTACACACAGGATAAAGTTCTTGTAAAGTGTCACAATTAAAAATATATGTATAGAGGTTTAGTAAACGTATGAAAAATATATAAACCATTTAAGTTAGGGTTCACGTTTATTTGAATCTTTTATGAAGTCTAGCGGAAATTCAAAGTTTCCAGAGGCTCTCGTACTTTCCACAAATGAAATTACACAAATATGATAACTTACAGAATAGTACAGCGACGTATGGCATTTTCTCAATGATGAGGTCCAACATCTCGTCGGTGATGTCTTCTATTTCATCGCTCTCTGTCTGGTATTTGAGCCACTCCAGAAGCTTGTCTTCATCCTCCAGGTTGCCCTCATACAATGTGGGGATTCCCTTCTCAAAGTACAGAAGCGATGGAATCTTCTCTATTCCGTACTCCTCTGCTTCATCAGGATTGTCGATCTTCACAAATACAATTCCTAGTGTGTCACATTCATCGTCAATGTTTTCCAACTCATTCAAAACTTTCTGCGACTTTCTATCATTGTTATCATCTGGAAAAAATAGTTATTTATCATTCTAAATTGAAATAATTTCTTGAATTTTCTACTTCATTGTTAAGTTTTCAAGAGTAAAGGAGAGAAGCAGAGAAAATAATTATAACTCACAGAACAGTACAGCCATGGTTTTCCCCTCTTTAATGAGGCGGTCGAGCATTTCGTCGGTGACATCCTCAATCTCGTCCTTCTCCAGCTGGTCTACCAGCCACTCCAGGATCTCATCCTCGTTCTCCAGGTCACCTGCAAACAATTACAGCAATTAGTATTACGAGTATGAATGCAACATGTATTATATTATATATGTATTGTATAATTATCATCAATCATTCTCTGGCTAACGCCGGTTGAAGATGATGAAGTCACTGAGGACGTAATGCATAATGCTGCTCATGAACAAAAAATACAGATTGGATTGCATTGACCATAACTAGGCAAAGTATTGCTCAGATTTAAAATGAATAGATTGAAACAATCTTTATTTCACATAGACAATAGACATGGGTAATCAAATTCACCTAGGTTATTACCACAACTGGAATTTGATCTTCTCAATCATCCATTAATTGGACGACTATTAATGTTGTTTCAAGTTTTATCCTGAGGCATAATAAGGAATACAGTTGAGCTGCACTTATCTACTTAATTAATAATTATGTTTTTTTGGATTTAGGTCAATATAATGTGCAATAAAAATATTGAATTTGCTTGTTATTAGTAGGTACATATTGTATTATCGTAACTCTCGAATTAATTAAAAAATGTGTGAAATGTGACAAACTTGATAAGTAAAGTAATGAATGTATCTTACCGTCGTACACATTAGGAATTTGCTTCTCGAAGTAAACAATAGCAGGAACCGAATCAATCCCAAAGTTCTTGGCCGCTGCGTCATCATCAATCTTTACAAACTGAATGCCGTGCTTGTCACAATCGTCGTCAATCTTCTCCAGCTCCGCCAAGACTGTCATTGAGTCGTCTTCCCCGTGGTCGTCTGAAATATCAAATAGATTTGGAAAAACTGGTCATGGTTTTTGTGGTTTTATAACCTATCGAAGATGGAATTTCCTTTTTTTATATTCTTATCTGGAGGCCACACTGAGGTCTTAACTGCTTGGAGCCAAAGAAACAGCAATCTCTGCTAATGTGGAACGTTTTATGTGCAGTGGTGTTGCACAAATAAAGGATCAAGCCATTGAGCATGAAATTATAAATTATTAAAAGTGTACCAGACGTAATGGCACACAGCCGAACTGTAGTGGGCAGCTGATCCCGATCTGTGGAGAGGGCTGGGAGGGGAGAAAGCACAACCTAAGGGGGAAAAGACACTGATGATAAGACCTCTTTGACGACTTTTGTACTTTGCAATGTAATTCTGCACAAAAATCCAATTCATTCAGAATTATTAGTAGAGCTCGGGGCCGTGTCTATGTGTCAATGTTTGGTCTGGGTCCTGTGAGAGGGAGTAGACCGATGGGGGTCTAGGGTAAGCGGTGGTCAGAAAGAAAGAAGGCGAGAAGAGCAGAAGTCATAGCAGGCAGAGCAGTCGAGGAAGCGGAGCGTCTTGTCAAGTGGGCGGTTGCAGGCTAACTGACTAAGCCTGGTTTTCGCGGGCTACTTAAGGTGATCCGCGAGACATCACAGATTCGGGACTCATAGAGCTACTGCGCTCTGTGCATGTCCGACAAGCACCCTCCCTCTCACACCACCATACTGCTTTGACGTTTTATTCAAGTCATTCATTATCTGACCGGTCGATGAGAAAATGTTTCCCACAGACCGCGCAGTATACATTCACATAGGGATCGGAAGTCGGGGTCGTTTGCAGACAGCGAAATAATATTTATTGTACGACCTGACTCCCTTACAAATTAGACATACTCTATACAAGTGGAATATAACAAATGTGTTTATTAAATGGCTGCATCAAAACGTTGCAGGAGAGGCGAATACGTCCTACACAAAAAGCTTGTACAAATTTTTCTCTTGTGATTTGAATTCTTTAAAATATCTTCATATTTTGGAACATGGAATCCTTTGAGTAAGAGATCTCGTAAGGTGAAATCCATACTTACAGAAAACGACCACCAGGTTATCGATGTTACCGATGAGTGTGTTGAGTGTTTTGGCCGTCACGTCTTCGATGACATCCTCCTCGTCTCCAGTGGACTTATTTGCTATCAGCCATTCCAGCACGTCTTCCTCTCTGCTCAATTCACCTATAATTTTATTAATAACATCAAACTTTAGAAAATTGTATTTAACTTCCAATATGGTACCATCAATCGAGGAATGCTGAATGTGAAGCGGAACAGGAAGAGGATGTATGTGCAGTGCCTGGCTATTAAGATATAGCAACTAAATGCATACTGATTCGCATTATGCGTAAAAAGTTGGTCTATATTTTTATTGCCCCTGTAAATCTGGGTTGGTTGGTTGGAAGAATTTGCCATTAGGTAAAAAGTTCACCTTTATACAACCATCAATATGTATAGTGCTTTTGCTGCTGTGCCACATTTCACATTAAATATTATGAGGGATGTTAATTTACCTTTTATTTCACCCAGACTTTAAATACGGTTATTTTCATTTTTTAACAGATTCTAATAATGTGGCAATTGAATAGTATTGTATTTGAACTCACTTTCATAAATGATGGGGATCTCGTGTCTGTAGTACACAAGCTTTGGTAGGTCTCCCAGGTTGTACTCTTCAGCTAGTTCCTCGTCGTAGATCTTCACAAAGCCAATGCCGAGCTGGTCCGCCTCATCGTCGATGTTCTCCAGCTCCTGCAACGCCTTGGAGCACTTTTTGCACTCGGGCTTGTCTAGCACACAAACAGCAAAACCAAGTTAGTCGGAACAAGTCGGGAGCTGTTCGTACTTATATCTGGTGGAACTGAAACTAGGCTGGACTTGTTAGTTGTAATTAAATGCGTTCAGTTGGGCTAATCACAAGTTTACAGCAGGTCGTTGATTTGTAAGTCAATAAGTGTTTATGTGATCATTTAAACATTGTCAAATTACATCCCACATTCCAAACATAATTATAATCTCTTGAATATGTTTGGAATGAGTGTATAGGAGAGTTAGTACATAAAGTGAAAATGACTTATTTGGCAGGTTTCCACCACCCAGTCCAGTCCAACAGACGATTAAAACGGAATGAATGAATATTGAGTATGCCAGTTAAAAATGACATAATACAGAGGTTTATCTGTTTGCCAATCCCGAACTGACTTTTGCCATTGCATACTGAGCCAAAATAGATTGGGACAAAATAAAAATACCTATACGCAGTCATTATTATAGCTCTGCCAACAATGACAACTAAACCACCCAGTCTGGTGCATTCTGAGCACATTTTATTGTGTTCAAATGATTCGAATAACCTCAAGACCACTTTTCGTGGTTGTTATTGTACCTTTCAATATCAATTACAAAATTCGAATTGAATCTTGAATAACGGCGGTTCGTTCCAAGGATGTCGACATTGTACATAACATTGCCAATGATTGGGTTAATTTAATTTTATAGCCTTTAACAGGTTGCAATGAATAATTCCTGATAATGATTTGTGGTTCAATCGGGAGGCAGGATCATTGTAAACAATAGTTGTCCGTGGCTAGCTACGGCGCATACCAGACGACCAAACAGCTGGCGCCGTGCCATCTTTCGTCAGACTATTTTACCCTCGGGGACATCATTATAGATTGAAATTAACATCTTTACCAGACTATTGTCAGGCGATGTGACACCCATTACCCCAGTCACTTCTAGAATGCCTCGCAGAATCTAGTCAGCAAATTGCATTCATATGTAGGTATATTATTTTAAGATTAGTATGTGTATGTACATTAATGGTTATTATTACAAAATGTATGGTTTTCATGTTACATCTGTGAATGGCAAGTACTTAGCCATTTGGAAGTACATTCTAACATGTTTGGTGACATAAAATCAATCATGGGAGGTAAAGAAAGTATTTTTAATGCCTCTGGTCCACTGCGGCTCCGCACGGCAGACAGAGGCATATAGTAAAGTTATGTGAGTGTGTTACTGGCAGACTACCAGAAAAATGTTTTTGTCATCGAAACAATAAAAATGTTAAAAATACATGGAATACTGAAAACCGCGGAGGAATTAATGATATGCCAATCGTGCATCGAGTGATCCGTCACTTGATATAATACTATCTATGTGAGTGATATAAATAGGAATATTGTACATTTGATTGTGTGGGTGCTGTGAAAACTTTGACATTCATTGGTGACACAAGAAACACACAAATATCTTAAACAAAATAACCGGGAAGCGGTGCTCGTGCATCTCATCTGAAAATGAAAGGTTAAGCCAAAAAGCTTTGGAACAGGTAATCAGTTCTGAAATGGGAACTCAGGGACTATGCTGCTTAACTCTGGGTGATATCATTACATTTTCATCAGCTAAAAGATCTTCCTTTTCATCTGTCTAGAATTCTTGCTCATGTACTGGACATGTGTTCCCACTATATCTGTTTGAGATAAGTGCTCCCTTCTCATAAGTGTCTCTCAGAAGTGATCTAATAATAGTGTCTCGGGTCCAGTTCCCACCGATCACGTAGCGCATCACTAAACAGGCGGGACATGTTCGTGAGTGGAACCATTGAATGTGCGTCAAAGTGGAATGTTTTGACATTTATCATGCAAAGTCCATTCCACACTTCCATAGTGCCGAGGTTAATGTTATTATGTCAGAAATTCCCAGCAATCGCAATGAGAACACTTTAATTAGAGTATCGGAACAAACCCAACCAAATCATGCTTCTGTTATGGATAGAGAAATTAAGAATTTAAATACTTGGCACACGGTGAATTGACGACTATACGACATTGCAGAATGATGAATGTTCAAGTATTCCACTTTGACACTTGTGATGTTTAATGTCAGGTTAATACGAGTACAATAAGCAATCAGCCCCGGGAAGAACGGAACATAAAGAAACCTCCCCTCCACTACTTACTGTTGGCTGCACAAGTCTTGGAGCTTGGACCTACAGCGGAACAACATAAATAAACACTTTGATAATCACTAAGACAAATAACAGGACAAAGACAACAAATAGTTAATGAGACATCACAGGACAAACCACATATATATTTTACATTAAAACAGAAATCGGTTCTTCTTGGCTGCAGCTGTTAGTGCTCGCTGTATTCTAAGAGATTGTGTTTTTAATGTAATCAGAATGTCTTAGTGTAAAGTAGATTATTAGTGGTAAACAATCAAGTTCTTTTTTATTTTTATAAACAATAATTATTAGCCTGAAACACTCATCCAAATTGAAAAAAACCTTTCCGAGCAAAGATAAATGTCGCCGACAGGACTCGAACCTGCACCCTTCTGATGTCTTAAATGTGATAAGTGTTTCAGGCTAATAATTATTGTTTATAAAAATAATTGTTACCCTTTGCGCTATGCACAAAAATCTTGTCTTAAGTTTTTAAGAACTTTAGTTTATCAATTAATCAAGTTCTTGTTTACATTTAACTAGAAGCTTTGAGGATTATATATTTTAGAAGTGGTGGACTAAGTAATTTATCATTAAACTGATTATTAGTTGATTGAGCTACTAGTTTATTTACCTTGAAAAGAAATTAATACATATTTGAATAATGTATATGTATACCTATAAGTGGTTTAACACATTTTCACAAGCATTATTGATCAGATAATAGGTTTTAGGAAAATGTGATCCAGATATTTCCAGTGCTTTAGTGCTCATTTCTGCCATTTTCAGGCTCTCAAAGAGACACCACAATTTTTGAAACACCAAGGACCAGTATTTCAGTTGCTTTTTAAGCTTATTTCCAAGCATAAGCTTGTCATGAAACTTACCTGATGGCAACTTGTTGAACATAAATATCTCACAAGCCTAGCTTAAAAATCAACTGAAATACCGGTCCTAAGCCCCCAGAGTACATTATCGTGTATATACATTTGAGTAAATGATACATATGAACATTGAAAAGTTTGAGACAATCATGAAATATGTCTCTGTCCAATTAATCCGGAAAAAATGCACAATAAATATTGACAAGTGGTTAGTAGCTGGGATTCTGTGAAGATTATCTGAAATGTCGATGTCAATGAGAATAACGTATGTTCTTATTCTTGTAGTTGAGAGAGGGTTGGATAGGTTCTCGGTACTTGTATGGTGGGGTGTGAAGTTTGTAGCAGTTGTGTTGATAAACAAATGACTCACAGAACAGGACGGCCACGTACTCCGTGTCTTCAACGATCTTGCCGAGGATCTTCTTGTTAACCTCTTCTATCCGGTCGGGGCGGTCCATGGCCTCCAAGCTCGTCAGGAAATCCAGAACATTCTCTTCGTCCATGAGATCACCTGAGAAAAACACCATCAGATATAATCATCCATCAGGACACACTCCGAGTGCAATATAACCACGCTTACAGGGCGCTGTTCGGCGTCCCTTGGAGATGCAGCGCCTCGCAGATGTTCGCAGAGGGAAGGGTGCATGGGTTCGCTGCTTTGATGCGCCATAGAATAGCCAGGAAGAGTCAGCTCTACCGGATATCGGAAAACACTTTTGTCCAGGCTGTCGCCCAGTTGCAGAGCGCGCCCCTACATCGTAGATGGAGAATTTCCCTCAGGCCACTGTAGCATAAGTGCTAAATATGTTATTTTAATTCTATTTTATTTTTACTTTTTATTTATTTTTTATATTCTTTTTATATGGCAGACAGAGTATTGCACTCACTGCTTTGTTCTGCTGAAATAAAGACATTATTATTATTATGTTATAACTGCTACCAATAGTAATATGAATATGCCTTTAGTTAGGTTAACAGACACCAGGAATGGTACATACTCGTATGTGCATTTCCCAATAAGGATTTACGTAATATTTAAGTTCTAAATATTGACTCGGTCCTAATTAATTGCGCATGTTCCAGAGTGGAAGATACTCTCAGTATCGCCCTGGTGAAAAACCACCATACAGAATTGAAACGTTGCTTGAAATGGCTTTTAGCTGTGTTTGCTAACCACATCTGAATAGCCAGGTATTTCCCCACCTTCCTCTTCCCACTCCCCTTCCCCTCCCCAATACCTTCAGCCTCACAACATTCCCCAATTGGGGATGCCATAGTCTCACTGGCTCCAGAGGGTTGGCAGCAGTTGGGGCTCTTGTGCGGTATTCATTTATAAAAAAAATAAATTAATTCTACTTTAACAAATTCTATTAATGTGATGACCATTGATATGGCTTTACCTATGTTGAGTGAGATGTGAGTTATATATGATCCCCAAATAGGTACTTCCTTTCTGTCCTCTTCCCCTACCTACTTCCCTCAGCTATGAGTGACCTGTGAGTTAGATATGAATACACAAATGGGTATTTCTTTATTATCCTTTTCCCCTACCCCCTACCTACTTCCCTCAGCTATGAGTGATCTGTGAGTTAGATATGAATACACGGGTAGGTACTTCCTTACTGTCCTTTTCCCCTACCCCCTACCTACTTCCCTCATTTATGAGTGACCTGTGAGTTAGATATTAATACCCAGGTAGATACATTTTTATAGTCCTCGTCCCCTTCCTCTACCCCCTACCTATTTCCTCCAGCTTCATAACATTCCGCAAACAGGATGCTACTGACTATGGCAGTTGGAACTCTCTCCGGTATCACATTATTTGTTTATTTTTAAATCGTTTGCGATGATTGAGGTAAAAGGGAGAGTTATGAACAATGACAGTACTCAAAATAACATATTTTAATTAATCGATCGTCTGATATAGAATACCAGCGTGCTGTTACTAAACGATTGAGGCCATTCATCTTTAAATGACGAGCCAAATAATGTGCAGTCTTATGTAACCTATGACTGATAGCTCGTATAATGCTTTTAAAATATCTTCTCACAAATATTTATGTAACGAGTAGAATAATTGTAGCCAACATCTTTTTGTTATTTTACAGATATGACTAAGATCATTGACTTCAAAGTCAGATATCTAAGTCTTTAAATTTTACAAAATAAATAGGTAAGTACCTACCTACGAGTATATATATGTATGTGCATTCTGTTTTTCTGCACATTAGCGATTGTTAAATAGTTTGTTCCACCCCCAGACTATAACTGTACATTTGAATCAATCGTTCATTGTTTTTGAAAGGTTCACAAAACAAATGGCCGCAAGTCACAGACTTGGCACCTTTCATCTTGTTCCTAGAATTGGCCTGGCAACAAACTTACTGATGTTTTTTTTCTATAATAATTCAGTTAAATGCCCGATCTCGCTACCTCCATTGTGGTGCATTGTGGTAGACATTTTTTTTTTATAAATTCTTTATTTTATCACTATTGTAAGAATTATTGGTTCTTTGGAAATATGTATGTATGTACTTTATCTCCCCCCCCTCTTCTTCCCTTCTCATGTATACTTCCACCGCACTAATAAAATCATATTGCGGTTGCTAAAGACTTAGCGGACATTACATGTACGCTTCAAACTCAAGATCTCACCACACTTTGTTCCAATACGTCCGCTGAAACGCATGTGTAAAGGCAATCCTAATGGCTAGATCTGCCGTTAGTCCGACGCGTAGGTTTTTCTTAGCGATTGGCGTGCTATGCCTTCACACGTAAGTGTTTAAGCGCACGCCGCGCATTTTTTGTTTGTTTTTTGTTTATGGCTTTTCACCGTCTGCTTATTGTCTTATGGTACTTAACGGAAAATCAAAGCAAAAAATGGAAACTTATTGATTATTAGTTAGTTTTTTTAACTAAACACTTGCAAGTACACTATCTAAATTTGCACTGTTCATATGTAAGTAATTTATAATCTCTTTGTAATTATGACATGATGTTATTAATCATTCATTAATATTGGTAAATGGCCACAGCGATGTATATCTTATGATATCTATGGTCAAAACTGTAGCAAAACTTTTAAACCATACGATCATCATGCGCCAGGTCACACTTCGCTACGATCTATGAAAAATCCCTTTGCACTTACACTTTCGCGGGAAGATCAGTCGATTAACGGATGGGCACGCCCACGGAAGATTGGTGACTTTCTTTAGCCAAATTAACGCAACATTTTGGCCGGCAAGCTGGTTTAGCGTATCGGCAGGCAGATCGGTGGGCGCTTTAGAGTATAGATCGAGAAACGCATGCAGAAACGTATGTGTGGGAGACGCTATTGACTTTAAGCAACGGACGATAGGGTTGTTAATACATGCCATTATCATCCCGGCGCTACGTCCCAGGGTGGGTATGGCCTCTTTCACAAATTTTCTCCACCAGCTTTGTTCCCTGGTCATTTTTCTCCAGTTCTCAGATCTTCCCATCCTGCTCTTATCTTCCAAAATGTTCATATTATTAAAACATTAAATATTTTAAAAATACAAACCTTCACAATTAATTGGTTCTATTACCCATGTGGCACTGGACACTGGTAGATAGTAGACTCTGATGCTCTTCAAGTAGTCTGCAGTGGTGTAATGTTAGACTAACAGTTGTCGGGAGATATGACTATAGTGTGCGTTGTGCTACAGACCTTCGTAAATGATCGGTTCCTTCTCACGGAAGTAGGTGAGGGCGGGGAAGGTCTTGATGCCATAGTGCTTGGCGAGGCGCTTGTCGTTGATCTTCACAAAGTCCACGCCAAAGCTGTCCGTGTCGTCGTCGATCTTCTCCAGCTCCGCCAGCACCTTGTCGCACGTCACGCAGCTTCGCGCATCTGCAAGCGAATAAACAATTATTAGTACCTAGCTATTGATCATTAATATCAGTGTTTTATTTAGTGAAAAATTTTCACGGAGAACCGATGAGAGATTCTGAATTCTGTGCTAACAAAGGTATTTTCAGACATTTTCAAAAAAATTCCTACACGCATTTCTTATAGGATTTACAGGATAACGGTTTAAGAATTCAATAACTGCAAACCTCGAGTACTTTCCTAACTATCCATCGAGATTTTACAGATGAATCATTAGTATCTAATAGATACTCTAATACTAATATTAGAGACATTTTATTTTGAAGAGTTTTTTCCACTATGTACATTTGTTACTTACGAGTACATTTATTTATTTGCTACCAGTTTCGACACATTCGTGTCATTCACTAGTGTTCTTACTATTGAATATATAGTGAATTACGCGAATGTGTCCAAACCAGTAGCAAATAAATAAAATTAAGTAACAAATGTACATAATGGAAAAAACTTTTCAAAACAAAATATCTAGAAATTGTTACATAGTTAATGCCCAAGAAACACAAAAAATAATATTGGAGAACCTATTATTTAAATTATTTTAAGTATTGTAATTCTTGTAATTATTGTAATGACCAGGCCTGTAAAAATGCTTTCAGGTTTTCCTAATGACGACCAGCTTTTCTAGGTTTTATTGTAAACATGCCATATTTGCTTCATTAAATTCAAAATTTGGGCAGGAGCACAGAACATGTCTTCTGTAGGCGGAGACTCACAAAATAAAATAAAACACACTTTTTAACGATATTTTTTGTGTAATTCAAGACAAAAGGTCATCGCTACAAATATAATATGCATAGGTACATATTCGATCTTATCCCGACTAATGTCTACGTCACATGAGGCCAGTAGCAAGAACAATGATAAGTTGCAACTAAATCCTTTAGTTATTTTTAAGTCACTTTCCAGAAAGTAGTAGGTTACCGTTAAGTAGTAATTTAGTTGATTGGATTAGAATCCTATTTTCGGGCCCTCTCTACCCGCTGCTCGCGCATACTTGTAGTTAGGTGGGGCCTGCTGTCCTTGTACTGTCGACGTTTGGACACATACTCTCTACCTAATCATTCGAGTTCACAAGTGGTATTGGTGCAGTGCGTGTGGACACCGGATGGCATTTATCCTTTCATTAGGACAGTGATTTAGTTACCACTTACTACTGTCCTTGCTACTGGTTACGTGTACCCTATGCATGTAAAAACGCAAGGAATATATGGTCATTCTCGAATTTTTAAGGTCATTGTAGAATATGCTTCGCTATTCATTAATATTTTCTTAGATATAATTTTATTTGAATATCTCTGCCCAGGAACCATCCACTGGATAATCAACACCTCTGCCATAGATCATCCCGAGTGGTTCGTTACATTTGGTGACTTAGCAGGGGTGTCCGGGTTCATGAGGTGAGGTTTGTCTAGGTCTTGGCGGCGGATGCGTCTGTCCACCAGCTACGTGGTGGGTCAGATTGGGAGAGGTGGGTTGAGGAAGACCCATTGCTCTCTCTAATCGGACTCTCCGAACCCATTGCCTTGCACCACAGTGGGAGGGATGGATTAAAATGTCCGTCACTCCTGGACACACTGACCCCCAGATTCCTACCCACCCCTCATACCCGTTTCCTTCCCAGAACGTCCTTTTCTTAAAAAGACCCTTCCCACAGCATCACCAAAGATGAAATAGGCTCTAAAAGAAATTATTTTGCTCAGAGTCTCCTACATAGAGTTAAAGTAAAAAAATTAGAAATTTCATAGTAGTTATAAGCAACTTAAATTGATAGTACCTATTGATTAAAAAAAAATCATTCGGTTTGGGTGAGAATTTTGGCCTCAAATCCAAAATTCAGTTTTGTATGAAACAGGCCGCGTAGCTGTTCCCCTTAAGAGAGTTTCACTGTATATACATGTTTCAGAAGCAAAGCTCCCCTCATCAGGATTAACAATATACTTACTAAGATAATGACAAGTATATACAAATAATAAGAAAATAGAACAAATTAAATGAGGCTAGCTTTGCGTCTGAAACATGTAGATATTTACATATTAAATTCTGTGGTTTAAACAAAGTTGTTGTTATTAATTTAATAAATATGACTCCACAAAGTAATTATAGATCATTTAAAGAAATTTTATTTATTTGTTACGCTTGTAGCACATTCCGACGTCCTCACCTACATCTATAAATACGGTTCGTGAATCCTTGTTCGCCAACTATGTACCTACCTAACATGGAACTCCAGTCCAATTTTATTTTATTTTTTATAATCAATAATGACATTGAAACTTAAATACCAGTATATTTAGGTTTTTTTTTCTCAAGTTTCTTTTCATAGTTAAAATAATTTTCAAAGTTTCAATTTTTCAAAACTCACCGAAACGCTCCAAATCTATGACCTGTCGGTTATGATTAGTTTTGAGATTAGAATGTTAAATATCAAAAACAAGGATGAGCTTTACCGCAGATAATTTTATATTTTATTCATAGTAAACCATTACTAAGAAAATGATGTTCCTTTTTAGAAACTTTCAAAGAATAATAATAATAGTATTAAGCATTAATATTATCACAATACCCCTATTGATAATTGGTTTGCTCATGAATACTCTAATTTCTTTCACTAATAGTGATTTTTTATATTGAATAACAATTATAGAGCTTAAAGCCACCCAAATTAAGTTTCAATATCCTCAAACCTAAAAAAAATACATATTTCAAATAAAAAAAACGAAAGTGTAAAATAAAAATTTCCATACTAATCTAAAAACAGACTGCGCACGTGGCGTCAGATGTTCCAAATACAATAGTACCAATATAACAAGGTGTTTTGATGAGATCATTTTTTATTCACTTTGAAATAATGATCTATAAATTCTGTGTATAATTATATACAATAAAAGTTATATATTCCGAATCGACGTTAGCTGATCTATATGAATACATATTTTTAAAACTATTATATTTTTTACTGGAGTTCCTTATTGCTTATTTGATCTGCCTACCAGAAAAAAAAATTCTAGGTAAAGGTCTTCCGTAACTTATGTGCGGATGGGGTAGACAATATGGACATACCATTTTGCATACAATTGCAATATGCAGAAATATTCATTAGTTACCTATCCCGGGTGTTTACTAAATTGTGTTATCTCTTTCGATATGATGTCTAATTCAATATTGGATTTGGTAAAAGAATGCATAAAATCAGTGAGCAATTTTTATAATATACTAGCTGGTGTACCCGGCCTTGCTCGGGATAATATGTATTTTGTTGTAATAAAGTTATGAAGTTGTGAATTCTTGCTTGTAGTTTGTGTTCCATAATCAATATGACAGCGAAAGTAATGTCTTTTGATGACTATTACTATCTCTAAATTTAAAAAAAGATTCATTTTAAAATTTATTTCATTCTAAACTTTTATTTTTTCAAAATACATCTAAATAATAAAGTTCTTCAGTAGGTACCTACTTGTGTTTTCCATTTTGAAAATATTCTACCCAAACAAACCCTCTTCTTTTGAATATGTAATCTTTGGTTAACTAGAGTGGTATGTCTATGGCTAACCCCAATACAACATGGCGGGTTCAACGTTTTTCATACTAATTTTAAAATGTTATAGCGAGAGTTTTACATATTGAATTTCATTCAAACTACTCTCTAAACCTTCTCGGCACCAATAAGAACAAACTGTGCTATTTTCAGCGAAACTAGTAGTGCAATTTTCGAGAAAATCGTGGACTGACAGACAGACAAACATCTATTTTTTATTTATAGAGGTATGTAATGCTGTACAGTTTTAATTCCCACCTAATGATAATAAGTGGCTTCTCTTTTAGTGTTAAAACGTTTTTAAGAAACCTCTCAAATGTACCTACTGACCAGTGGCGTGCATTGCTATATTATAATCAATGATGGCTGTGTCTAGTTTTTTAATAGAATTTTCTAATCAAACTGTTATATTTTTTCAAAACTTAGAAAAAAATATTTAATTCATAAAACAATATTATACGTAATTCACACTCTCCACCGTATTGGGTTGTAGCGGGGAAATTTCAGAAAACACAATCGTTTTATAAAACGATAGAAAAGGAATAGTTTAGTAATATCATTTCCTTTATTTAGTAATTTTTCCCTCCATATGTTATAGCGACACTGCAAAAGGGCATATTTTTATGTTAGTCTTTAACCTAGCGGTAGTGTTGAAAACTAATAAACTGACGATTTATAAAAAGGGTGGAACCTTTAGTGGAGGGATAACATTGTGTATCTAATTTCAAAATGAAATTTTTTCTTTGCCTCAAAAATTACTAGGAATAGCATTAGTCTTACTATTTCATTGGTATTTGCAGGCGTGACTTTGCATATTGTATCCCGCAAAAAAATGTAGATTAAGGAAGTCTGATCAATTTGGAACGTATAATGATCGAATTTCGCACTATAAACTACAATCTCTGTCAGTCAGACGTAAACTTTCTGATCTATTTATTCCCTTTGCACAAAATTATGCATGCATCAATTGATAGACCAAATATTTTATCACAAATCAACATTAATACACCAACAAGAAAATTAACAAGGAGGATAAAATACATTTTTTATATTAAGAGGAACGGCTGCGCGGTCTGTTTCATAAAAAAACTTAATTATGGATTAGAGGCCAAATACCAACCCAAACTTAATGGGATATTTTTTGATCAAAAGGTATAGTAAATATCTAGCAAGGATCAGAAGTATTTTATTGATTTTTGTTTTAATTTAGAAAATATAAGCCACATAAGATGACAATTAATTCATATTTTTAGGAGGCAACTTTGGCAAATATTTGTGACTAAATGGATACTATTTTTGAAAAAAAAAATGTCTCTAACCTATCTCAGGAATATGAGGAATATGACAATAAAATTTTAATGACTGCCGAAAATAGTTTAATTTGGGTCAAAATTTTACATTTAGTTCGCGACAAATTCGACGTTATTTTTACCCACTTTTTTGTTTGCGTCGCGCTCACACTTTGTCAGCCTTTTTATGATAGAAAGACACACTACTGCCAATTGAATTCTGAAATCGCAGAAGCCCAAGTGAATGCGTTCGTCTTAAACCCATCACACAAATACGGGATATTTCTCTCCTTTACCGCGGATATTAAGAAATAACAATACTATACACTGCTCTAATAATGAAATAACGACACATTTAATCAATTTAAAAAAAAGTTTTACCATTAATATCAAACTGATAATGTGATGGTGCCCTTTATTAAGTAACAAAACATTGTATCATCAGCACAAGTGACAATAAGGAGTTTGTTTATACACCTGCTTTATAATTTGTTTTCGACCTTTCACTTCTTTTTTATTATTATTATCATTTTTGCGAGATAATATTTGCTGTTGTTTATTGTAGTTATTAATTATTAATGATATATAAACATTCATGTTTGTAAGTTTTGGGCATATTACCTGTTTTATGTACTAAAAAAAAGTCAAGTTTATTTCCATAAGTTAGGTTGCAACTAAAGAGTTCAAATTTGTCAAAGAGCAACAATTAATTATCATTGTGGAACGCTTGTGACATAAAAATATTCACAAATTTATGGAATAATTTTGTTTTTTTATTTTTGGCAGTTTTTTTATGGTTCGTTTTTCTTAAAGTAGACGCCGCTTTTCAGCCTTTATGGACTGCAAGCCACTGCTATTGACATGGTAGAATACACTAGAGATAAACTGAGTAGAATATAATAGGGTCAAATCTGAATTGTTGTTAACCAATATTACCCGCTCAGAATTCGAAACCACCAAATTTTTCAGCTGGTCGTCGCGCGTCGCGTTTTTTTCTGTTTAATGAAAGCATTAAAAAAAAATCGCAACTGATAAACATTAATAATAATTAGAATTAATTTCTATAGCGCAGTTTTGTGAAGGTTCACCTCAAGTTCGCTTTACACTAACTAACTTAACCTAATGTAATTTAATTTAATATTGAATGGAACACTAGTATATATTGATTAACTTGGCGGGTTTGCGATAAGCCGACATAGCTCAACGGTAGAGCATCTGACCGGACATCAGAAGGGTGCAGGTTCGAGTCCTGTCGGCGACATTTATCTTTGCTCGGAAAGGTTTTTTTCAATTTGGATGAGTGTTTCAGGCTAATAATTATTGTTTATAAAAATAATTGTTACCCTTTGCGCTATGTACAAAAATCTTGTCTTAAGTTTTTAAGAATTTTAGTTTATCAATTAATAAATATTTGACAAGTCAAAGCAATTTTCACCAATAAAATGTAGACATAATTTGTCTCGACGCCATCTATTTGAGGGATTTAGCCGTTACAAGCCTCTCTCATACTAATAAAGTTGGTTGTTTACAGGTGAAAATATAATAAAAACAGTAATTATTGAATGGAACATTAGTATATATTGATTAACTTGGCGGGTTTGCGATAAGCCGACGTAGCTCAACGATAGAGCATCTGACCGGACATCAGAAGGGTGCAGGTTCGAGTCCTGTCGGCGACATTTATCTTTGCTCGGAAAGGTTTTTTTTCAATTTGGATGAGTGTTTCAGGCTAATAATTATTGTTTATAAAAATAATAATTATTAAATCACTTCTCCTTTGTTTCTTGAACTGCACAATAAAAAATATCTTGTCACATGTTCTTGTCTTTCAAAATGTAAAAAAAAATATGACGAATTTAAATTTGATAGTCCCCACCGCTTGTCGATAGCTATTTTACCTGTTTTAGCTCCGCATTTTATTTACGCACAGCCCGAGTGTCAGATTGCAGCGCAAAAAAATACAACAACTAGTCCCGATTACATGCATTTCGCTATTGATGTGATTTTTTCAATGAAAAACGGCGCTATACAAATTATCCTATTATTATTATTATTTTCATAATATGCATAATGTATATTTGGGCATGTATTTGTTGTTTAATTGCATATTTGAGTCTTTTTTTGTCAATATAAACTTAATTCAGTCATGTTTTATTCTTCGCGCAGCGCGTCCATTCACACTGAACGGCCAAGGTGTGTGTGGAGGCCGGTTTGTGCGAGTTCGGCCAACTAGTATAAAGGTGGGGCCAACTAGTTCTCCACCAGAGCGATCTCTGGAGAACTCGCCGAGCTTGAGCTAACATTGGTCCAACGCATACGAACTACACATCTACACAATTGCCTAAACGTTCGAGTTGGGAGGTTGGGCCATCGTGTAGTCGTGGCATTAAAGTCGTTCGTACGCTGTGCGTTCTTATACACGAGGTGGCGCTACGGATGTGAAACATTCACAAGCTGTTGTATGAAGGGGCCGTATCTGATTACTAAACCTTCCCCACATTGTACTATTATTATTTATTTAGCAATGTTCTGTATCTACACGATAGCTGCAAGTCCAATATTAATGTCCATAAAATATCAACATCACAACACACAGACCTGGCAGTGTCCATCAATGTTGGCACGCGCGGGACTTGAACCCGCAATATCCCACTCACGATTGGCTCAAAGTGTGATTCCTTGACGACTACGCTATAGATAAAGTTCAGATAAAGATATTTCTTTCTGTAAGTGAGTTTGACAGTCCCTCGTATCTAGGATGAACGAAGTATGTATGAAGAATGAGCTAATGATGAATGTAAGTAAGTCTAAAGTCATGGTGTTTGAATTTGGGAAGTAGTATTTGTATTTGTACGAGAGATGGAAAGACTGATAGGGATATTGAAAGAAGGGTGAATGCAGGAAACTCCATTAACGGAGGACTAAACGCGGTTGGCGCAAACAAAAAGTTGTCCGAAGAAGCGAAGCTAGCATTCCACAATGGAGTGCTGATACCGACTCTGATGTATGGCAGTGAGGCATGGAACTGGCAGAGGAAGGATGAAAGTAGACTGAATGCTGTAGAAATGAGATCTCTGAGACGAATGTGTGATAAAACCATGTATGATCGTGTGAAAAATATTGAGATTCGAAAAGAATGCAAGGCTGATGTAAGCGTAGTGAGCAAGATAAAGAAAGGGACGCTTAGATGTTTTGGGCATGTAGAGCGAATGAATCAAGAAAGGAGTGTAAAGAGAATATATGACGCGAATGTGAATGGAAGAAGAAGCCGGGGACGTCCAAGGAAGACGTGGCACGATCAAGTGAATCAAATACTCGAGTCGGGCCATGTCAGAAGTCAGAATAACAGAAGAGAATGTATGACACGTTGTATGAAAGTGAATGAAGCAAGAAGTGTATGCCAAGATCAAGTTGTTTGGCAGTCCGTCTTCTCTGCCTACCCCTGCGGGGAAACGGCGTGATGGTTAGTTGGTTAGTTTGACTGTAAGTTTTCCTCCAGATTGATGTCTAAAAGGTCCAATATATCACGGTAATTAGCAAATAATGCACATCATACAACTGTGCCTTTTTGCGGGGACTCGATCCCGCATAGGCAGATACTGTTTTAATAAATACGTTCGATGGTGGTACGTACCGTAAAAACAGTTCGTTTGAATGCTAAAGATAACATTTTAGGGGCGGAATTTCGGTTTCTTTTAAAGCTCGGTTGAGAGATATTTACGTTCGTCAAGTTGCTATCGTTTAGGTTTCTCGACAACCCAACCTATACTTAAATACCAGCCATATAATCACTGACAGTGAGATCTTTTAAAACATATTAACTAAATAAGCTAACCTGTTTTTCTTATTCCTTATTTGTTCTGCTTCAAGTATTAGGTTTTTTTTTATCCTGCCACAAACGGAGTAAGTTGGGCGTACTGTACAGAGCCCCCAAATACTTTAATAGTTAGTACACAACTGCTTACCCTGTTCAAATCGCAAGTGCGCCCCACTGTTGAATTTGGCAGCCACCTCTGGTTGGGAGCCCAAAATATCTCGGAAACGGGCGGTCCGTTTGATAGATTGCCTATCTTAAAAAAATGGATTGCAATCTTTGGAGCACAAACGTTAGGTGGGAATGCTGTTGTTACCGGTATTTTAATGGAAGATGGAATGATCTGCCGGCCTCTGTGTTTCCTCCCTCCTACAACATGGGTTTCTTCAAGACCCAGATTCACTCCTTCGTATCCTCTAAAAGACCCTCCACACAGCATTCCCAAATATGACATAGGCCTTAAGGGAATTTTTTTCCCTCGGGGCCACCACTTAAAAAAAAACCTAATGACAATGAAAATATCCGCAAAGTAATGATTTATTAAACGGCTGTCGCGTGCTGCCTCGAGGGTTGCAACTCGTCGGTCGTTGATGCAACTTCCCAACACGCGAGCCCGTCACAACTGATGGTCTTGACCCATTTCCAAAAACAATATATGTTATCGCTAACGCGGTGCACTTTACGACGCTATATATGATATATTCTGGGATATTGGGACACGCCATCGCGTCATGGCGGCTGGATAACAGAGATATTCTGGCTTGCGTCATTTCACCCCAAACACTCACACTTGAATGGATGTTCACGTGTGTCGTGTGTTACACAACCAGACAACATTATACAGTGTTTCCACTGGCGGTAGTCAAATTAAAGATACCTGTTTCGAAATAAGCCATTCAAATTAAGACATTTGATAATTACTTCAAACGATTGGTATTCACTTTGTTGGGTCATTATTAAAAAAATATACTTACCATATTAATACTCGTATACACAGATATATCTACATGTTTCGAAAGCATCGCTTTAATTTATTAAGATATTTCAATTAATTGAAATAAAATCTCGAACCCTTTTTTCATGTTTGTTCAATTGAATGTTTTTATTTATTTATTTACTATCTGATGTGAACCTGGTCTCGCTGGGGATTTAAAAAAAATTAATACCGTTATGAAGTTGTGAATTTTTGCTTGTCGTTTGGGTGCCACAATTGATTTTCAAAATACATCTAAATAATAAAGTATTTCAGTAGGTACCTACTTGTGTTTTCCATTTTCAAAATATTCTACACAAACAAACTTTTTTTTGAATATGTAATATGTGGCTAACCAGAGTGGTGTATCTATGGGCCCACCTCAATACAACATCGCGGGTTCAATGTTATTCATACTGATTTAAAAACGTTATAGCAACAGTTTTACAAATTCGATTGGATTGGAAGAACAAACTGTGCTATTTTCAGCGAAACCGGTCAAGTAATTTTCGAGAAAAACGAAAACAGATAGACAAAAATTCATTAAGCTTTTATATGAAAAAATTTCGATACAGCTGTGTTGACTATTTGTTATATAACAATGGTAGAACAAGTACAAGTTATTGATTTTTAAAAAGCATTATGCATCAGTTACATTTAGACTTAAAAATAGCATTAGCGGATTAGATAAAATGTAACCAGTGTGAAGTATAGTAAAAAAAAAAAACGTAAATATTCACCATGGAGAGAAATTTTTTACATTTCAGCAAAGTATTCGTGTAATGTTTGTTTCAGCACTAATAGGGAATCTCGAAATATGTCGACAACATTCCCAGATCCAGAATTCAGCAGTCGATTTATAGGTGTGTGAGCCTGATAGTTTGTTTTTAAATAATAGTCGCAGAAAAGGGCAGCAATTTGTGTCGTATGTCCGGTCGGTGCGTGTAATTTAATTTTTGCGATAATTTCAGGGCTGTCAATACCATAATTAATAATTTCGTTTAATCTTCATATGTCAGTCAGACGTAAACTTTCTGATGTATTCCTTTTGTACAAAATTATACATGCATCAATTGATACACC
Organism: Halesus radiatus; assembly: GCA_022606495.2. Taxonomy (NCBI): domain Eukaryota; kingdom Metazoa; phylum Arthropoda; class Insecta; order Trichoptera; family Limnephilidae; genus Halesus; species Halesus radiatus. Next base: position 302,208 of record JAHDVE020003174.1, on the reverse strand, counting down.
AAACATTTTATCGCAAATCAACATTAATACACCAACAAGAAAATCAACAAGGAGGATAAAATACATTTATTTTAAAACCCGTCGCACAAATACGGGATATTTCTCTCATTTACCACGGATATTAAGAAATTACAATACTATACACTGCTCTAATAATGAAATAGACATTTTTAAAGACACGATTAATCAATTTAAAATAAAGTTTTACCATTAATATCAAACTGATAATGTGATGATGCCCTTTATTAAGTATCAAAACAGTTTACCACCAGCACAGGTGACAATTAGGAGTTAGTTTATACACCTACTTTATAATATTTTTTCGACCTTTCACTTCTTTTTCATTCTTATTACCATTTTTGCGAGATAATGTTTGTTGTTGTTTATTGTAGTTATTGATTATTATTGCTATGTAAACATTCATGCATGTAAGTTTTGGGCATATTGCCTGTTTTATGTACTAAAAGAAAAGAAAATAAATAAAGTATCTTTAACCTTAATTTTCTCATTGCTAAGTATCGTAATACGCATCTTTCCGCTCTTCTTTTTAATATATCCCTTTTGGGCGGCCTTCCATTATATTCATTAGTATCTAAAATTATTATTTTAGTACTTAGTCGAAACATTCGAAATATTTGATGTATCATTTAAAGTTAAAGTTAAATTAAAGCAAAACCAAATTAATGAACATCAGAAATAAGAGAATAGCAAATACTCCTTTGATAATGATGGATGTATCCGAAATTAAATATTTGGGTATTATTTTAGATTCCAGACTGAAATAAATATTCTAAATACAATATATGTTATAAAGAAAATCGCCAAAAAAATCTCACTACTCGGAAAGGCTATCAGTGCAGAATCCTGTAAAACTATGGACCATGCCGTCATTGTTCCTTATATTACCATAATTATTGTAACAGTATTTAGTTTTTGTCAAAACAGGAGGATTTTAGAAAACTAACAGTTTTGCAAAACAAAGCCATGCGAATAATTTTAAAATGAAACAAAACATCAGCAGAAAAAATGAAATAAGACTTCCCTTTAGAAAGAAAACAAAATCACAAAACTTATTACTATATAGAGCCTTGAAGACCTTCTAAGAAATACCGGCCAGTATAAAAGAAGAGGACGATGTTTTGAAATTTAAAAAGGCAGTGACGAAATGCGAAAAATGCAATTTTTAAAGATTGATTTGTAATTCTTAATTGTATATTGTGTCTTTAATTGTAAAAATGTTTGTTTCTAGATATTATGTTCATATTAGAATACATGTAACCAATGTACATGTGTTCTATTTTAAGTAAAATAAATATTCTTTAAAACCTCAGTACAGGTTCTCCCAGTGAGGTGTTCACGAAATACTATTATGTGTGTATGGTTTACAGTACCTACATGCCATTCTTACTTGACACTACGCTATACACAATCTACACATAAAAATATTGCTAGTATTATGACTGTAAAATAAATAAATTCAATTTAATTATGAAATGATTTTTGATTTAATAGCGAGGTTACGATACAGCCAGTGGCGGCTCGTGACATTGTTTTGTTCTCCACATACTGCTTTTACTAAAAGCTGTGAAATAGTAAAACTAATTCTATTGCTAGTAATTTTTGATGCAAATAAAAAAAAAATCGCTTTGAAATTAGATACACAATGTTATCCCTCCACTAAAGGTTCTGCCCTTTTTATACATCGTCAGTTTATTAGTTTTCAACACTACCGCTAGGTTAAAGAATAACATAAAAAATATGCCTTTTGCGGTGCCACCCTATGTGGAGGAAAAAAATTAATTAAGAAATTTTTGGCTGAAGGAAATGATTACCTATTTTCTGGTAATAATTTTTATGGGTGTATTCAGTGGCGTCTCGTACCACGGTGCCCCATCTACCATCTAAATATCCATGCAAAAATTGAAATTTTGATAAAAAATTAAAATCATTTTCGGCTTCAACAACATCAATAACGTTGTATTTTTCAATCTTAGCACTCTAGCTCACTCAAAAGTCACGAGCCGCCGCTGGATACGTGCCAGATAGTTATAGTGATGTCCTATAAATTCTTATATAATAGTCCCGATGATTTCTTATTTCAGATACAATAATAATTGTGGTCATCGTTTTTATAACACATTTCAATAGTCATCGTCTTCAGATTTCCAAATCGAGGACATCCGCATGCGAGCGGTTCGTTCGGAATATCATTCGATTTCATTTCTGTTATTAAAGGCATCCACTTAGTAAAATTCGAACGAAATCGCCCACTCCTTATGCAAGTGGCGATAAGGTTGAAATTCCCATATTCCCATTGAACATTAACACCGGCCTCATGTTTCGATTTACGCAAAAAAAAAAACAATCAAAATGCGTGTATTATTTTATTTTGTAAAGCTCAGGCATAAATATTAAAAAGTTTTTCTTATTGAACTTAATTTACCGCTACGTCGTCTAATTTTCAAACCAAAAACACAATATTTTGCATTACTTCCCATTGCATCGCCTTAAAATGTTATTTTATGTACCCATGTCTATCGCGGTCGAATAATTCTACACACGTATGAATCGGTACACTTTTTATAAGTGATATAAAGTCATAGTACAAAAAAAAACACTCCCGAAACCTTAATTAATGAATACGTTTTATTTTATAGTAAGAAAAGGATTAATTAGGTGTACCTATTCAACTTGTGTTGAATTGTCATGCTTGCAATTCCACAATATTCTTCAATATTCTAACTTTTTCTGCTTGTAATCCCACAATATTCTCGTGGGAATTTACTTGGAGCGACAAACAAAATGTTCGTGCTCATCTGTATTAGTACCTACCTGTTTTATTATTCTTATATTCCTATATGCGTTGCTTCAAGTATAATAATAATTATCAGTGTGCACTCCAACCTCTGAAACTACGACGAACGGTAGTCGACACTATATTCCTGTATAATATCTTAAATAATGAAATAGACTGCCGTGAACTCCCATCTCAAATTAACCTTAACATACTATCGAAACGTACTCGCCACACAAAACTATTTTACACATTAAACAACAAAACAAACGCTTCAGCAAATTCACCAATTTCAATCACCGTGGTCTCCGAACATTCAATAATCTTTGTCCCAACTTAAATGTCTGCAGATTTTTTGACTCCCTACCGCCATTTAAGAAAAATATTACCCGAACCATCAATGCGCAATCTCAATTCTTCGGTACATATCACTATTCAGACACATGGGTATACACGCTCACACATACACACACCCAGAGACACAGACTTATATGCCATACGCTTTTTTTCATACACCTTTTTATCTTTACCATGTATCATTCCCTAGCATTGTACTAACCCCGCCCGGTAAAATGTACTCGTATATAACCACTTACTAGATATTACATAGAGACATGTCATTGGTACCGATGTTTTTTGTGCGTTTGGCGCTTTTCGCGTGTATTTAAATTAGTTTCTTCAAAATTGCGTATTTTAATGGAAACGACTGAAAATTAGACGGGAATGTGAAATATGAATATAGTCGACAACGCGTGTTACAACATCTAAGAATACCAGCCTACCCCACGTAGCCAGCATAACAGTAACACCCAACGCCCACACGTGAATGTTCCGTGGCAGCTCTTCGTCCGACATACAGATCTTTCTTTTTGTTGCCTATTTTCGTGTTTCGATATATATTTACCAATGAATAATTATATATTAAAAAACAAAGACGGAACGGCGCGTTAGTTTCGTGTGAGGTTAGGTTAGGATTGGGTCGTTTTTCGCTTTCCCGCCTGGCGGCCATTTTAGGAGTTGGCCAACACGAGAATAGTCGCCCGGGCGTGCAAGACTTGACTCCGAGTGACTGCGGTGAGCTGTGATGGTATGCCGCGCAACTATTCCCGCCGCCATCTTCCGTTGTGACGTCACCCTTGACAAGATTGTATGGAGTTTTCCGGCGTCACGTGACATCTGTCCATAGTGAGCTTGTCACGAGTGACGTCGTGCGCGATTTTGAACAAATCTTGGCTCTGAAATTTGCGCATCATGTAGGAAGGGTGACAGTTTCGCTGTCCTTCTCGCGCAAGTGCAAATGCGCATACATTTTTCACTTTTTGTCTTTCAACAGCACGTAGAAGGAGGGGTGAGAAGCTTATACGTCCCTCTCGCACTTGCTGAAAATGAAAACTTCGCGCTAACCCGCATGCATTTAACCGCCACTTTTCAGGTCGCTGAAATGCTCCGATACACACGAAAACTATGAAATGTCAGTAAACGGCAGGTAGTTTAAAAAAAAAATTATTTAATGTAAATCAAATTTAATTATGTTATTATTAAGTTCTGCAAGTATCTTTAGTTTTTATTATTGTGACAGCTGTTTCGGCGTTCAAGGCCATTTTCATATATCGGGCAGACGGGAAGGGCTTCTCAACTAGATTCAAAGAACATATACGACGTTATAAAAATAAAAACACTTCTTCAAAATTTGTAGAACATCTCTTAGTGGATGATCACGTCCCGCTTGACAACAACGAGCCTAAATACTTACATATGGAATGAAAGGGTCTTAGATTAAATTTACTTGAACAATTAGAAATTAATAAACAAACGAATGATCCTAACATTAATTAATAAAGTAAGGAAAATTATTTATTCACCACTTCTCAGTATGTTCACATTATCAAAACAACACAACAACAACACATTTAAATACGGGGAAACATATTATAAATGTAACAACCTCACAAAATAGAGAATTTCAATTATTTTCCAGATAAATGGATTTTACCGATAATAAATCATTATTTTAAAAAATCCGTCAAATTAGAATGGGGGGTGGGAGTAAATAAAATCATATAAATAATTCGTTATAATGTGGATTAACCGCAGTTTGAAAATGGCCTTGAACGCCGAAACAGCTGTCACAATAATAAAAACTAAAAATACTCCCAGAAATTAATAATAACATCATTAAATTTGATTTACATTCAATTAAAAAAAAAAAAATGGAGTTCTACGAATTAAACACAAAAACAATATTTAATAGGTAGGTTACATAATTACCATTTTGAAGAACAAATACTTTTGAATAGGTTTCGCATATTATTAATATCGCCATGATGCACGTTCAGAGTTACAGAGAACCTTGGCGCATAGGAATGAAACAATAAAATATCTTGATTTAATTAATACCTTTAAGAATCGAAAGCATTCAACGTAAATTCTTTAAGCATATAAATAATAAATTTAATTAATACTTTGCAAATAATACCGAATCCTTAAATTCCATAACTTCATCACGCTTCAAAAGCGACGCTTAATATTTGGTCAAATCTTCTTATTTAAAATTACGAATAATGGCCTGGACTCGCCAGAGCTCATCAATTTTTTAATATAACGCACAATTTCACAATATCGACATTTTTCCCAATATCCTTTCAAAATATCGAACCCAAGTAATACGAGTATAAAATGTATCAAGAGCATCTCCTGTCCCGATCCTATCTTCCTCTTCCTTTCCCCCTTCCTCCTTATTTTGTTTTGTCTTTATCTTGTTAGCTTCACAAATAAAACATCTGTATTTAATACAAGAAAATTTGTTGGCTTAACTATTATTCCTTTGTATATAAATCTGTATTAAAAACCGTTTGTTCCTTACAAATAAATAAATAAAATCAGGGAAAAACGATTGGTAGTACATTATATTATAGGTATATTCATCGTCGCCATGCCAAGACACCGATGACAATCAGGAAACCATACAATATTAAAATGCGGTCATAAAACTTTGTTTGGCGGCAAGAATAGATTTTATTTGAAACCTCTCATCTGCTGTGAGTCATAAAAGTCATAAGAGAGCATTTATCTGATGAAGACCAGACACCGGAGCGGCGCTCCATAATAGTTAGTTGAAGCACCTGCTACCTGCTGAGTCCGCTCACCGTTCTTTGCTGACTGCTGGCCGCTGGGTAAAGACGCCACTTCAGCTGTACTAGCTTCACACTGACCAGCGGCGGCGTGTTGGTTTTTTGGTCATCGGTTCACTGTGACATGATGCTAGTTTAGTTGGACGCCAAATTACTAGCGACCTGAAATTATCGCGTATACGATGGTGCAAATTTTTACGCGAAGCTTGCAATTTTCGCGCGAAATTCGTAATTTTCTTTTCTACCTCGAATTTTCATATTTTTAATATTGAACATTCTAAATACTTATTTTTCTATGGTTTTGACAAGATTGTTTTTATATTTAATATAATAAAATACAACGCAGCTAAATTTATGTCGATAACGCCGTGCACTGTCAAATTACAGTTTTTAAACATTTTTACTTTGTTAAATTATCTAGTTTGCCATCGAACACATACGTCAAAGACATTTACAGAAACTCCCAAATACTTCCGTTTAACACCATTCCCACCTGTGAAATTACAAATACTATATTGCATGTAATTCAACACTCGGCACATACTAACACCACACTCAATTACAATCACGACGTACACCAACACAACAAACTACGTATACCAAAAATACACTCAACGAAATATAGACTAAAATCTTTAGAATATATAGTTTACACACAATACAATAAATTATCCAACGATATTAAAAATGCCAACCAATGCGAAAGCTCTCAAAGTAAGATGCTTCAACTCTATTATTTGAAAGAATACCTTAAATATTAATGCTGTTATCTGTCTCTGTACACTTATATTATAATGTACCAGTGATATGTCTTTATTACAAATGCAAATTATGTTTTGTAAATGTTGTTAATGTACTGTGAATGTTAATTATGTATCTTTTAATTATGTTTGTTTCTAAGAACTGTACTGCAGGTTCTACATGTGATCCTACAATGAGTTTCTTAAGGGGGAGAAGGACGTCGGAGAGTTATTATTTATTAATTCAAAATAATGATTGTATTATTACGCAATACGATAAACATAATGTAACAAACATTATCTCGCAAAAATGATAATAATAATGAAAAAGAAGTGAAAGGTCGATAACATATTATATAGTAGGTGTATAAAGTATGTCCTTATATTCTCCTGTGCTGATGGTGCACTGTTTTGGTACTTAATAAAGGGCATCATCACATTGACAGTTTGATATTATTAAGACCGGGTCGCACCTGGTTGCTCTGCACATTTAAAATACGATGGAGGAGATCACGTTCAGGTGTAGTACTCTGTTATTCCAATTCTTAACATGACCCGAGTCAAGTATTTAATTAATTTAGCCTATCATGTCTTCTTGGGGCGTCTTGGATTTCTTTTTCCGTTTACGTCACAATTACAGTCTGATATTTAATAGTAGACAAAAATGATTACAACTAAAAACAAATACAATGGTCCAAGTGCATATTTTTTAAACTTTAATCAAACGTGCTAAGAAATTAGTGATACCTTCCGAAAGGAGATGATTCTACATCATATTCTAACGGCGGTTCTACCCAATTTTTCGAATGATCAATCTGAGTCACCGACCAGCCAAGTGTTTTGTTAAGTATTCGCTCTGTTTGCCTGTTTCCAAGCATTTTTTATCGTAAATTGTCTATGAAGGTGCCCGCCCACTATAAGATACTAGCCGCTCACTTTTAAGACAATAAAGTGACAAATATGCAAAACCTTTCAATGTGAAATTAACATAGATAGACTAATATTGTATTTATTATGAATAAATATAAATTATTTTAAAAATTAATACATAAACCAACATTTTATGCTTCACAAACGTGTTGAAAATAAAGTGTTAGGTTGACTTTTGATTATGCCGCAAAGCACATTGTTCGTTTCGTACATTTGAAATTTGATGTTTTTCGATGAGTGAAAAAACAAGACAAAAGGTAGCTTATAATTAGTAAAATAAGTTTGGTTCTCTTTAGTTTAATTTAAAACATACAAAATACATGTTTTGACATTCGAAAACGAAAATAAATCTTTGTCATTCAATGTTTGAATTACGTAAAATAGATTGTAAAGTAATAATGTCATTTGATATTTCGGTGACATTTTTTCACCCTGTTGACACTTTTCATAAGTAGTCTTCTGCTGAGGGGAACTTAATCCATAAAAAAATATCTTAAATCTGATGGAGAATTTCGTTGGGAAGAGCGAATTTGAGCATTTAAACGGTGTTGAGGCAAAATTTCGGCTCAGTAGGATTGGGAAGAACGGAGGTAAGACAATTATATGTTTAAACTTTTTTCATTATTTAACGCTTTGCAAGGAAGACAATTAAATGGAAATGAAATTTTTTCGAATTCCTAATTCCTACAATTTATGTACCGACATAACCATATATTAGATGTTAAATAAAAAAATAAAAAAATCTAATTCACAGACCAAAAGTGAAAATACATATTGTTTTCAAAAAATCCACAGAATTATTTACCTTACTTACTAGTACCTGCATTTGGCTAAACAAATATTTTTCGGAATGAATTGCCACCACGATAAAATAATACAACTAAAGACTTCCATTATTTCAGTAATTCAGGGAATTACCACGTTTTTTCATGAATAAAAAATTTTCTTCGATTCAGCCAAAAAACCGTTAGACCCAAAATTCTCCCGTTTTGGAGGCACTCCAATTCGCTAGAAATGACGGGAAATCCGTCAGGATGGCAACGCTGGCGATGAGTCGTTCACGTGCGAAGCGCTTCGTACCGATCATCGCCACTTCGTCCATACACGGATAAGACTTTACTCGGTCGTATGTTTTTCGCAGATCGGCAAAAGCACAGAAATTTTTACCAGCTTATTTGTAAATTACTGAGCAACGTCAAACCGATTTGAATAAAATAGTTTTATATTTATTGAAAAAAAGAGGAAGCAATAAATAATCCAAACAATAAATGCGCTCGCAGAAAATGTGCGCGATGTCTCAGCCGCCAATAATAATTATCCTAATTTATGATGATGATGATGAATTTGTTTATCTTGGGCCAAACAATCCACTGCCCCGAGCTATATTCAACCATCTGCTACAGATAAGTACAATCAAAGCATTTCTCGAGGGATGAGTAATGATTTGTATATTGAAATTTACTTTACTTTGATACGTAACTGGTAACCAGTAGTAGGTTGGTGAAAAATTCAACAACTTTTAACGGTAGGAAAAAATGCATTAGAACATTATAAAAAACATTTCAATTTTTATTTTTTAAATTGTTAACTTTTTTATCATTCATTTTAGATTCAAACACAAACACACTTTGTAATATACCACTTAATTCAATTAATACATAGAGAGCTGACTAGGTTTTGCTTAGCTCAAACTTCTTCAGGGCTCAAATAATAACAATTTATTTTGGTATTTTAGCTAATAAGAAAACTAGCAAAAAGGAAAATATAAAGATGAGAAAAAAATCCATTTCCACATTCTAGTAAGTGCCACATTCTCGAATTGGCCATGAAAGAAAAGGTGTACAACGGAAGTATTAATAGATAGAGACGTAGAAACAAATTAGAGATTTGGGACAGGAATAATTATTGAGTCCTTTGAAATTTGTATTTATTTTATAGGGACACCTATTCATTATTGGTATATTATGAATAATAGTGAGTACTTGGGTAGTTAGTACCAACGTGTTGAAATGATGGGATCGCGACCTGGAGCGCTATTCCGGTTATTTTTAAGGAAGACTCATATTTTTCCTTAGGCTTAAATACTTCTTGATTAACTTCGGAATTCCGGAGACACGGTAAAAAAAAACCTAAATTACCGGCCGGAATGACTCTCCTCTATGCCACGCCTACCGTGAATTGCTGGAGATTATGAACTACCGTGTAGAAAATGTCAACATCTATGTAATGATTAATAATATTTACTAACTAATAATGTTTAAAGTAAAAAATAATGTGATTGGTAACTTACTTAATATTGAGTTCTTCTCTTGTTAAAACTATGCAAATATTGATATTTTTGATTAATGCTATTAAAGCTGTCACCCGAGAGAACCAGAACCGAAGTTAAGCAAGAAGTTTTCAAGTCCTTAAAAAGAGCTCTTGAAGTACTGCATTGGATTTCGAATAAGTAGGTATGCTCTTATTGTTTATTGTGGGATGACCTATAATAAATAATATTCAATAGTGTGGAGTATTACATTTAAGCACCAGTAATAGTCCAATAATAGCAAATAATTCGGTTTATTTGAGACTAGTTTGTGCACCACACCGGCAAGGTCGGCTGCAGAAGTGTAGTGGGAGTTGGGTGGGACCTAGCAATGTTTATTTGAGGGACCTTGTTCACTGTTCCCAGTTTCCCAAGCGTACAGAACAGTGATATCCAAAGGGAGGTCCAGATAATTATTTTTCATTTCACTACAAAGTAGTCAAATGTGACAGGAATTACACGTTTTGGTAAGCTCAGTGTAAAATCTTTCAAAAACGTGACGAGAATGAACCAGTTTTAGGTTTTGTAGCATAAGTTCGATTTTTTAAAATAATTTTTATCAATAACGATGTTCAAACTTAAATACCAGTATATTTCCTTTTTTTCTAAAGTGAGTTTTCATAATTAAAATAATTTTCAAAGTTTATATTTTTTAAAGGCCGCCAAAACGCTCCAAATCTATGGCCGGTTGGTTTTGAGGTTAGAATGTCAATTGTCAAAACAAGGATGAGTTTTACCGTACATAATGTTATATTCTATTCATAGTAAACTGTAACTAAACATAAATAATAACATTATGTACCTTTTTAGAAACTTTAACTCGAAGATAATATTATTGAGCATTGACATTGTCAAAATATCCATATTGACAAATGATTTGACCATGGATACTCTAATTTCTGTTACTAATAATAGTTTTTTTTATGTTTAGCAACAATTATAGAACTTAAACCCACCCAAATTATGGTAAATTTCACCGAAGCTAAAAAAATACGTATTTAAAATACGAAACAAAATCGAAAAATAAAAATCTCCATACTAATCCAAAACAGAATACACACGTGACGTCAGATGTTCCAAATACAATCGTACCAATATAACAAGGTGTTTTGATGAGATGATTATTTATTCAATTTAAATAAAGATTTATAAATTCTACGTATAATTATATATTTATAATGAAAGTTATATATTCAGAATCGTCGTTTTCTGATCTATATGATTACATATTTTTAAAGTCAAACCAAAGGAGATTGCAACCGCATTCAACACATATTTTCTCTCAGTTGGGGAGAGTCTAGCATCAGTCATAAAAACTTCAAAAACTGATTTAAATACCATCTACACGGCACCTCAAGCAAAACAATCTTTTAAAATGATCAGGACAAATAAAACAGAAATCTTACGGATCATATCCAACCTCAAATCTAAAGCGGCAGCTGGTTCCGATGGTATAACCTCTCTCCTTCTCAAAAACTGCAAGGAGGAACTGGTGGATGACCTCGTATTCTTAATAAATCTCTCTCTGTCAAAAGTTATCTTTCCAGACAAACTAAAAGTTGCAAAAATTATTCCTATACATAAAGACGAATGTAAAAAAAATGTCCAAAATTATCGTCCAATCTCTATACTTCCAGCTATCTCCAAAATTTTTGAATGTGTCATCAAAGAAAGACTATTGAAATATCTCGAACAAAACAAAATTCTCACCTCAAAACAATACGGTTTCAGACGACGATCTAACACTAAATGTGCAGCTTTCGATTTCATATCAAATCTGCAGAAACATATTGACCATGGAGATTTTACAGCGGCAATATTTATTGATCTAAAGAAGGCGTTTGACACGGTGGACCATAACGTATTGATCGAAAAACTGAAACATTTGGGTATTGTTGGTACTCCTCTGGAACTTTTCAGATCTTACCTATCAAATCGCTTTTCGGCAGTAGAACTGGGTGGAGAAATGAGTGAATTGGGTGAAATAACATGTGGAGTGCCACAGGGATCAATTCTTGGACCGTTGCTATTTCTAATATATGTTAATGACATAACAAAGTGGGGCATTAAAGGAACTCTTCAACTTTATGCGGACGATACTGTAATCTTTTATAACAAAAAAAACCTAGCGGAACTTGAAATGGAAATGAATGCCGATGTTTCCCATCTCACAACCTGGTTGAGAATAAATAAACTGACCCTTAACGTAAAAAAAACGCATTATTTACTATTCGGCAACAAGAAAAATTCCAGCCTCGATATCAAAATTGGTGACAACTGCCTCGAAAAGAAAACGACAACAAAATATTTGGGCCTTATAGTAGATTCTCAACTCTCGTGGGATCTCCACATAAATCATGTAAAGGAGAAAATTACCCCCATAACTGGTGTGCTATATAGACTTCAAGGATTACTACCCATTCCGTTACTAACTGCAGTATATTACGCCATGGTACATTCACACATTTCCTATCTCTGCTGTATCTGGGGCTTTGCCTCGAAGAAATTGATTGCTGATCTGCAGGTGGTTCAAAACCGAGCCCTCAGAAATGTTTTTGGACTTCCATGGGACACTCATGTCAGGGACATCTACTCAGTTTCCGGTATCCTTCCAATCACGATCCTTCCTAAGTATGAAATCACCAGCACCATCCTACAAATTACTCAACAATCAACTCACACTAACGTCAAGCCACTTTACAATCAAGACATCCACAACCACAATACTCGAAATAACAATAAAATCCGCATTCCTCAAACACACACTACAAAATATGGAATAAAATCTTTAAACTACATTGCCTACACACTTTATAATTCGCTTCCAGATATGTACAAAACCATCCAGAAAAATAAAAAATCCCAAAATGATGGTATAAAGGAATACTTTTTAAGGATATTTAAAAATGAAAATCAGTAAATCCATATTTGTATATTTTGTTGTTCCCTTATATGTTTTCTCTTGTGTGTTGTTCTATTTAACTTGGCCTTATAAAATTATTTCTGTTTGTATGTGAAACTTGTATTTTTGATATTTTGCTGTCAATGTAAAATTGTATGTACTATCTTATACTTATGTATTGTAAATTCCTCCCGTCCTAAAATGAGTTTTGAAACTCATCGGGATTGCTTTAGCAAGAAATAAATATATATAAAAAAAAAAAGTCATAATATTTTTCACTGGAGTTCCTTATTGTGTAATAAGCTGTTAACAGGTTGATGAAGTGCAAGTGCTATAAGTACCTACATTTAAAAAAAAGAAGAAATAGAACGACATATGTTTCCCGTAGGGGAGGAGAGGTGGTTAGATAAATATATTTGAAATGGGGGCGGTGAGTCAAATATAATTTAGAAACTCCAGTATAGACCATAGAACTCGTATCCTCTAGTTCTCTACTTCTCTAGAATACCTACTGAATATGTTGGGTTTTCGGCTCAGGTCGCGGCGACAGCTTGGAGGCCTGCCAACTCTCTGATAAGAATGCGTTTTCTCCGATCGCAGAGATCTCAAAAAGATTTAACAGTTCTATTTAACTATATCTAATTAACCTCATTTAGATTTTGCATCTGGCCCCGATGGAGCTGCGAGGGCAAGGTTCCCGCGAGGGTTCCGCAAGGTTCCCAGAAAGGTCCAGTACTAACCGACTACTGGCCAACACTAATACACTGCCAACTAATAGAGACATACGAAACGTACACATATTTTTTAATCATTCAAGATAATATTAACGAATCTCAAATGAAATATGAAACAGAAAAGACACAGAAAATAAAAAAGGTAAGGATCGCATTTGGGACAGGAATTAAAAAAAATGTAATTATGTTTATAATTATGCTACAATAAGTTTTTTTTTTTCGTTTTTTATCTGGCTTTCACCCTTCAGGGTGTTCTTGGTCATAATTTCAAATTGTGGTAAGAGGAAAGGCGAATTTACATATGAATCCTATTTAAATTGGCAAATTTCAACATTATTTGGAAGATTAGAGTCGAGTTCAGACTTGGAACAGATGGGAGGCAATTTTAGATAGGTTGATAATAATAATAAAAAATGAACCTACATATTTGTTTCGTTTATTATAGTAGAATTAGAACAAATAATATACTTGAAATGAATAATGTTGTCATAAATATTAGGCAATAACACGAGGGAGTGATGAGGATGAAAATGATGTTCTGGGTTGGTTGGAGGAGGAAAGATAGTAAAGAGATTAATGCAAAATTAGCGAGAACCCAAATATACTTAATGATATGATTGTAATAAAATCAAACCGTGCAAGAATGGTGCCCAAATATCCAGCTAGTATTTCTGTAATTTAACTATCTAATCGATTCGTATTTTTGTTGTGATTTGAAAGACTAATTTAATCCCCCTTTTATATGAATTCACTTCAAAGCTAGTTTTAATTTTAATGTAGGTACCTACTTGTGGAAAGAAATCTCTATATATAAAAATGAATGGTTATCTGTTTGTCTTCGATATTCTAGAAAATTATTCCACCGGTTTCGCTGACAATATTATAGTTTGTTATTATTAGTGCCGGGATGGTTTAGATATTAGTTTGAATGAAATCCAACGTGTAAAATGGTTGCTATAACGTTTTAAATTAAGTATGAAAAATCATGCTGTATTGAGGTTAGCTCATAGATATACCACTCTGGTTTTCCACAGATTACATATTCAAAGAATAAGGTTTGTTTGGTAGAATGTTTTCAAAATGGAAAACACAAGTAGTTACCTACTTAAGAACTTTATTATTTAGATATATTTTGGAGAAAATAAATGTTTGGAATGAAATAGATATTTCAAATGTTGGTTATATCAATTATGGCACCCAAAGGACAAGCAAGAATTCACAACTTCATAACTTAATTGCCGGTACACAGCAGCTAGTAATTGATAAAATATTTTTGCAAAACAGTCCTCCGGTGAGTCTTCCACTCGAGGTGATCCATGATATTTTTAAATATGAACATACGGAACGAATATAACTACTGGACAAGAAGTGAGTAATGGTACCACGACAACCCCGAATTTAATGAGAGATAAGTATGGTAGGTTTGGTGTATGACCACATAGAAGACAGGATCACTGAAAAATTCTAAATGTTTAAATAGCTATTTGATTATTTTACCGAAAATTATCTTACCAGTATTAACCACAGAGCTTTCCTACAATAGTTTGGCACAAAAATCAGAAAAAAGATAAAAATGCGAAGATATCGACAATCTTCTGATAAATGCTCTGTGCCGATACTTTATACCGGTGATGCACAACTTTTTTAGTCCGAGAGCTAATTTATCAACTAATGATTTTTGTTGATTTTTATTGTCAGAAAATCAGATCCCAAACAAAATTTTGTCAAGAAATCTTTTAGATTTTTTTTGAAAAAGATTACCTTTAAAATGCATCAAACTATATGTCAACAGCAAAATGTATTGCGTCGAAGGTGAAAATATTTCAACATTTAAGGAAAAACCACAAAATTTTTAAGAATATGTAAAAAAATACTTGTTTTTTTTGTGGGAATGATTCAAAACTTTGAAGACACACAATTTTTTTCTGAAATTTAAAAAATATACGAAAAATGCTTGTTATTTTCGATAAGTGAATCAAAACATTGAAGACAGATAAGCTACCGTTTTGTATTTTTTGAAAATAGAACGGAAACTGTAGGTAATAGCATTGTCTTGTTTTGCGGTTATGAGATCCTAAGGTAACCCGTATGAAGTATATTAATTTAAAAAATTATCAAACCTCATCGAAATACGATATCACAAAACGTATAGATTTCGAAATTAATGGTCGATGTAAAATTAAATATATTTCCAACTAACTAACAATCACGCCGTTTCACCGCAGGGGTAGGCAGAGAGGACGGTTCGCCAAACAACTCGATCTTGGCACACACTTCTTGCTTCATTCACTTTCATACAACGTCTCATAGATTCTCTTCTATTATTTCGACTTCTGACATGGCCCGACTCAAGTATTTGATTCACTTGATCGTACTATGTCCTCCTCGGACGTTCCCGACTTCTTTTTACATTCACATTCGCGTCATATATTATCCTTATACTCCTTTCTTCGTTCATTCGCTCTACATGGCCGAACCATCTAAGCGTCCCTTTCTTAATCTTGCTCATTACGCTTACATCAGCCTTGCATTTTTTTACGAATCTCAATAGTTTTCACACGATCATACAAGGATTTACCACACATTCGTCTCAGAGATATCATTTCTACAGCATTCAGTCTACCTTCATCCTTCCTCACTGCTATACATCAGGGTTGGTATCAGTAATATATTTCCTACTCAATCATAATGGAATATATGAGCAGAAAAAGTAAACTCTCTAAACCAAGTGAATGGGCAACGAACCGAGCTGAATGTATTTTCGAATACAACATGACCAAAGTTACACAAATGTAAATTCGCAAGGAAACAAAAATAGAACTCCACAGAAATAAAGTAGACCAAAAATATTTTTATACCATCGATGCACGCGTTCGAAGAGCTCGCACTGCTCCGCTGTTGGAACTGATTTACGGGTTGCCGACAGATATTATTTTGATTGAAGGCTAGGAATATAAAAGTCTGCAGTGGAAGTGAAGGATAAACATCCCGTCAGGTCTGGCCAGCACCGCATGGGTTCAGTAACACGTTTGGGTATATCGTGATGGTTCTTTCACGATGCTGTTTATTTATGCCCAAAACGCACAATACGAATTACCAGATTATTCTTATCCGTTGGGAAGGAATCCATGCTTTTTTATGTTTGCTCAGAATTAAAAATTGATGTTCTTTCTTTATTTTTCTCTTACTAAGTTTGTACTAAAGAGTTTGTGATTTGTTCAATGAAAGAAATAGTGCTTTAGGCATCGAAGTGGTAAATATAATGTCATGCACCTAACCATCTGACCCTAACTATTCCTGTCTATTGTTTACCTTAATTCTTTGGTCAGACAATGTCACCCAGTACCCTTTTGTAATAGTAGCTATTAAAATAAGTATACCATCTCACAATTTATAAATACCATAATAAATACAAGTTTGACCATAGACGTTTTGATTGAATTTGTGCTAATTTGGGTGCACTGTTAAAACCATATGTAAACTCACGAGAATCATATGAACTATCTCCATTCTCGCAGCCTACAGCGTCACAGTTCGTCCATGTTCAATCACTCGATGGGCGTATTGGTTGAGAGTCAGTTAACTGGAATCTGTCTGGCGACAGAGACAAACGTCTGGCTCGGAATTCCCAGCTAAAAATATATCGGAACAATCGTTCCTAACCGAACCAACCGACCAACTTACAGCCACCGATAGTCCGACGATCACTATCTCCTGTCTTCCTGTAAAACGATTTACTAGGGATCATTGCATTTAATATTGCCCTAGGGTGAAGACATTGCGATTCAGCTTTTTGAGTTATTACAATGAGTCATCAAATGTCAGATTTGCTAGAAAATGGTACACTCCACATTTATCGTTAGCATATTTAATATAAGTATATCAATCGTCTTTTTGTGTATTGGAAATTGAAAGAATTAGTTATTAACATTTCAGAATGTAATAAATTATCATTCACACATAACAAAAAGAAAATGAATTTTAATTACACTTTAAATGATACACATATCACTGAAGTAGAATCTATTCGAGACCTCGGAGTAATACTGGATATGAAACTAAATTTTATCAAACAAACTAATAAGGTTATCAATAAAGCCAATAAATTGCTGGGATTTGTAATTCGTATTTCAAAACCTTTTCGCAACATAAAGACTCTGTACTCCCTTTACACCGCGTATATACGTCCTCACTTAGAATATTGCACGCGGATATGGACACCTTTATACCAAGCTCATATTGAAAGAATCGAAAGCATTCAACGTAAATTCTTCAAGCATATGCTTTGCAAATAATGCCGAATCCTTAAAATTCCATAAGTTCATCACGCTTCAAACGCGACTTTTAATATTTGATCGAATCTTGTTGTTTAAAATTATGAATAATGGCCTAGACTCGCCAGAGCTTATTAACTTTATAAACATTCACATACAGTCAAGACCAACCCGACAAACCGTTTTTTTTTTCATTTGCCCGCATGCAATATAATATATATAGGATAAATTCTCCAATTCCCCGTATTTGTGCGCAACATAACGCACAATTTCACAATATCGATATTCTTCACAATACCCTTTACATTACGTACGTCCACAAATTGATGCACAAGAATAAAATGTATCGGGAGCATCTCCTGTCCCGATCCTATCTTACTCTTCTTTCTTAATTTTTTTTCTTTGTCTTATTAGCTTCATAAATAAAACATCTGCATTTAACCACTATTAGCACAAGAAAATTTGTTGGCCTACCATTTGTTAAACTTCCTTTGTACCTCTATTTGTATTAAAAGCTGTTTGTTTCTTAAAAATAAATAAATTAATATTCTATAGCATCGCTTATCTATGGTCCGAAAAAATCACAAGATAATTTCTGCCCTAACTAGGAGTGTCGCTCACTTAGTTGATCATCCCAAAGGACTACTAATAAGATATAAAGCAATATTCTATAAGGAACGGAGGACCACGAACAGCAAGACGTGATTCGGGAGAATATAGATGTATAAAAAACTGATAGCGATAACAGAAGGAATTCGTTGTGCATGATGCGATCCAATATAAAAGGAGAAGCTACGAGTGCAACTAGTGTTTCTCCCTGAAAGCGTTCCATCAATTTGATGATACTAAAATACTCATAACAACAGGCGATACGCTGGTATGCATTATAAGATCAAATATAATCAGTAAAATATTTTTTTTATTTATTTAACCTAAAATATAACACATGTACATCGGTTACATGTATTCTAATATGAACATAATATCTACATTCAATTAAGAATCACAAATCAAACGTAAAAATTTACGACATTAAAAATTGAACTTTACGTATTTCGTCACTTCCTTCTTAAATTTCAAAAAAGTTATCCTCTTCTTTTATATTGTAATTTTGCGATTTTGTTTTCTTTCGAAAGCGAAGTCTTATTTCATTTCTTCTTCTTGTAGAGTGGTTATGTCTGTGTTGATGTTTATTATTTTTTCTCAAGAATTCAGAATTGTGGTTGACCGTTAAATATTTTAAAGAGAAAAACTATTTCATTTAAGTGTATAATTTGCTTAAAATACAGTATGTTTAGATCCTGTAGCAATTTTTCTAACTTTAGATTATTTGTTTCGTCTTAAAATTATTCGCATGGCTTTGTTTTGCAAAAATTTTAGTCCTCTAAATCCTCCTCATTTGACAAGAAGAAAATACTGCTACAATAATTAATATCAGGAATAATGATGCCGTGGTATATAGTTTTACAGGATTCTGCACTGATCCTTCTGAGTAGTGCGACTTTTTTGACGATTTTCTTTATAACATATATTGTATTCTAGTGCAACAAGCGTATTTTTGTGAATCAAAATCGTAGCAAAACTAGTTGGATTAGTAATCTTAACAGACTTCTTCTTTATTTTTCTTAAAACTGATTTTCTATAATTAGTGAGAGTAAATGCTGACTACCGAAACACACCGCACGTTTTATGGTTCTTCCAAGAATGTTATTTATTTATCAATTTTTATGAACACAGTTGTAAAGGATTTTTTGTTGGAGCAGGCCTGGCGGCGCCTATACATTAAAAAACATGAATTCGAAGTATGCTACAAATCCTATTATTAGTATTACTTACAGTTTTCTGTATATATATATATATATAATTCTGATCAATTCAATCAAATTATTAACCTACTGTTTCCTCCCCTTGAAGTTTCAATTAATCGATTGTTGTTTATTGGCAATAAAAGACTTCTGACTCATTGCTTTTTTATATACTTTTAGATGTCGACCAGCACAAGTAGAATCATGTATAATTATACTTTAACATACAACAAATAATGTAACAACGCATATTTGTACCTTTTCTTAGTTATAGAATTATTTACACAAAATATGAACTAGAATTAACATTTAGAGATGAATATTATTGTATTTAAAGAACACACCTGTTGAATTTGTTCGTTTTGAAATTAATTTGTTTTATAATTATGCGATTCGCCATGCGTATGAAATTAATTAGCTTTTTCATACGAGGAGTCGAGCATTGTCTAGCTAACGCGAATACGCATTTGAAAGCTCATGGTGAAACGACATTGTTTTTATTTCAAGGATCTGAGGCCGATAGGGGGTTGGTGGTTATAATTCAGTAGCGTTTGAGAATAAACTGTAATTTTGTATTGAACTAACTACTAACTACTTGATCTTAATAATTGACCGGTCAGTGGCTGAGTCGGCATCGCGTCCAATGTCCACCTAGGCGTCGGTCGCGAGTTAAATAATGGCTAAGTCCTCCATCAGGACACAAGCAACATTTCCGCTTGGCGTGTGTTTCTTTAAAAAAAAATGATACTCAAATCATCAGTAAAGTAGAATTTATCAGAGAGTATTAGAGAATTTATCGGAGACCTCGGGGTAATACTGGATGTTAAACTAAACTCTATCAAACAAACTATCGAAGTTATGAATAAAACTAATAAATTGCTGCAATTTATAATAATTACAATCAAGAACAGCATTTCAAAACCTCTCTGAAACATAAACTCTGTACACCCTTTACACCGCCACCGCGTATATCCACCCCCACTTATAGCATTGCACAGTGCACGCTGATCTGGACACCTTTCTACCAAGATCATATTGAAAGAATTGAAAGAATTCAATGAAGAAAATTTTAGGACATAAATTATACATTTAATTTACAAAAAAACACCGAATCTGTAAAATTTCAACTCTGACAATTCTGAATAATGGCCTGACTCGCCTGAGTTTCCATATTTTATAAAAATCCACATACCGTCAAAACCAACCCGACAAACCATTTTTTTTCATTTGTCCGCATGCAAAACTAACCTTAGGAAATTTTCCCAAGCCCCATTTCGCAGTATAACACGCAATTGAATAATATCGCAACACCTTCGGAAATATCGAACCGAAGTAATGCGTTCGATCATAAATTGATGAATGAGTATAGAATGTACCGTGAGCATCTCCTATGCCGATCCTGTCTTCCTCTTCCCTTTAGCTTATTGTTAGTTTAATGCGAAATAAAACTCCCGGTATTATATTATTATGATCTTAGAACAGATATTGTTTCAATATCTGGTTACAATTGAGCTCTATGTGAGTTTTGTTTTTGCCCTTCTAAAGGAGTTTTCTGTAAGCTCTGCCTGGAAGCTTTAAATACCGATGGCAACAAATTAGTAGTCTTTAATTACACCATTTATTGACATTTTTGCATCTTCCCCTTGAAGTTAAATCATATTTTACGAATATATATTCAAATTCCTTCTGTCTAAATGACTAAAGTTTATGATTCCGTAAAAAGCTAAATTCCTAAACTAACTGTAAATCTTTTGCTTGATCTATGTTTATTTTTTAGATCACAAAAGTTAACGAAACTTCAAACGTCAACAGACTGTCGACTTGCATGGAAGACTTTGATTTTCCCGAATAATACCCCCATTGAAGTTATTATGATGTGTTTAATGAAGACACTGTGATGTGTTTACTGAAGACATTGGGAGCTGTAGCTGAAGGCATTTGAAGTCTATTGTGAAACAAATTCAAGGAATAACATTTCCCAAGCAGTATTCTCCCTTAATGTGGCCAATACTTCGGAAAAAAATAAGATCACGTAATATAGCTGGTCTGTTAATAATGAATGATCAAATGAAGAAGCAAAGATTTTTATAAAAAAAACTTTATATTACATGGCATATTTCGCTAGAAAGTCAAACCATTTGGTCTTGTTCAGCGGTGTTATTTTTTAAATCTTAAAGATTTCTAGAAACATTTGAGGATTTACCTTTGCCACGTTCTTCACATTTGTAATCAAAATAAAAACGGATGACTAACAACCCGATCGTTTACAATACGACTGCAAAAAATAATGCCTAACAATGGAATGTTATTCCTTGAATACAGTAGATTAGATTCATATTCAGTAGAATAAATCAAAATTTGGGATATGGAATGGAATATAACTTTTAAGGAACATAATCAAAATTTGGTATATGGAATGGAATATAACTTTTAAGGAACATAGTCAAAATTTGGCTTGAAAAAGCCGGGGGAGCAAAAAACCTTCATTGAATTTCTGAAAGCTGCCGCTTTGTAGCGACCGGCACAGCCTTAACGGACCGACAACCTTTCAACTGTCGGTTGCTTCTGATACTGTCAGCTTTTGGGCTTCTTGCCGCTGATAGCTAGTAATACTCACCTACATGGGTTAGTTTGTTTATTGGATGTTTTTGACTTTCAGTGTAATATAATTATTTTTTAAAGTGCTCGATCAAAATAAACCCCCGCGAGAGAGTGGAAACAATAAGAACTCAATAATAAATGGTTTCGACGGAATAAATAAACAACAAGATAATATTTCTGAAGCAGCTGCGGATTAAGCGTAGGAATCCACATTTCTGCGATTATTTTGAGATCTTCTTGGATTACAAAACGTTGAAAAAGACATGATGCTGTAATGTATTTTAGAAAATAAGCCAACAGCAATAAGTATGAGAGATACTGAAATGTAGCACGCTGGGAATCGCCAGACTGTGTGCATACATATTACGTGCGAGAAGGAGATTGATTTCTTTGTTTTCGCGTAGGCATTATCGAACAGCTAATATCCATCTGTTTGATATCTTTGAAAATAAACCCGTCTACGTGACGTGGAGGACAGTTTGGACGAGTGAAATGCTCTGGCCGGGCTCGTCAAAACATTCCCAGTGGATTGGGACATATGACACACTTGCAGCCAGAGGCAACCAGTAACCCGGCTCATTCCCGGACCAGGTGACAGATTAATGACACAGCATCCGTGAGCTGCAGCCTGACGACCACAGAGTCTCATCCGATGACCGGACTAATACTAATGTGATGCCCACTTTATTTCTGTGTAGGTCTAAATCTATTCCGCACATTTGTGAGCCACACTTCGCGAGGGAAGTCAACTGAAGCGGGCAGCTTCTTTGGTGCAAACAGCTGTGGCGGGACTATTTCTGATTCGTCGTTAGTTCGGATTAGAATGATTTAACTTTATGGTTATGTCTTCAGGCTTTACCTGCGGGAGGATTGTATATAAACGTAGGTTTTTTAAACTCTTCATTAAATGTGATGGCGCACATGGCATGCGCAAGGCCCACGAGGTGCCGGAGGCTGGGTGGCTACCGCTGCTCGGGAGGTTCAGACGACATCAGCTCCCGGGTACCGGGTACTGAGTGCGTATCCTGGCGATCGCGGACTAGGACTAAGAACGAACACTGACATGAATGGAACAGCACACACAGGCACACGCAAAAGCTGACGACTCTCAGCCACTTACACCAGTACACGGCTACATAGTCTTTCTCGTTGAGCACTCTCTCCAGCTGCTTGGCCGTGACCTCCTCGATGATGGGTTCGGCTTCCTTGGACTGGGAGGCAGCGGGGGCGGGGGCGGCCTTCTTCTGGGCGGCCAGGCCGGGGGCCGGCAGCGCGAGAAGCGCGAGCGCCAGCAGCGGGAGCGCGCGGGCCAGCAGGAGCATGGCGGCGGTGGACCGACACTGCGCGCGCGTGCCCGCCCGGCCCGGCGCGCGCTCGCCCTCCTCCCCCCTGCTCCCGCCCATCACCCTCTCCGCCGCGCAGGGACGGATCTTAAATTACCCGCAATCCGGAGTTTAGTCGAGCGGCCAATAATTGATGAGAAACATTGTACTAAATCAATTGAAAGCTTTGTTTTATTTATCGAAGGAAGCTATCACTTTGTGGCTTGACATTATAATTTAAATGGAAGAGTTTGTTTTTGTTTAAACCACTTTATTTTAATTATGTTAATGCATTATCGACCGGTTTCGGTTGAACTCAACCTTCATCAGGAACGTACACATATAAACTAAATTAACATACTTAGATATATCATATTGAAGACAGTGAAAGTGGGGGAAAGAGACAGTATATAAGAGCAGAATAGGACAGTGGATCTTCGAGGGGGGGGGGGGGGGTTATGGTTAGGGGAGGGGAAGAAAGGGAGCATTCTAAAAATCGGACTTAGGTTAAATTTGCTTTTTTTATTTAAAATACGGCAATTATTATTATTATTTGATTTTGATATTTCTAATGCTTCTAAGTTATTAAGGTGCAAACCTATTCCATTTTTATGTTTTATTTGTACTCCTGTATTTTTATCAAAAGTATTATTAATTAAGTGTTCGGCAAATTCTGAAAAACCTATACTTGTTAAACATCTAATGTGTTCTTTTACTCTAATGTTACCGTTTCTCGCGGTTTTACCTATGTAAATTGCCGCACAATCGTTGCAGTTAAGTTTATAAGTCTTCTTTATCTTTAAAATTAGTTAAAAATTTGCCTAAGTAATTATTGGTATAAAAGGCTGGTCTTATTTCTGGTGGAAGTTTTGATGTCGCTTTGTTTTATTTTTGTTGTGGAGTATCATACTGCTAAGATAGTTAATTTTGTATTTACCATAAAAAAGAAAATATTTTGATCGCTTCGATGTAATGGGCAGTGTGGGTAGCTAGGTGTGTCGGGGAGCTTTCATATTGTTATGGCGCTCTACATATTTGCAAAATGAAGGACCTTGAATGTAATCATTTCCCGTAGGGTTGGGAAAGTACCGAAAGAATAATAATTCAAATCTCCGCGAACAACTGACGTTTTGATATTGTAAAAATTAATAAGAAAACATTTTACAGATACGGATAACCGAATTTGATCGAGAAGTGATTGGCGAGAGTTGTCCAAGGCACCCGAGCCCTTTACCGTTTGAAGACAGCCCGTGTGATTGTGCGTATCTCGTCGTGTTTCATCACACCTCCTACGCGGATTTATTCAAGCTTTATATTCTCAAAGTGTTAGGTCTACATTATTTGTCATTTATGATAATGATATAACTATAGAACTCTGTGGTGTCAAAGTATATGGTATAGTCAAACAAAAAACAGGGCAGCGGGAACTACCTGAGAGTAGAGATCTGAAAATAAGAATGTCATATTGCAGGTTCCAAATATTTCTTTGTCTATGGTTTTGGCAAGTTTGAATAGCCATAAAATGGAACACAACTAACTTCATGTCGAAAATGACGCGTACTGTTATACTTTTTTAGATTTAAAAAAAATGTACAAAATAATATAAGTGATGTTCGAATCGATGGTTGAAAAAGCTTCCAAGATACTTGGCTTTATACTCAGAACCTGCTAACATTTAAAAAGGTAAACACAATGAAAATGCTGTACTTCGCATATATACGCAGTTCTTTGCAGTGTGCCTCTCAAGTCTGGAATCCCAGATACATATCACATACAGAAATGATTGAGAAAATACAAAACCGTTTTCTACGATGCCTCGATTTTCGGTGCTATCGTTCCCACTTGAGTCATGAGGAATCAGTCGCGTTTTTCTGAATTTCGTCACTAGAAAACCGTAGAAATTCTGCAGACGTACTGTTTTTACAAAACATAGCCACCTCTATGATAGATTGCCCTGAATTACTTAAACCAATTCAATTGAGACAATTTTAACACTTCATACAGTGAGCTGGACTTATTCAACACAGCCCTTCATAATTTCAAACCTAAAATCAATAAATAACATTCACGCAATACATTTTATCCTACACAGACTAGATTCTTTCCCTTCCCCTCCCTCCCATCATCCTAACCTCATGGGCTCACTTTTCCTTTTTAATTGAACCATTTAAATACTTAAGTGAAAACCTATTATTAGTTCAATTTTTAAATATATTTACCATAAAGAATAATTATTCTAAACTGTTGGTTTTCCAAATAACATAAATAATATAAAAAATAACAAACAAAAAAATTTGAACCACTTTCGTTTTAAAGTACCAAAGGGGAACATAAACCACTTCCATTGCAAAATACCACTGTTTTTGCTGAAAAATAACCCCATTTTAATAAATAACGCGAAATTCTCCAAAAATAACGCAAATTTTACCGAAAAATAACACAAATTTAAAAATAAAACCGCAAAATTTTCAGGTCTTTACTGATTAGTGATTAGTCGATTTATTGGTCACTTTGGTACTGAGTGCAAATGAAGTATAGTGAATAGTCGACTCCATTCTTCCTTCTTTATCCTATATACTTGTAAGTCAAATGCATCAAATTATAGATTTTTTTAATGCAGTATACGATTTCTGTAGACTTTTGGTTACTAATCTTTTGTAGTACCTAATATTAAAAATATCTATGCAAAGAATGTTTCAATAAAACATTTCAAAAGTAAAAAAAAAAAACAGAAGAAACTTAATTTTCACCACACAAGAGCGAACCAAAATGACATTATGAATATTCCTAAAGTTATAACTACTTTTGGACAACGAAATTATAAATATCTCTCCATTAAGCTATATAATTCACTTTAACCGGCCATAAAAAAGAAACAGAAAAGGCAAAAGGATAACAAAAATAAAATGAAAACCTGGCTCAAAGAAATCAAAGAATATGAGTTATCCAGCTTCTTGACAAGAACTTCGTAGGAGCTTAAAAACAATCAGTTGTTCCACCAGTATTTTAACGGAAGATGCTCTGAGGAACTAGCGTCATTGATTTCTTCGGCACCGGTGCATAGTCGGGAAACACGCCAAACGCGCGCCCAACATTTTCACACGGTTGATATTTCTCACATGAGAACGAGTCGCTTCTACAACTCGTTCTTGTGTTCAATAGCTCGGTTGTGGAATGATCTGTCGGTCTCTGTATTTCCTCCATCCTACAAGATGGGTCTCTTCAAGACCCAAGTTCACTCCTTCATATCCATTGAAAGACCCTCCACACAGCATCCCCAAAGATGATATCTCCTGTGTGGAGTTACTTAAAAAAAAGTTTTTAAATAAAACCTAGTCCGCGTCAGCACAGGAACCCCTAGTGAGGGGAACTAAGAAAAACACTTTAAATTGTCTTATTAATTAGCTTTGTAAAAATGTATTAACTAAATGAAAATAAATGTATTAAAACTAAATAAAATAAATAAATAAAGTAATCGACTTTATGGGTACCAATTATTGAGGAAGATTTTTTTTAATCCAAACCTTTTTTGCAAAATTCAATATTTCGTTTCTATTTCAATACCTCGGGTGGGCCAAATGTTTGGGGTGTTCGGTTGGTCTACCACCAGCTAGTGAACCGTGCCAATAAGTGTCTATGGAGCGCCTAACGAGGAGGAAGAGAGATGGGTAGCGAGACTACAGTCGGCCTGGAAGGGTAGGGTGAAGCCGGGCTAATATTAGAGCAGCCCTAAACCGATGGGACAGAATCGGTTCGGACCGGACTTTTAACTATTCATATTAATATTTAATAAAAACGTTTTTAATATTTGGGTTTGTAAAATTGTTTGATTTGAAAAAATATATAAATATTATTGTGTTTAATTCGTAAAAATGATAAGGTGAAAGAATATGGACGATTATAAATAAGATAATGGACAAGAAAATAAAAATAATTAAATCAGTGCCATGGTTCATGATTATTCAAGAACATGTTGCAAATATAAAGCCAATAAATAAAAAAAAAAATGCTGGGATTTATAATTCGTATTTCAAAACCTTTTCGAAACATAAAGACTCTATACTCCCTTTTCACCGCGTATATCCGCCCTCACTTAGAATATTGCACATTGATATGGACACCTTTATACCAAACCCATATTGAAAGAATCGAAAGCATTCAACGTTAATTCTTTAAGCGCATAAATTATAAATTTAATTTACACTTTGCAAATAATACCGAATCCTTAAAATTCCATAACTTCATCACGCTTCAATCGCGACGCTTAATATTTGATCAAATATTGTTATTTAAAGTTATGAATAATGGCCTGAACTCGCCAGAGCTCATTAACTTTATAAACATTCACATGTTCACTAGCTGTACCCGGCCTTGCTAGGGATTATTATGAAGTTGTGAATTCATGCTTGTCGATTGGTCCCCGTAATTGATTTGACAGCGAAAGTAATGCCTTGTGACGAATATTACTATCTCCAAACAAAAAAATAAAGGTCATTCATTTGAAAATTTGATATCATTACAAACATTTATTTTTTTAATATACATGTAAATAATAAAGTTCTTAAGTAGGTACATACTTGCGTTTTCAATTTTGAGAATATTCTACCCAAACAAACCTTCTTCTTTTTGAATATGTAATCTGTGGCTAACGAGAGTGGTATATCTATGGGTTAACCTCAATACAACATGGCGGGTTCAATGTTTTTCATACTAATTTTAAAACGTCTTAGCAACAGTTTTACATATTTCTAAACCTTCCCGGCTGTAATAAGAACAAACTGTGAGGAAATGCGAATGCATATGCTGCCATCTAGCCATAATTTGTGTAACTGTAACTCAATCACTTACTCGTACACTGTGAGATTTGAATAATCCGGTATTAAATTTCGGCTATCGCGGAACACTTTTAATAAGCTCGCAAAGCTCCGGTTAAGAACCACCGCTTTAGACTTTAGAGTATGCGCAAAACAAAGGCGTATTTCTAAAGAAAGTATTTCTCAAATTACAAAACGTCTAATCAACAATCGTTTTGAATTATTTTCGGAATCTGACGGATTTGTCTGGATACAAAATCCCTGAACATACTGCTAGTATGTTAATAAACCAGTGGTTCATGCATAGTATAGTGAGTATTTAGTGACTAATATAATTAAGTTATTCGTTATGTAATTTTGAATGCCTAAGAAGTAAGTTACGCAACCTGTAGTAAGGCCACTCTTGACAAACGTGTTTACATCAAATCGATATTATTCAATTTATACGTTATTTCTTCAAAGGGGGATTTATTTAAAATTCACACGTTATGTTATTATATGTATATAACGATGGTGACTAGAAACCGAAATAGCAGAAAACCAGTCCACTGGCGTAACAAGGAGTACTGGTACTCGGGCGCATTTCAGTTAACATCCTAAAGACGCGTTTCCCCCTTTTGCAACTGGGTTTGAAAACTTCAAACCTTTGGTTTTATCGAGGGTGCTTAAAATTTAATGTGAACCCTAAGTCATCATGAAAATTATACTTAAAGTCCCTGTAAGAACTAGCGTCGACGAAAACTTTAACAAACTTAACGTTATGTCAATAAAACAATTATACTCTAAAACAATACTACTTTTCATTCATAAATACAACAAAACAAGAAATAACAACAATCCCTCATATTAGAAACACTAGATCTCAGAGTCAAAAACACATACAACAAGGAACCCCAAACACAACATTTGGACAAAAAAACTTCTTATGGTATGGTACCAAACTCTACAACAAAATCCCACTATCCTTTAAAAATCACAACCATCAAAAATTAAAAAATCAAATAAAGAAACTGGATACGTTACAAAGGTAGATCTGAAATAGAAAATATATTAACACCAAATACAGACCAACACCGAAACCACTCAACTACAGTTAAAACACCTCACCTTAGATATATATATTTTTCATCAAGCACATCAATTTAAGATTTTGCAAATAAAATCCTCAGCGCGGGAAATCCCAGTGACCAGTGAGGATATCATTATTAACAATTTGTTATTTTGTTATAAAAAAGAAGAAAATAAAACATCATTATTTTGTACTAAGTGCATCCAAATTTCTTCCTAAAGGGAATGTTAAATCCAAAACTGTATGCGACACACTGAAATGTGTTACACAGCTTTAGATGCCTTTGGACTGTAAAATAAAACATAATGTTGGACGGAATTGGGTGAAAGTGAATGTAGAACAAAACGAGGAACGTAGGAAAAGAAAACCAAAAACTTACCAGCATATTCCCCGTTTTAGGTTCTAGGTTTTAAAGCACGAGAACGCGACCTCTATGATCGGTTTATATTTTTCAATTATTCCAGAGTACGACGATATAGCTTGACCACAAACAAAAAACCATGGGCAGACGGAAGTCTCTTACCAAGCGCAGAATGGGCGGGACTTATTAGTATTTCGCTAGCTCTCGTAGGTGCCGACAGATCTGTGCTGGAACACGAAAAAGCTCGATTTACACGTAGAACAATTGAACACGTATCAGTCAGAAAGTGAGGCAAGCGGTGAATAAACTATTAATGAATTGATAAACTAAAGTTCTTAAAAACTTAAGACAAGATTTTTGTGCATAGCGCAAAGGGTAACAATTATTATTTTTATAAACAATAATTATTAATCTAAAACACTCATCCAAATTGAAAAAACCTTCCGAGTAAAGATAAATGTCGCCGGCAGGACTTGAACCCACACCCCGTATAATATAATAAAAAACCGTAATTATTGAATGAAACACTAGTATATATTGATTAACTTGGCGGGTTTGCGATAAGCCGACGTAGCTCAATGGTAGAGCATCTGACCGGCAATCAGAAGGTGCAGGTTCGAGTCCTGTCGGCGACATTTATCTTTGCTCGGAAAGGTTTTTTTTTTTTTTCAATTTGGATGAGTGTTTCAGGCTAATAATTATTGTTTATAAAAATAATTGTTAAACTATTAATGGATTAACTTCAACTCCCGAAAGGGAAACAATTTACATACAAGAAGAACATTATCGTTGATGATGATTTTCGTAAGAAACGCTGTACGCGCTGGTTTGGTCTTAAATACTTGCATGATTTTACTTAATCGTGGAGGCAAGGAAACTTCTCATAATGAGGGACTGGCGTTAGCCGGGATTTTGTACACAGACAAATCCGTCAGATTCCGAAAATAATTCAACAAGTGTCAATTATGACATGAAATCGTAATTGATAGAATAGAGATAGAATAATCTTGGACAGATAGGGTATTGATATCTATTTAAAAATAAATAATAAAAAAACGAAGGGAGGTTCATTATATGCAAATAAAATAATGAAAATAACATATTTTGAATGTTTGTAAGTTTTATGTATTTTTTTACAAAAAAAATATATTCATAAGAAATGATAATTTTCAAGAGTATGTAAAACGGGCTTTCCATATGACAATCACTTTCCGCACCCATTCGTTCCGGACGGCACTAGGGAATGGTTTTTAGTTTGTGGTCGAACTATAACTATAGTAATTTACTATACCTCGGTGATCACAACAACGAATCGAGTCCAAAACAATATTTATCCCTACCAAGATGATCAATTCGACGTATATATTATATTTAAAACAAAAACTTATATTTAAATGGCAACTCGTGTAGGCGTGCTTGTGTGTGTTTAATATAAGTAATTAAATATTAATAAATGAATTAAAATATGTACTATGTATTCACAGCTTTATTCATTAATGTACAATCTCAAAATAAAGAAACATTCATTTGAATATTTTATTTCATTCCAAACGTTTATTTTTTTCAAAATATATCTAAATCATAAAGTTCTTAAGTAGGTACCTACTCGAGTTTTCCACTTTGAAAATATTATACCCAAAAAACCATTTTTCTTTTGAATATGCAATCTGTGGCTAACCAGAGTGTTATATCTATATGCTAACCTAAATAAAACATGGCGGGTTCATTTTTTTTCATACTTATTTTAAAACGTTATAGTAACAGTTTTACATATTGGATATAATAGTAGTAATTAATAAGTTAAGTAATTTTCGAGAAAATCGAGGACAGACAGAAAAACGTTCAATTTTATATATAGAGAAGATGTTCAAACCGTAAGATATACTACAGATAACAATAATGTTTCAACGTATAAATTATTACATTATAGTATCGTCATGGAAAAGTGTTTATACCGTTACCGTGTATTCTCAAACTACTGTTATCTTTTTATATACATCCCTTGTCAGAGATATATATATTGCATTTCCCATGTTCAAACTGTAAGATATACTAATATGTGGGCGTTAAATAAATAAATAATTGCATTTATAAAATAGTTTTCTTCGCCAACCTATTTATTGCAACGAAAAACCAATTGAAACCTTTCTTTATTCTGCCAGAAAAAAATGCACTCTATTTTTACATTATCGTTTTTATTCTATACCATTGGCCACAAAGTAATGGCTAGGGAGATAGAAACTTTGAATAAAACACATCGAGATAAGGAACTTAATGCCTCGACCACACAATCGCCCAACGTTCCAACCAGAACTCGTTTCGGAGTTGGGATGTTGCCTGATCGTATAGTGACTATAAATCAGGCAACCACACCGTTCCAACCCGAACTCGTTTCGGAGTTGGGATGTTGCCTGATCGTATAGTGACTATAAATCGCCTTATCGTATAGTGGCTATAAATGGCGTTGCCTTATCGTATAGTGGCTATAAATCGGGCAACTACACGATCGGCCAACGTTCCAACTACGAACTCCAAACTAGTGATACCATTTTAGCTAAAATCTATCAATCTACCGATATTTACAGAAAGTCTATCGAAATTTACAATATTTTCTCATTAGGTACTCACAATACCGGAAATAAATATAACGAATAGCTGGTGCGCCTGTTTTTGTTCCGTATTTTATTTTTACGCATAGCCTGAGTCAGATTGCAGCGCAAAAAAGTATAACTATCCCCGATTATACATCGGATTCCATGCAATTCGTTATTGAGGTGACTTTTCATGAAAAACGGCGCAAAATAAATTATCCAATCATTATTATTATCAGCATAATATGCATAATACATATTTTAGTATTTATTTGGGGGTTAGTTGCAGATTTGACTCTTTTTTCGTCATTATTGCCATAGTTCAGTCATGTTTTATTCTTTGCGTAGCACGTCCATCGGGATCGCCTGTCAAACTCGTACTTAGGCCTGAACCTAATATATGTATTCGTAACACGTATACGTATTATAATACCGCCATACATCGGATATATCGATACTGGCTCCATAGATATTAGCGTTCTGACCGATCCAGGCGTTCCGAGTATGTAAGCGGTATTTATTGAATACGTGATTTCTGATATACAGTATCGGTATATCGTATATCGATATTTAACACTTGCGTTATTGATCGATCTCGATATATTCTATACAAGTATCATATCAAGTATTCATCGTTATACGCTATTGACAGATACAGGGTACCTATCCATATTGGTATCGCTGTATTAAGGCAATTTCCAAGTTGAAACGCGGTTCTGCCCGCTGCCACACTCGCGTACAGGCGTAGGTAGATTATATTATACTGATATTATTTTTCACAGATACACTAGAAATTGACAAATTAAAAGTAATTATGAGATTTGATAAAATAAACAATCCTGTTTTCGGTGATTAATCTATAATAATAATAATAAATGAATGATTTATCACCTTAGAATCACCTCTAGGCCACTACTTTTGATTCCGAAAAAAGCACGTTTTCAGTTCCTGATATTACACCTACACTTAATTGGAGTGTTTATAAGGTGAAAGTGAATGGTAGGAGAAGTCGGTGACACCCAAGGATGACATGGCACGATCAAGTGAACCAATTAATAGAATCGGATCATGTCAAAGTCAGAACAACAGAAGAATATGTATGAATGAGAATGGTAGAAGAAGTCGGTGATGCCTAAGGATGACATGGCACGATCAAGTGAACCAATTAATTGAGTCGGATCATGTCAAGAGTCAGAATAACAGAAGAATATGTATGAATGAGAATGGTAGAAGAAGTCGGTGATGCCTAATGATGACATGGCACGATCAAGTGAACCAATTAATTGAGTCGGATAATGTCAAGAGTCAGAACAACAGAAGAATATGTATGAATGAGAACGCTAGAAGAAGTCAGTGACGCCCAAGGATGACATGGCATGATATAACGTGAAAGAATGGTAGAAGAAGTCGGTGACGCCTAAGGATGACATGGCACGATCAAGTAAACCAATTAATTGAGTCGTATAATGTCAAGAGTCAGAACAACAGAAGAATATGTGTGAATGAGAATGTAAGAAAAAGTCGGTGACGCCCGAGGAAGACATGGCACGATCAATTGAACCAATTACTTGAGTCGGGTCATATCAAGAGTCAGGACAATAGAAGAGTTTGTATTAATGAGAAAAAGAGTTTGTATGTTTATAGAAAAAGTCGATGACGTCCGAGGAAGACATAGCATGATCAATTTTTATTTTATTTTTATATGAATACCGCACAATAGTCCCAACTGCTCCCAACCGTCTGGAGCCAGTGAGACTATGGCATTCCCA
The DNA here is from genome assembly GCA_022606495.2 of Halesus radiatus. NCBI lineage: Eukaryota > Metazoa > Arthropoda > Insecta > Trichoptera > Limnephilidae > Halesus > Halesus radiatus. Next base: position 268,063 of record JAHDVE020003174.1, on the reverse strand, counting down.
ATTGGGAAATGTTGTGATGCCGAAGGTATTGGGTAGGGGAAGGAGAAGGGGAAGAGGAAGGTGGGAAAATACCTGGCTATTCAGATCTGGTCACCAAACATGGCTAAAAGCCATTTCAAGCAACGTTTCAATACTGAATGGTGGTCTTTCACCAGGGCGATACTGAAAGTATCTTCCACTCTGGAACGTGCGAAAATATACTGTTTTATTTTTAAATGAATTAATTGTGAAACCCCCCCCCCCCCCTCCTATGCAAACATTTAGTAGGTGTACCTAATATCTGGGAACGGTGAAAATAACGTAATACCGGCAAACGAATATATCAGGAACGGGTAATATCGCAAAAGAACAGGTATGACTCAGTCCTACTCGTACTGAACTGCCATTGGGTTGGGCCATCTAGTTCGCCATCGGGGCGATCTCGCCGAACTCGAGCCAACATCGACCCAACGCGTACGAACTATCCCTCTACACAATCGCCCAAACGTTCGAGTTGGGAGGTTGGGCGATCGTGTAGTCGTAGCATACCATAATAATATTTGGAAATCTAATTCACCTATAAATCGACATTTCGTGAAATCGTAGTCAGCCGAAAGCCCTCCTCTACACCTGTCCACTAAAATACTTGATTTGTTTTAATTTTTTTTTTAAATTAAAAAGCATATAATACATTATGCATTGTATTCTCAAGAGTTAAGAAACTCATTGTGGGTTCACACGCAGAACCTGCAGTACAGTTCTTAGAAACAAACCTACTTAATATTTAAGATACATAATTAACATTCACGGTACATTAACAACATTTACAACACATAATTCGCATTTGTAATAAAGACATATCACCGGTACATTATAATATAAGTGTACAGAGACACTTATTATAAAGAAACACATCACTGGTATATTATATAGTTATACTTATTACAGAGACACATCACAGGATTACTTTCAAATAATAGAGTTTAAGCATCTTACTTTGAGGCCTTTCACATTGGCTTGCATTTAATTATCATTATTGAGAAGGTTCTCTATATCATCTTTGAGTTACCTTGAATGTCGTAATCGTTGCATCATCGCTTTTCGGATAACCTATTTTACCTTTTTATAATATCATTTGATGTAACCTTTACAGAGATGGACAAGTTAAATAGGATTCTCATATCGCATGTAATTAAACATCAGCCAGCTGAATTACTGCCTACTTTGATTCCTATTTACATTTTCATGGCGCGTGTGTTTGTACTCGTCCTAGACCGGTGAGATTCATTCTACGATAGTAGTGTTTACTTACACAGATAGTTTACAGTTACTAGTGCTAGTGTGCAATGTGTGCATGCTCGCACCTACATCAGTTTACCTTTACGTTCCTTGTAATGCTACTGGGAGAAATAATCTCATCAAAACAATAGGCAGAATGCAAAAAACGTAATTTTCAGTAGCGGAAGTGACATGAAAATCAAGAATTCCAGTCCAACATTTACTTTTTTTTTTATCAATAATAACGTTGAAACTTAAATACCTAAATTTAAATTTAAAATTAAAAAAAACTTAAATTTCTAAAGTTAGTTATCATAGTTAAAATAATTTTCAAAGTGTTCATTTTTCAAAGGTCTCCAAAACGCTCCAAATCTATGGCCGATCGGTTTTGATCAGTTTTGAGGTTAGAATGTCAAATGTAAAACGAAGATGAGCTTTGCCGTATATAATTTTATATTCTATTCATGGTAAACCATAACTATATACAAGTAATAACATTATGTACCTTTAATTCGAAGAATAATAATAGTATTGAGCATTAACATCACACAATATACGTATTAAAAATTGGTTTGCTCATGAATACTCTAATTTCTTTCATTAATATTTTTTTATATTGAACAATAATTATAGAGATAGCTAAAAAACTAGAAAATATACATTTAAAATATAAAAAAAGATAGAAAACTAAAAATGTCCATACTAATCCAAAAACAGAATGCGCACGTGACATCAGATGTTCCAAATGCAATGGTACCAACATAATAAGGTGTATTGATTTTTTATTCACTTTTAAATAATGATTTATAAATTCCAAACATATTCAGAATCGGCGTTAGTCGATCTATATGAATAAATATTTTTAAAGCCATCATGTTTTTTACTGGAGTTCCATATTAGAGTTTAAAAACATTAAATTACTTTCTTTTACCTCTTTATTTTGAACGAAATAGGATTCACCATTTTACAGACTAGTGCATCTTAAAGACAAATCTTTTTAATTTCTGTTGTTTTTTCGGTTTCGTGGTTCATTTGGGATGTGTTAACATTATCTTCTTTAATGATTAAATATTACAATGAGGTTTACATACTTCAATAAGTTATAAAAAATAAATTGAATATTTCTTTCCCGACTTGTAAAATAAGTCAATAGATGTCTCATATAAATAAAAATCTGGTAGGTATATCCGAGACTCTATTCCGATTGCATTTGAGTTCGGGATGAAACTTTGCAATCACCATAAGGATAGGTGCCAATAATATGGGATTTATAAAAATGGAGGATAATATTAACAAATCTTGAACTTGAAGTATGATATCGGTGTATATGGCGTAAATTGAACTGGTCTCATTAGCTAAGTTGGTTAAGCGGTTACTTCGGATAGGTAGAGGTCCTGGGTTCGAGTCCCAGATGCGACTGAAATCTTTTTAATTTCTGTTGTTTTTTCGGTTTCGTGGTTCATTTGGGATGTGCTAATATTATCTTCTTCAATGATTAAATATTACAATGAGGTTTACAAACTTCAATAAGTTATAAAAAATAAATTGAATAAAACTTTTGTATTTTTATAATAAAATTGAGAAGAATTATTAGATTTCTTTAAAAAATATCTGTTTTTTTTTTATTTACTTACATTTTACAAAAGAAAAATACATAATGGAAATTTACAGTTAAGGTTACAATATATATATATATTTATAAAATGAAAACATAAAAAACATACATAATAAAGTTAAAAACATAAATATTTCTCAAGAATCTTACTCATAAATATTTCTACAAAATAAATTTAAAAAAATAAAAACATTAACGACATCAATAAATCACACATAAAAAAATCTTAACATTAATTAATACAAATAGCTTCTTTCAGCTAGCCAAATTTTCAACATATTTATTAATTGTTTACTTTTTATGTAGTTTTTTTTTGTATTTTTTTTATTTCAGCGGGTAACATATTTAAACAGCTAGGAATCATGTGATCTAAAGTTCTTTGTCCATATTTGTATGCTTAGGAACCATTAATCCTTCATTAATATTGAGACGAGTATTGTAAGCATGGTCTAGTCTATTTGTATTTTATATAAGGTTATTAATGTGCTGAAATATAATTTTGTACCAAAGAATTGATCTTACTGAAAGAATTTTGAGACTAAAAGTATGGAATATTATGCCTTGTTCGTATAAACTTCTATGAGCTAACAATTTAACCAATGAATTTTGCACTGATTGAACATGATTGATGTTTGTTTTAAAGGAAAGTCCCCAGGTTGTAATTCGATACCTTATGACAGATTCCACTATTGATAAATAAATTATTCGATGTGTACAGATTGGAACAAAGAATTTTAATTTAAATAATCTACTAACAATTGATAATAAATAACGCACGTTGATGATTGCTATTTTCAAATACCAAAGGAAAAATGTTTTGCCGTAACGGATTTGCAGGATAACGAAGTGTGCCTAACTATTTGTAATTTTATTTTTAAGTGTTTTGTTTTTATTTAAATAATAACTGCTTTTTTAAGTTATAAAATGTGTCTTATTCATTTTAATAATTTTACCAATTTCTTAGTCGCTGAATGAAAATTTATCATGCCGAAGTTCGTAATAAAAAAGATATGAAAATATTTTATCAATCAATATTTGGCTGAAATATTGCTCTCAATAACTCAATAATAGAATGGGTCCTTTGGCTATATAAAAACTCTCAATTTCAATGAAAAATGAATAGTACTTACCAAAATTTCACACATGTACACATGTTATTGAATACAATTTTGTGATGATTGTGCGGATATTTCTCAAATTACCGATTTATTTATTTGATTTCTAAATCCACTTTCGGAATCTGTTTTAGTGTTACATGTTTTCAGTAACTAAAGTTATTTTTATAGCGTTGTTTAGGTGAAAAAAAAGCATAGGATAGGATCATAATTGTGTGGGTTCAAGTGATTGCCAGTACTCGCATTCCATAATGGGTATTTGTTTTAGTTTATGATAACCTCAAGGGTAGATAGGTTAGGTTAGGTGTGGTGAGGTGAGGTGTGGTGAGGTGAGGTGAGGTGACGCGAGGTTAGATGTGGTGAGGTTTCGTTGGGTTAGGTTGCTACTTTACTTTCGCTACAATTTCATTTTAAAGGAAGGAACATTTTTTTTAATTGCACACATATTTTCGTCGGAAAAATAATATTTGTGAAGACTGTCTGAAGCCCGAGCTCTAAACCCTAGACAGTGCAGTCATATTCCAACTATACGCGGCAGTTGGCCGCAGATCCTTAAACTTGGAAACTAGATACATAGTGTTGTTACGTATTACTTTAGGACCCCTCCGACCCCCGAGTAGGGATCAGTATTTGGGCAGATACTGTAGGCTGTAGGTATAGGTATAGGTTATAGGTAGATACTTCGTGGTGCAATGGATAGTCTACAGTGGTGTACGTAATACGTAGGTACTACCTATAGACAGGAGCTAATGAAGCTGACATAATACGCACTGTGTATTGACTGAGTGACATTTGATACTGAAGTCTTAATATGTTACTTACCACACCGTGCAGTGGAAGCAAACATTGAAAAACAATTAGCATTTTATATTCTTTCTACGAATATATTTTAATAAAGTTATTTCATTTTTATTAATATACTGAAAGTCAACATCTTGCTTGCCGAACGTTGAATCCAGACTTCAGGTCTCTAGACAAATTAAATTACACCTTAAAGCTGTTTGACATTTAAATTATTTGTTAAATCTGTTTTTTTCATGATCAAAAATGCGTGTCAAGAAACCAGTTAGCGAGGATAACGTCACGCTAGTCACCATAGTCACGTAATATTTAATAGTTCTCGGTCACAATAGTTTATTAAGTAAACACTGATAGATTAGTGCAACGTACATATTAATAGCGTGTTTCCGAGCTGTGTTTTAAAAATACAATCATTATCATATTAGCGAAACTGCAAAACTGACCGGTGACGAGAGAAACATGCATAATATCGTAAACAGACTTCTTCTGTCAATCTAGTTAAATGACATGCAACCAGCGCCGGATCTGCCATACGTTCATGTAAAAAACATAGGCGCAATCTCTGAAGGGGCGCCGTGAAAATAAAGATTCTATTTGAATTTTCTGATAATCACCAAATCCATCAAAAATCCATAACTTAGGATTCCATTGTGGGAGCAACATTTCAGGCCGGCGTCGAAGTGTGCACCCAACGATTATCGAAAAATGCTTATGACATTACATACTTATAGACACGTTATTGTCTAACATAATTAACACAAAATGTGGCACGAGTAAAAAAACTCACGTTTCCAGTAAATTCTTAATTAAAACATCGTTTTTTGTATGACAAAGGCGGATATTTAAATATGGATGTACGTCCGTGCGTTGTTTTCGTAATTCAAAGTTTTGTCGAATATCATGGGAGTGAATGAGATGACATTATGGTCGCTTACACTACGATATGACCTGCTAAGAAAGGACCTACTGCTAGAAGGTTGTCTCTCTTATACTCATGCGTTGCTATGTCCGCTATCTCACTTTTTCTAATGACGTTTAAAATTTTAGGAAAATTATGGAATAATATTTATCCATTGCCGGCGTTTATTGAAATATAATAATGCAGCTTCATACAATAAGATGTGATAACCACAATATGCTGGACATTTTATTATCATTGTATGTTTTATATTATATATTAATATAGTACAATAATGACGGTGTACTCCGTATGATTAAGCGGCAGAACGCACGCCGCCGGCACGGGTTCGATTCCCGATTGATAGCAGTTTTTATGTTTCATATTTCCTTTTTTTTAACTTTATTTTTCTCGGTTTGTTTTTTTATTCTTGACGTTGATTCAATAGACCTATTAGTTCCCAGCTAGGCAGATTTTCTGTTGTAAGGAACCAAATACTCCAATTATGCGGGTAGTGTGATATTCTGTAATTATTAATATGAATTGTTTATTCTTGACGTTGATTCAATAGACCTATTAGTTCCCAGCTAGGCAGATTTTCTGTTGTAAGGAACCAAATACTCCAATTATGCGCGTAGTGTGATATTCTGTAATTCTTAATATGAATTGTTTATTCTTGACGTTGATTCAATAGACCTATTAGTTCCCAGCTAGGCAGATTTTCTGTTGTAAGGAACCAAATACTCCAATTATGCGCGTAGTGTGATATTCTGTAATTATTAATATGAATTGTTTATTCTTGACGTTGATTCAATAGACCTATTAGTTCCCAGCTAGGCAGATTTTCTGTTGTAAGGAACCAAATACTCCAATTATGCGCGTAGTGTGATATTCTGTAATTCTTAATATGAATTGTTTATTCTTGACGTTGATTCAATAGACCTATTAGTTCCCAGCTAGGCAGATTTTCTGTTGTAAGGAACCAAATACTCCAATTATGCGCGTAGTGTGATATTCTGTAATTATTAATATGAATTGTTTATTCTTGACGTTGATTCAATAGACCTATTAGTTCCCAGCTAGGCAGATTTTCTGTTGTAAGGAACCAAATACTCCAATTATGCGCGTAGTGTGATATTCTGTAATTATTAATATGAATTTTTTAAATAAAAAAAACTTTTGTAACTTTTCTTCTACTTTTTTTATTTTCGACCGAACCTGTTTCATCCTATCACGGCCGTCGTCAGACTGCCACAATTAAAACTAAATCTACGTTATATATAGCATCCATGTCAGGAGCGAGTCCCATTGCTTTCTAATATTGTACATTTATGACTTGAAATATATTTTATTGCTGACGGAACATTATTTAAAACTCGGGTTGGTTTACCTTCTGGAAGACGTATTACACTGTGTTTCTTTACTGAATATATGTGTTTTTAAAAAATGTATATATAATGTCTACCGTGTCAGCTTTTATTTAAGCAGATGGTTGTTTCTGGTTTTGTTTTTTCCCCGTGATTTCCATCTTCTGTGCTAAAATGAGTTTTATAGCAGTTTTTGTTCTGTAGTTGCTTGAACTACGGGTAACCAGGTACATTTTAATGAGTCGATTTGTACAATATTTTATTATGTTATAATAGGTACATATCAGGATAATATCCTTTCAGAGTTCGCCTTGGATGTCTGCGACAAAATTCCTTGTTACATGTTACTCTGGTGTTTTATATGTATTTCCTATTTACATTAATGCATATAAGTAAGGTTAATAGTGTAGTACAATATTAGAAAGCAATATGACTCACTCCTGTCATAGATTCTATATATACCAAATATTTCGTTTTAATTGTACCAGTCTGAAGATGCCCATGATATGGTGAAACCGGTCCGGTAGAAAATATAGACAAGTTTTTTTAATAAATTAAAAATTCACATTAGAATTGGATTCCACCATGAACAAGAAACTCCTGTGAAAAATATAATGGCTTTAAAAATATATATTCATATCGATCAGCAAACACCGATTCTGAATATATTAATTTCATTGTATATAATGATAAGTAGGATTTATAAATTGTTATTAAAAGGGAATAAAAAAATCATCTCAACAAAGCACCTTGTAATGTTGGTACCATTGCATTTGGAATATCTGACCTCTCTTGCGCATTCTGTTTTCAGTTTAGTATGGACATTTTTATTTTTCGATTTTGTTTTGTATTTTAAATATCTATTTTTTTAGTTTTGGCGTGACTTTAAGCTCTAAAATTGTTGTTCAATATATAAAAAAAACTATTATTAATGAAAGAAATAAAGAAATAAAAAAGAGTATTTATGAAAAACCCAATTATCAATACGGATATTATGTTAATGTTAATGCTCAATACTATTATTATTCTTTGTGTTAAAGTTTCTAAAAAGGTACATAATTTTATTATTTACGTTAAATTATGGTTTACCATGAATAAAATATAAAATTATGTACTGTAAAGCTCATCCTTGTTTGGACATTTAACATTCTAACCTCAAAACTGATAAATACCTACCGGTCATAGATTTGGAGCGTTTTAGCGGACTTTGAAAAATTGAAATTTAGAAAATTATTTTAATTAGGAAAACGAACTTAAAAAAAAATGCTGATATTTAAGTTATTGATAAAAAAAAATTAAAAAATTGGACTGGAGTTCCTTATTGACAGTTTCAAAATTATAAATAATCTGTAATTATTGTTTATCTTCAATCTATTTACTAAGCGTGTTATGAATAAATTTAAGTAACATCTATACATATATATGAAAATCAATGTTTGTCTGTCTGTCCTCGATTTTTTCGAAAAGTACTCCACCGGTTTTGCTGAAAATAGCACAGTTTGTTTTTATTAGTGCCAGAAGGTTTAGAGAGTAGTTTCAATGAAATCTAATATGTAAAACTGTTACTATAACGTTTTAAAAATAGTATGAAAAACATTGAACCCGCCATGTTGTATTGAGTTTAGCCCATAGATATACCACTCTGGTTAGCCACAGATTACATATTCAAAAGAATGTTTGTTTGAGTAGAATATTTTCAAAATGGAAAACACAAGTAGGTACCTAGTTAAGAATTTTATTATTTAGATATATTTTGAAATGTTTAGAATGAAATAAATATTTTCACATGAATGTTTCTTTGTTTAGAGATAGTAATAGTCGTCATAAGGCATTAATTTCACCGTCAAATCAATTATGACACCCAAACGATGAGCAAAAACTCCCAACTTCATAACTTTATTATGCTCTTCTAGTTATTTAATAAATTTTGAGACTCTACCCAAGTAAGTAACCATTTGATTAAATCATTGGATTAATGTATGCGTATTTTGCAGATTTCAATGTTTATTTCTGAGGAGAATTTATTAGATATTTTCGCTTGTTTAACTAGTTTCCCGAAACGTCACCCGATCTGGCTACAGCAATACGCACATTTACACACCCGAAAGCACAACGGCTGCCCGAGCTGCAAGGTTCAATGGTATATTGGTTAAAAATTCTAAATATCATTATTTTCTGGATTTTTCAAACTTATTATTCCTATGAGCCATCTTGGTCTTGTCAACTAAAGCGTTTTAAACGATCGCAGCGCCCTAATTTGTTTGTCTGGTGCAAAATGTCAGACTGAATTTTTATAATGTTTAGGTAGGGATTCTATATAACTGTTTTTTGAACTACTAGTATGTAGGTACCAGTCTCAGAAGTTTATCTATTTATTGCTCTCTCTCACGATCGGTTATCTACCCCCATTTGGGATGCAATAGAGCCCTGTTCTTTTCGAATTACAGTGATATTTCAGTATGGCCGTTCAAATTAAAACCTTTTCTATAATCTCTTTATAACACATTTACTATATACTTTTTTTTCTTAATAAAACTGTAATGCATACATATACATGTACCATATATTATATTACTTTAATTACCAATGATAAATAACGTACACTCTTCTTCCACCCACAAGCAAATGCTTCTAACGGAAGAATAGTATAAAATCTATAAATAAAATCTGTATTATATCATGTAACAAAAAGTTTAATTAATAAATGAAGATAAAAATATATATATTTACTTAAATTATTATTATATAGTAAACAGCAGTTGTGAATTATTAAAAAAAAAACATTGTAATACGTGTTCTTATGCAACCATTATACTGTGTGTTCAAATGTGAGGAATACTTGGTCGACTACACATAGTACATATCATTATACTATGCCTTCAAATGTGGGGAATACTTAGTCGATTACACATAGTACGTATCATTATACTATGCCTTCAAATGTGAGGAATACTTGGTCGACTACATATCATTGGACATTATTTGCCGAGTGTTTAAATTAGTCGATTATGATTGACTATTATACAGTAGGTAGGCACATACTGATTGTATCTGGTAACAACCGGTGTTAGTTAAACAAGTCTTTCAAAATATCTTGTTTTCCTTCTCCTTCCTCCTCTACATACCGCTGCCTCACTACATTACCCAAATAGGGGCTGCTATAATCTCCTCGGTTCTGATCAATTCATTTTCTACAGACGCTCGTAAACAAAAATCAAATACATAATAGGTGTTTTGGAACTATGAATTTTATTTGTAAGTAGATACCTATGGCCCATATGGGCTACTTCAAATACAAAAAGGCTAGAATCATTCCAGAATGCATTGCTCCGGCGATTCACCAAAGTCCCTGCTTCTTCAGGAATAGCATAATTAACACCGGCTCGAAAATTTCTCCACTCCGAAAACATATAATAGATTTACCGAAAACATTTTACTTCAAATTAGAATCAAACTTGAATCCCTCCATCTCCAACCTCGGTCGCTGGACCCCTAGCACCGACCCCCTCCGTCTCCGCCCAAATTCCATCTTATTCCTTCCATTACCTTAGTGAGCGCAAGTGCCGCTAGCACATAAAAGACAGTTTACAATTCTTTGAAATAAATTAAATAAAAGCCCTACAGTAGTAATAGGCAGCCCGCTCACTGGGTAGAGAAGATTATCTCCACATTTACGCACTTCTAACGACAGTTGACACATGAAGAGGGAGAAATGTTTCCTGGCACTGTACACAATTTGTTTACAATACGATATATAGTAGGTACCTACGAATTAACTGCGGGATGATATCTGTCTATTTTTACTTTACTTCGCGTGATAGTTTGTGATTATTTATAATATTATTATTTTTTAAAACTGTTTTTATTTTTACATGTAAAATAAAAACACTAAAACAACTTTATAATTTTTAGTGTTTTTATTTAACTTTTTTTTTCACATGTGTATAATAACAAATATTATAATAAACGAAAAAATTTCGACTACTATAAAACGGGCACGTGCTTAGTGTACTAGTCGAAAATTATCTGATTTTTGTATCAAAACATTGTATTATGAATAAATAAAATATGTGAATAATGCGGTATATACATATATGCCAAGCAAATCTAGAGTACCGTGTACATAGCGTGATAAACTGTGGTATCAGAGTGAACTATTTGGTACATACCCCAAGCAAATTCATAAAGCTCTCACGTACTCGTACTGTGGATCCGTTGAAAACCACTGAAAGCTCTGTTCTATATTTCATCAGTCGCGTCTCCTGCAACTGTTTATTGAAATCATTTACACAAACAAAAAAAAAAACAAAATAAAGGGGCGTTACCGTACACATTTTATATATGCATACAGAATATTTTTCTCTTCCGCAATCGATGGAAAATATTCCTCTCGCGGGTGAAGGGGGAAGGGTTTGTTCATTTTTTTTTTAAATCGCTGCTCGGTGCGGATCTATCTATGCGTCCCGTCCGATGGTACTTCGTCATAAATCGGACGGTTTCTTTAAGTTATGTGTGCTGCGCGAAATTATGATATATTATTATAAGAAGTTTGGTTATGTATCAGTAATAATAATAATGTATTTAACTGTTAAGTATTATCTTATTTTGTCTGCTATTTCTAATAGCATTACAGCCTTCATACTCGTATTAATAACTTTTAAAAGTAAACATCATGAAGTAAATATGCATATAGGTACGTCTTTTTTTGTTAGTTTTTATTATTATTAAAAAAAAAAACAAACTAAGAACCTGAAACCTACTTCATATATAATACAATGTTTTAATCAGACATAAAAAAGGTTTTTAGTTTGGGTTTTTTTCGTAAATAAAAAAATAACCTAAAAGCCACACAAAAACTTAAAACTTTTAATGAATTAAAATCCGTGAATTGGCATCTCCAGTGACTGAAATGGTTGTAATTAAATTAATAAAAAGTGTTTTTTATTAATTTTATGCATATTAAGAAAGTCGTGCTTTTCCGAAAAAAGTTCACAGGAGACGCGGCTTTAGTGGCGGAGTGAATGCCAGTCGGGGCCGGGGAGTGGATATTAGAGATTGGGTTGGTTGAGTACCCCTGCACGTGGCAGGTAGCTCAGCTCGCTCGCGGCCCGCCGGTCAGGGGCAGTTCATCATCAGCCATGGAACGCAACGGCGGGACGAGCGGCTCCAGCGTCAGCAGCAAGTACAGTGTCACCATCGTCGGCGGGGGACTTGTAAATATCTTCCTTCTTATACTTACCTGTGTTGGCTTTCAATTATACATTCATGGGGGCACCACCGGCACTAGTATGTTTGTGATCTGTGCAATGTTATATAAATTTTTCCTAAGAGGCAAAAACATTGTTTTATTTGAACGATTATATATTAAACGAAATTAAACAATAACTTTCTTTAAAGCCACGGAATTTTCGCTTAGCCTGAGCTTAAAATTAAACCGAACAAAATTAGACTAATTCCGTGGTGTTAAACAAAGTTATTGTTTTATTTGATTCAATGCGTTAAACCACAAAGTGACAGATCAAAATACTATATATTAGTTGGCCGATGTACGAGTGCAATGCAATGTCATTGAGTTGATGTTTTATAACATTGTTAAAAATAGTGCGATGATACACATGGCATTATGTAAGAATGTAGATGCCATCTTCGAGTGACAGTGTAATAAATTAACTAATATTATTAACTTTTAGCTATTTTTGTAGTGCTATTTTTTTATATATATTATAACACGCTTTATAAAGCTAGAAAATAATTTGAAAGTCCGGTTAACTTAAAATAGGTTAGTGCATCCATAGATAACTAATAATATTAAAATTTAGTTAGTTTTATAGTGCAATTTATGTTTTATACTCGTATAACACGCTTTACAAAGCTAGAAAATAATTGCAAAGTCCGGTTAACTTAAAATACGTTATTACATCCAAAGATAACTAATAATATTAACTTTTAGTTAGTTTTATAGTGCAATTTTTGTGATATACTCGTATAACACGCTTTAGAAAGCTAGAAAATAATTTTAAAATACTTTCTTACTTTCATAGATTAAATGGCAACGAAATATAACATAACGAAACTGGTATTTAATACGCATTTATGTACAAATGTCATAGGCCGTGAAAAGGTTCATGCGACGGAGATAAATTGTCAAAATGGGAAGATTAAAAGATAAAGAATATGTATTTTTTGTTTTAATATAGTGCAAACAGAAAACACAGTTTTAATATAAAAGGCGAATCGTGTCGGGTGACAGACTTGTGAACTAGAATGTGTTAATATTTCATAAATTGTCTTTGTGTGCATTGCTTGTAATTTACTTTATCAGACCATTGCAATTCAAAATGTTGATAAATGCAACAGATTGAGATAAATTTGAGATTTTTATTGACTTTTTTCCGGACCAATGGAAAGTGAAAGCATCACACAATAAAATAGAATATCGTAGCTGTTCCACAAAATGTTTATTATTAAAGTTTATTAAAGACAGATATAAGGGTAATTTCTTCTTATGACGTCATGAAATGTGACAGTAATGATTTAAAATATGCATTTGTGACTGGGATTTAGACCTGAAAAATTCACTTATTTTTTGGTAAAAGTGGCTTTATTTATTATATTTTATTATTTAAATCGCGTTATTTTTGGGTTAATTAGGTTATTTAATTTTTTTTTTTTATATAATTCTTTTTATTTATCCATATATATATTTTAATTGATTTAAGAAACGACAGTAAAGGCGGTGTTTTCGACATGAAGATATCTGCGTTTCATTCTATGGCTATTCAAGCTTCTCAAAACCGTATTTTTTTTTTTTTACATGAATACCGCACAAGAGTCCCAAACTGCTCCCAACCGTCTGGAGCCAGTGAGACTATGGCATTCCCAATTGGGGAATGTTGTGAGGCTGAAGGTATTGTGGGGAGGAGAAGGAGAAGGGAGAGAGGAAGGTGGGGAAAAGGGGAAATAATAAATAGGGGGTATACAAATTCTCATTTTAAAATACCAGAATATCGCGTGAAAACATGAAAATTCGGGGTTATTTACCTGAAAATTGCGAATTTCGCGTGAAAATAGCAAAATTCGAGTTATTCACGTGAACACATTTTTCAAATTACGAATTTCGCTTAAAAATTCGACCTTTCGTAAATGCAAAAATTTCAGGTCTAAAATAGGTCATGATAAAAAAAACCGATTGTTACCCGAGTAGAATGCTTTCGATGAAAAGGGCTGCATTTCCTTATTTATTAGTTTCTTTTTAGTACTTACCTACGTAAACCATTTACCCACACTTCAAGATCATGACAATTTTAGAAAGAACTTATTGACTGTCCAACTAGGACGATTTTCACGTTTTCTAATATCGAGTACATGTATGTTTGTTTCATTAATACGAATTGTCTTATTTTATTATCACAAACACAACATTTGGACAAAAAAACTTCTTGATTGATTGGGTACATGGCAGGGAGAAAAAAAGGGGGTCCACAAGATGTCAACGGGTGTTTTACGGACAGGAGTCCATTTGGACTGCACGCATAGTAAATATACCGTAGTAAGTTTCGATCGACAAGCCTACTGCGCACCGCGTCCACGCAGGCACGTTCAAGTTTTTCAAATTTTCATACTAACACCAATGCATCGCAGTAATGAATAAATACCACCTGTTCAGTATTGTACTAAAGTTTTGGACAAACATGCGGGGGGTCCACAGAAAAATGATTTAATTTTGAATTGTTTTTTATTTTATTTTTATCGTTATTTCGATATATAACTTTCACAAATACCAAATACCATTGTGTTTCCACTACGCTTGTAATCGGCACCAGTATGGCTCGGAATTTCAGTTGCTCTTCAGTTGCTCTTTGCTCGTTAAGAGAGATATTTATGTTCGTCATGTTGCTCTCTGGTAGGAAACCTGACAAGAAAAGCCGACTGATACCTATAACCAAAATTTACTGAAATACTATTTACTATGTTATGAACCCGAAAATGCCACAAAGCTCTACCGACATTTTTCGGGTGAAGTTTTCATTAACGCTCCGCGAATGCCACAAACGTTATCACAGACGGGTAGGCAATGTAGGCTTTGCTTTATTTCGTTCAACTCCGGACCTTCTATCGAATGGCTTTTGAAGCATTAGCGTATATTCACCGCATTTAAAGATATTACGTGTTAGGTTCTGAAATGATAATTTTGGTTGGTTCCTACGTTAATTGCTATTTATCCAGTCCTCACCTTCCCAAGCCAAACACTACGTTTTTGAAAAATGGAACACAGTGATTGTTTTTGGTATTCTCTTGTTCGCCAGAAGAAAAACTACTTTCGGGGAGCAAGCTCGTTCATGACATTATTCGGTAAGTGTTTGGTTATCCTAGCTCTTTTAAATCTTTAAACTATCCCTCATTACAATCAACCAAAATTATCACTTTTCGTCGTTATTTACAGTCTACACAACAGTTTTACATTCGAAACCCCACAATTTTCGTGTGGGTAATTTTCGTTTGTAACATTGAATAGCATTACGAGTGTGGCGTCTCTCCCCCGTGGATTTACCTCACCCATTGGGATGCCATAGCTCTGGCTCTGTGCAGTTGGGATGAAAAAGTGTCGAAGATATTTACTCTTAATAATGTTTTTCATGTGGCAACTTCCGTGGCAGAGCGGCAAACTTCTTGGGTCCGGATTCATAGTTTGGGGGTTGGACACCCGGTCGCGGTAGAGCCGACGAAATGTCTAGTATTATTCAACTCAAGTATCGGAGTTCTGTAGAAGCTCGGGTAAATCAGGCTTCTAAGAAACTGGGCGTCTTTCAAATCTATGGGACTAGCAGATTCTTCAATAGTGACCAACTGCTGACATTATACTTCTCTCAAGCACGTCCAACAGTTGAATTCGGAAGTCACCAATATTTGATAAACCTGTTTGATTGTGCGCAAAGGAGGGCGGTTTGTCTGATTGACAATCCGTTGTTAACAGACTGATTGTCATCTCTAATGCACAGATGCTAAGTAGTTATTCTGAGTTTGTTCTGTATATATTTCAATGGGGCTTGCTCGAAGGAGCTAGCAAACTCGACGGTACGAGAGGAAGACCCGTTCACAGTTGACGTTGGCTTCTTGAGAACGGGTTGTTTCGCCGACTCGTTTTTTATGTAAGTCGGCTCGTATGCGGAACGAGTTACGACATCTGTCTTTCCTCCTACATTTAATCCGGACCTCTTCAAGGCCCGCATTAATAAATCCTTTCCTACAGCCCCCTTCCTAACCCGCCTCACAATGACAGACAGGGGCGCTTTTGTGCGGTGAAACATAAAAAAATCAGGACTAATTAATTATAGAACATTTGCATCTTATTCCATCTAATGCTTTTATGTAAATATTTTGTTTTTGTTTCTAATAAAAAATAAAAAATTATAAGCCAATTAACGCCGGGTTACCGGCAATGAAATAATGTTTGTAATATTTCAGCCAGGGGAAAAACTTTAGTAATTCGGGAAGTCGATATAGGCTATAGAATATTTTAAACATCGTGAAATTATAAAAATGTTTTCTTTAGTCCATAATATTTTGAATCAGTAATTACTAGAGACATGATAATTTCGCATTAGCAACAACGCGAAATTCCTCATTTTTTACGCAAAAAAAGCGCGAATTTCACCATTTAATAACGCGAAAATCGCAATGTTCTAGTAATAAACCTGGATTTTTCGTATTTTTCACGGGATGTTCCGGTATTTAAAAAAAGAAGAATTTATGTTGTACGTTGTAAATATTTCTTTGTATATGGTTTTGACAAGCTTATTCATGTTATAAAATAACTTTATTTTGATAACGCCGCGTCTTGTTATTCTTTTTTCGATTAAAAAAAAAAAAAATGCACTCCTTTTGTTGTAAAGTACCAAAAGGAAATAAAACAATACATTTTACTGAAAGATAACCCCCCTTTCCCCAAAATAACTCGAATTTCAACAAATAACGCGACTTACAACAAAACAATGTGAAATTCGCCAAAAGTAAAGCCAATTTCATTAAAAAATTACACCACTTTTCCCAAAATTATCGCGAATTTTTCAGGTCCTTGGTAATCACTTTTGACCATTGAAGAGATCGCAAAACGTTCCCATAATCGGTACTAGATTTTCCATCTGTTATAGTTACAAACCAAATAGTGATAATACGAGGAGCTTATGGCTAATCCCCGATCAATAAATAAAATCGGCTTAGTAAAGAAGCCCCGATTTAATTAAGTTTGGGTATATTCATGGACGTAAGAATGGGTATACGAGTATTATTAGGTAATAGGTATTCGCCAACGTAGTCTAAAGGTCAAGGCAGAAAGTCACAGAGTATCTACGGGTACATCTATAATTATTGAACCTACCTACACAACACACGGCAGTTCTGTTTTATGTATTTACGGATACTTTTTACAAGTATTATCAAGCCGGTCAATCGGTACATTGAAAATACATACCTGTGCTGATTACAATTTGATTAAAAGGACCGTTCCAATGTTAAAATTTCAAATGACGCTGATCGTCGATGAGATGGACATTAAATGTGAGGGAATTTAAAGCGCCATACACTTTTAAAGTGCTTGATTTTGTAATTTTTAAGAGGCTTTGATTATGAAATGTTTCGTAAGTTCACAGTTCATCGTGCGGTAGGAACCCAGAATAACCCTCATAGTTATTCGACTACCTCGTTGCCAGGTACTCATTATCTAACAATCCCAGTGCTGTGCGCATACTGACACAGCTTAAAGCGTTGTATACTCAGATCATAGAATATATTACGATGTCCGTGGTTGTATAGTATAATGTAACCATTGGTGTTGGCGTTGCTGATAACATATTCTTATTTGTTTTTACGTAACAGGTGGGGTCACTGGCCGCCTTGTTTTTCGCCAGAAAAGGCCACGATGTCCAGCTCTATGAATACAGAGAGGGTAAGTCATATCATTATTATGTAATCATTTACGCGTTTTGTATCCTTGTATTTTTTGCTATTTACAATAATTTATTAATTTTTCAACATTATTGCATATTATTTCCATAATAAACTTATAAGCTCAGTCGGGGCAATATCGTAATATATTTTAACATAATATGTATCTACAGATCGCCCGATTTCTATTAATATTATCAGCTTTTGCTCAGTAGTACATTTTAGTATACGATTGATGGCCTTGAGGACCTTTCGGTTTGGTTACAATTAGGATAAATTTGAATAATGATCGCACAATAACTAATAGGAACTCCAGTCCATTTTTTTTTATCAATAATCACGTTCGAACTTAAATACCAGTATGTTTCTTTTTTTTAAGTTGGTTTCATAGTTAAAATAATTTTCAAAGTTTCAATTTTTCAAAGTCTGCCAAAACGCTCCAAATCTATTGCCGGTCGCTGTTGATCAGTTTTGAGATTAGAATGTCAAATGTCAAAACCAGGATGAGTTTTACCGTAAATAATTTTATATTCTATTTACATAGTAAACTATAAGTAAACATAAGTAAGACATTTATGTACCTTTTTAGAAACTTTAACTCAAAGAATAATAATAGTATTGAGGATTAAAATTATCATAATATCCGTATTGATAATTGATTTGCTCATGAATACTCTAATTTATTTCATTAATAATAGTTTTTTGTATTGCACAACAATCATAGAGCTTAAAGACATCCAAATTAAGTTTAATTTTCGTCAAAACTAAAAAAATACATATTTAAAATACAAAACAAAATCGAAAGATAATAATTTCCATACTAATCCAAAAACAGAATACGCACGTGACACCAGATGTTCCAAATGCAATGGTACCATTGTAATCGCAGTAGGTACCGTGCAGTAGTGTTCACCGTTAGGAATCCGTCATGGATTCCGCAGGAAAATTAAATACTGATTAGTTTATCTGTTTTTACTTTATTTTTAACTATTATATTTAATTCAATAGATATTAAAGTGAATAGACACGCGTCCCTCTGTGGATATCTCAGTCTCAAGTGTAAGTATCTAGTGATGTGGTTGTTTTTTGGTTGCAGATATTCGGCTGACCCCGCACGTGAAGGGGCGCTCCATTAACCTGTCCCTGTCAGCGCGTGGGCGCTCAGCCCTCCGCGCCGTGGGGCTGGATGGGGCGCTGGCGGCGCACGGGTTGCCCATGGCTGGCCGCATGATCCACAGCCGGGCCGGCGCCACCAGGACCATCCCCTACGACAGCAGGACCAACCAGGTGACCCGATGCACTACCCACAGTCTACACTACCCAGCCTCCCTCCACATGTCCTTATCGCGGGTCTCGGTAGAGGCGATCCGCCACTTATCCGAACCGTTTTAAGGACCAGACGAGAACCTCTGTCTGTAAATCTTCGGTGCTTAAAAAATAGTTACCATTTTAAAGATGGCACACCTTTACCCAGATTTACGGAGTTTCTTTTCGTTTATTTATTGACGATTGATTTTGTTCCTAAAATATACACATTTTTAAAGCATCAATATTAATGCTAATTTAATGGTATTAAATGCGTAACGGATCATTATTAGAGGAAATATGTTTATTTTAAGAAGTGGTGACATGTTGATCGAAACAAAATTTAAATTAAATAGGCGTAATAATCTCTACAATCTGTGAGAATTTACTTCATTAGGACCAGTGGCGGACTGATTTGAACGTGAAGCGAAGTAAAAGGAATACCTCCCCACTAAAAGTAATTTAAAGTTGATCTAAATTAATTAATATAAAATTTGTTGGAATAACTTATTGAAGCTTATAAACCTCATTATAATCTTTAGTAATTGAAGAAGATAATATTAACAAATGTCAAATGAAACATGAAACAGAAAATAAATAGGTATCAGTCGCATCTGTAAATCGGACCTCTGTCTTATCGGGACAACGCTCTACTCACTGAGCTAATAAGATCTGTTTAATTTTCGTATTTTTTATCGATGTCGTACTTCAAATTTAAGATTTACCAAAAGTATCCTCAATTAATTCTCATGTTATAATTATTATAATATTGTACAATATTTATATAATATTATTATTTTAGTTAAAGTCTTTAAAAAGGAACATAATTTTTTTAGTTATGGTTTACTATGAATGGAACATAAAATGATGTATATAAGTGATGTGATGTAAAGCTCATCCTTCTTTTGACAATTGACATTCTAACCTCAAAACTGATCAAAATCGACTGGCCATGATTTGGAGCGTTTTATCTTTTGAAAATTATTTTGACTATGAAAACTAATTTTAGAAAAAAAAACGAAATATACTGGTATTTATGTTTGAACGTTATTGATAAAAAATAAATAAATTTAAAAAAAATTGGTCTGGAGTTCCTCATTCGTGAGTGCATAATTATTGACTTCATAAATTCTCTCCACTTCTTCACATTATCTCTCCACTCACTGTGTTCCTTTTTACAATTATTACTCACGCCTACACTCATTAGTTAAGAAGCATTCCCATCCCAGACAAAATTACTATGATTACAATTTGTGGACATACGTAATAGGTACATTAATTATGTATTTTTTTTAATATATCTACTTTATCATTTGTAATAAAATGTAGGTACTGTATATATGTCTAAATAAAAACATTAGAAACATTAAATGTTTTAGCTTTTCAGCCTTTATCCACCAAGACCCAGTCCACCACTGGTTCCTACAAAACAAATAATTCTAATGTTGCTTTTTTATTGCAGTGCATTAATTCAGTCGGACGCCGGTTTCTCAATGAGATTCTTTTAACAGGTTAGTGGTTTTTTAAAAATAACTAACTAAAGATTTACTAACATTTTATTGTAATGTCTTCCTCACCGGTTGCACCACCTGTTCTTGGAAATACTTTAGTGAATTTATATTTCTTTTTTTGACTGTGTTTGGTTTGATCGCGTGGTCTATTTTTTTGAGTTTTAGCGATGCCCCAAATCCATTTATTTATTTATTGTATTAATTTAAGGTTGTTGAACATTTTTGGTGTAATTTTTCGCCCGTCATGCTATGGGATAGGGATGTCCCTGTGTTAATGCGGACGACATTGAGAGATAATAATAATAATAATGTTTTATTATCTTCTTTTTTTATAACAAAATAACAAATAATGGTATCCTCACTGGGATTTTCCGTCCTGAGGATTTCATTTACAAAATATTAAATTACATTATATTAAATTGATGCGATTGATGAAAAAAAAGGAATTCTAAGGTCAGGTGTTTTAGGTGCAGTTGAGTGGCTTAGGTGTTAGTCTGTATTTGGTGTTAATATATTTTCTATTTCCGATCTCCCTATGTAACGTATCCAGTGTTTTATTTGATTTTTAAATTTATTATGGTTGTTGTGATTTTTAAACGATAGTGCGATTTTGTTCAAATGTTGTGTCTGTGGTTCCTTGTTGTATGTGTTTTTGTTGAACGGAATTTCTCTAGGAATGTGTTTTTGTATTTTATTTTTGTATAAGGTGAATGCTTTTCTTATAATTTTTAATACCTATCGTTGTTCAATTATGAAGTTAATTTGTCTAAATCAGTTATAATATAATGCGTTTTAATGCACAATTTGCGCAGTGATGTTTAATGCACAGTTTGCGCAGTGATGTTTAATGCATAGTTTGCCAAGTGATGTTTAATGCACAGTTTGCGCAGTGATGTTTAATGCACAGTTTGCCCAGTGATGTTTAATGCACAGTTTGCCCAGTGATGTTTAAATATGAAATCATGCTGTAATCGGCTACTAAAAGTCAAACTTTTATTTGTGTTAATCTAAAAAATCACATTCCACCGCTATAGGGTACAAGACTTTGATAAATCAGTCGGTATTCAGCAAATGTACAAAAAAACAGACTCGACTCTCGATGTGTCGATATCGACCGCGATATTAATTGTTTTGACTTTTGATCGACAGCCAGCCTCGGGTAAACAGTCAGTCACATCGAAGGCGCGAAGTGAAACCTTTGAGTGGTAGGCCGCAAGTTGACAGTCAGGAATCCGGCGTCACCCGATACGCCATATCATGCTTCACCTGCTCATTCCGTCCTGCGCTGCCTCTATCGTTTCTATTACCTACTCCCCACTTCCTATTCCTAGATCCTAGGCGACCTAGACAATGATGGCAACTCTCGGAGAAACCGGACACCCGTGTGGTTCACTGTCATATGACTCGCATTACATTATTTATTAGATATCTGTAAGATAAGATAAGCAAGGTTGGTTTTAGATTTGTTTGGAGAAGGATTATTGATTCAATAAAATTTGGTTTTAGTTTCGCTCGGAAGCTGGGAGACCAGTGCGCAGCGATCTGAAAACACTGACATAATTGTTATATGCTTTACTTTGACGGGAACAGCTTTAAATAATTATTTGACGGATTTACTGACTTTATTAAAATATTGTTACAGAAACTGAGAAATACCCAAATGTCACCCTTTTCTTCAACCACAAACTAGTCGATTCGAACTTGGAGCAAGGCAGAGTAACCTTCTTACAGTTAGTATTGCTCTCTTCACTATCCACAATGCATTTTTAAAAATTCAGTTAAGTTAAAAAAAGTACAGCATTATTTCCCTTTCTTAACTACACACATACATATTATATTAATTAACTACATACATATTATATCAATTAACTACATACATATTATATTAATTGACTACATACATATTATATTAATTAACTACATACATATTATATTAATTGACTACATACATATTATATTAATTAACTACATACATATTATATTAATTAACTACATTCATATTATATTAATTAACTACATACATATTATATTAATTAACTACATTCATACTATATTAATTAACTACATACATATTATATTAATTGACTACATACATATTATATTAATTAACTACATACATATTATATTAATTGACTACATACATATTATATTAATTAACTACATACATATTATATTAATTGACTACATACATATTATATTAATTAACTACATACATATTATATTAATTAACTACATACATATTATATTAATTGACTACATACATATTATATTAATTAACTACATACATATTATATTAATTGACTACATACATATTATATTAATTAACTACATACATATTATATTAATTGACTACATACATATTATATTAATTAACTACATATATACTATTCTTATCTTATTTTATTATATAATTTTGTATACGTATTATTTGTATATCTTACATAATATTATTCTTGTATAATGTATCTATACATTATTATTTCGCTCACCTGTTTTAAGATTGAACAGTTTTTTTTAAATGTTTTTATTCGATTCTCTGTTTTCAGGCTATCGGGAAGGAGATGGTATATACGAGTATATATAAATATATATCGATAAAATAAAAAAAAAAACAGTAATATTTAACACTGCTGCCGCCACCAGCTCCATCATATTATTAATTTTATTTTTTAAAGTATTTAATTTTTTAAAGTATTTAATTTTTTATTCTTTAATTTTTATTTTTAAATTTAGTTACCTGCACAGTTCAATTCTCTAACCTAACCTAATCTAGCCGTACCTAACTAACAGTGGCATGCATTTCCCTATGACAGAAGGTAGGCTGTGTGTAGTTTACCATGTTCGGGTGGGGCATTACATATTTAATAAACGCCATTGCATCTTCCGCTGATTGCTGTGGTGAACTGAATAAATGAGCGTACTTGTTCCTTTCAAAATTCATGAAAAAATGTTGTTCTGAAATTTGTCGTATTTCTTAAATATCTTTTATTCGTTTTGTTAGGGTAGGTTTTCACCCTTTATGGGCTGGACGCCACTACTAACTACCCTTCGAGGTTATCATAAACTAAAACATAATAATATGGATTGAGTGATCGCCTGAACCCACACACTTATGAACCTAACCTTCATACATCACTTTCATATACAGTATATAACAGTTGCCTGACATCGAGAACTTGCATTTCTTTGAATAATTCATATAATGGGACATCACAACAAATATGAAGATTTTTTGTAACTGACAAATGTTTGTTCCAGGACTCAAACCGGCAACACGGTAGAGGTCAGCACCGACTTGGTGGTGGGGGCCGATGGGGCCTTCTCCACCGTCAGGAAGCACATGATGAAGGAGCCGCTCTTCGACTTCAGTCAGACCTACATCGAGCACGGATACCTGGAACTCTGCATACCTCCCAATGAACATGGAGATGTAAGAACAGATGCTGGCTTATAAAGACCTTATAGATCATTTCTACAGAAAAGAAGTAAACCAACTTTCAGCTATCGGAAGAACTTTTTTCTGTATATTTCCGTTTAGTTCAAGTTCATCTTCACTTATGCGAGCACAAAACGTACTCTAATGATATACATAGAGCAAATAATACATAGATATGTCCCAACACGCATTGGAAATAAACCATTATAAGGGGGCGAGGATCGAGCTAGGCTTTCCCCCAATTTAAGTAAAACAGCAAATATGTAAAAAGGTTCGGTTTGTTTATAAACCGATTTTTTTGTTGAAGTATTTAGTTAGACCTTTTTTGTAAATGTTTTATAATTTACTTTCCTTCAGTCAAAAAAAAATCACCCGAAACAAACGTGGGTGGCAGTGAACTAGGCTGGTGCCAAAATGGGTGTCACCTTTGCCACCTTCCGTTGAAGTGGTACTTCTATCCATTCTGACATCAATGGTAGGACCTCTCAGTAATCACTCACGGCCAAACTCCTCCTCAACTTCCCGTCTGCCAATGCGCCGCCCTGTCACCCATCACTCTTCCGCATACGTGTTAACTTTTTGAAAAGTATTCAATTTCTCGAAATCGGACAGGAAGCGGTAGTACTAGCTATTTACTAAAACGTTGGTGTGTTCCCTTGTTGCCAGTTCGCCATGCCCCACACCTTCCTGCACATCTGGCCGCGCGGCGAGTTCATGATGATCGCGTTGCCCAACCAGGACCGGTCCTGGACCGTGACGCTGTTCATGCCCTTCACCAAGTTCAAGACGCTGGACTCGCCGGCCGCGTTGCTCGCCTTCTTCAACTGTTACTTCCCCGACGCCGTGCCGCTCATCGGCCAGAGCAAGCTGCTCGAGGACTTCTTCCAGGCGAAACCGCTACCGCTGGTCTCCATCAAGGTAACTCACTAACTAACCATCACGCCATTTCCCAGCAGGGGTAGACCACATACTCGTACCTTCATATACGAGTAAACACTTTTCTGTTATTCTGATGTACTTGTACGGAGCCCGCAGATACTTTAATAGTACACAACTGCTGACCCTGTACAAATCGCAAGTACGCCCGCTGTAGAATTTGGAAGCCACCTCTGGTCGGGAGCCCCAAAATATCTGAAAAAAACCCTTGACTCTGTGCAGAAACGATCGGTCCGTAGATTCGCCTATCTTAACAAACCGATTGCAATCTTTGGAACACAGACATCAAGTGGGAATGCTGCCCTTGTTCTACCGGTATTTTAACGGAAGATGCTCTGTGGAACTATCGAACTATCCCTTCGGCACTGGTGCATATCGCGCCCAATATTTGCATACGGTTGACATTTGTCACATGAGAACGTGTGTTTCCTCCCTTCTTCAACATGGGTCTCTTCAAGACCCAGGTTCATTCCTTCCTATCCTCTAAAAGACCGTAGGGTCTTTTAGAGGATAGGACCGTAGGTGCTGTGTGTGTAGACACAGCATCTCTAAAGATGATGTATGCCTTAAGGGAAATCATTTCCCTCAGGGCCTCCTGTGTGGAGTTACTGTAATAAAAAATCTAACTCTTAACATGACGCGATTCACTTGATCGTACCGTGTGTCTCATTAACTTCCGCGTCATGTATTCTCTTTCATTCCTTTATTCGTTCATCCGGTATACATGCCCAAACCATCTAATAGTCCCTTTCTTAATCTCAACATTACGCTTACATTAGCTTTGTATTCTTTCCGGATTTCCTCATTTTTGACACGGTCATACAAAGTTTTACCACACATCCGCCTCAGAGATATCATTACTACACCATCCAGTCTACTCGAAATAGAAATAGTGTAAAAGAAGTTTATGCATTACCTTTATATGAGAGAATTCACAATGGATAATAATCCATTCTTATACGTTTGATTTCAACATAGGAACCAGTCGAAAAATATTTTGAGGTAAACATTTTTTAAATTTAATCTCTCGAACCATATGTAATCCACTTATGTAGAAAGAAGTAAACTTATACGTTCCTAACAAGTGTACTCGTGGGAGATCCCATTCACTATTTTATGCTCCAAAAGCGAGAACTTCTATTTACCAGAACACGCCAATCAGCAGAGTCACTGAACTGCTCAACGATGCTGATTGACCGTTGACATTTTCAACATCACTTACAGACAATTTTGCAACTATCTTTTGATTCATGTCACAAAATAGTTACGAGTATAAAGCTACTACTATAACTTTTTATACTTTCACTTCTTGCATGTTTGATACAGATTGTCTATGGTGTTATTTGAATCATTAATGTACTAATGTTTTACTTGTATTATTTGTTATTTTTAATGCTTGTCTATCTATATACATACATTTTTTTTCCATTTTTCATTTATTGTAATGTATTTTTTTTTAATTTAATGAAAATCAAAATTAATAATGTTATTTTTTTAAAATATTATATGAAGTTCTACGAATTAAACACAAAAACAATTAATATATTGTAATGTATTTTAACTTCCGTAATATATTAGTGTACAAGTGATTTATTTAATTATTTATTATATTACATACGCCCTATATGGGCTTTTACATATTTTTATAAACAATAATTACATAAATTAGAGTTGTGCTGTTCAAGGGCCAGTCGGGTTTAGAATCATTTCATAGTAGCTCCGTTTTGACGTTCTATGTGATCCGTAAAACGGCTCAGAAGGTGGTTGGAGTCATCTACTGACCTCCGACGTCCCTTCTGTTGCCGACAGCCACATTGAATCTTGCCTTTTGGATCACTTGTCTGCCTACGAACCTGACCCTCTACGTTACAATGCGTTTGAACATTCTCAGTGCCAGCCATACCACGTGAGCAACAAGGCCATCCTGCTGGGCGACGCGGCGCACGCCATGGTGCCGTTCTACGGACAGGGCATGAACGCCGGCTTCGAGGATTGCCTGCTGCTCGACCAGTTGCTGAGTCGGCCCGGCGCTAAAGGCACACTCGTACACGCGCTCAACGACTTCTCCGAGCACCGCGTCAAGGACGCGCACGCCATCTGCGACCTGGCCATGTATAACTACGTCGAGGTAGGTGCAACCACTAATTATACTAAAACTTATCCTTCCAATGAGAGATCCGTTGTAATTTTCTGTTACTTGCGTCGTCCATGGAAAAGAGGGAGAGTTTTCAACTGATCTCGCAGCGATACATTTTGGTTTTACAATAAGAACGCCAATAGAATGTTAAATAGTTTACCGATTGCCGTATTCGTGATTCCCTAGATGCGTGACTTAGTGACCCGGCGTTCCTACCTCTGGAGGAAGAAGCTGGACGACTTCCTGTTCTGGGCCATCCCCATCGTGTGGGTGCCGCTCTACAACTCCGTTACCTTCACGGACATGGGCTACAGCAGCTGCATCAGCAACAGGAAGTGGCAGGACAAGGTAAATAATCCACCAATCCAACAAATCATCCTCTTTTATGGCCCTGAAAATTGAAACAATCTGAGACACCGTATTTGCCAATCCATCTATTTACCTACAGTACCTACGAACTGCAGTGTCCACCTGCTCCTGCGGCCGACCACGCGCCCAACGCCTGTAGGTATTATGTGTTGAAACTGCAACCTCCCGACTCAATATCAAATGGTGGTGGTTCTGATTGGCAAGCACAACCAGAACCTCTTGTGTATCTCGTACTGATTTCAAGATGTAAGCCCCCCATTTAACACGGGAACGGAATGTGTCTCGCATACTCGTTACTGGTCAAGTAGGTGAATGTTGTCTTGTTGCAGGTGTTGTCCCGGATCATGTATGCCCTTGCCAGTGTCAGCACGCTGGCCGTGGGTCTGCTCGCCTTCAATTATCAACACATCATCAAGTCCTCTGCTTTCTCCATTCCTGGCATCTCTCAGATGTTCAACTATTAAGCAAATGACTTTCCTTAGTTGGGAATTTACTGACCGAATCGGACTTCTAATGATTGTTAGTTTATTATTGCGTATTGTGTTTGGTGCTTCTTGTTTATACTGCACCATGAGAATGAAATATTCTGCCTATGTACTTATTTGAGTTAAAAATAAATTAACTGTCTGCCGTTATTTATATTATTTTATTATGATAGGGGGAATGAAATACACAAGAGCGAACCAAAAATACATTACGAATATTCCTAAATTTAAAACTACTTTTGGACAAAGGAATTATCAATATCTCTCCACTAAGCTATATAATTCACTTCCACCGGCAATAAAAAAATAAAAAAAAACATAACAGGCAAATGATTTCAAAAATCAAATCAAAACCTGGCACAAAGAAATCAAAGAAAAGGAGTTGTCCAGCATCTTGAAAAGAAATTCGTAGGAGTTTAAAACTTTCTAAAAGTTTCAGCACAGGAACCCCCAGTGAGGAGGACTAAGAAAAACATTACAAATTGTCTTATTAGCTTTCAAAATTTTTATTAAATAAATGAAATTTTTTATTGAGAATAAATAAAAGAAAGTGCGATGAACACTAACTCACCTAACCTAATATATTTAGAAAATAACAGATATACTCGTATGTATATGCAAAATAAAACAATGACCGAAAATATTCACCTACTTGTTGTTTCCCACTGAGCTGAAAAGGGTATGGAAATAAAATGAACGGCTGAAGTTTCCTAGTAGAAACAATGTAACTTATTTATTTGTAAGACCTATTCCTAATGAAATATACATTTTTCAGGTAATTATACGCGTAATAACCGCATTAATTCGTAACAGTATGTAATATCAAATATATAATAACATGTACAATGTATTACACGATAATTAGTTTTACGTAATAATAATAATAACAATGATAATAACAATAATTTTGGTGGGAAAGGTTCATTCTGGGTGTAAAAAATAAACATTTTATTAATCATAATGTTCACCATCATTCAATTACAAATAATCCGAAGTACGATTCTGCTATACAACGCGGCCCAAGCTAGCGTAGCAAGTAGGGAACAATAAAAATGTTAAATAGATAGATAAATCAAAATGTTTAAAATAAAAAATAAATAAAACTCTTGCATGGATTTTGATAACTATTTATCCGGGGAAACATTTTGATCATAATATCATCGGTCCAATGTCACAGTTGCGAATCTGAAAAACATAATTTCAAGACACTGATGTTTGAGGTACTTGAACTGGTATTTTAAACTTCAATATCTCGAGGCGATGTTTTTGCAGATTCGCGACTTTGGCATTGGCCCGACGACATACGAGTATGCCCGTATCGTGAATGCTTCCTCTATGTCTTTAATAGTACTAATTACTTTTTTAATAATATTTATTATTAAACATTTACACATCTAAAAGCTTATTGCCTGTTGTATACTGATGATGTGGTGGTCAGTTCCAGCAGTATGGAAGATCTGCTGTTTTGTGTTGTCGGGGATGACCAGAGTCGAGGATACGAAAATACCGTTAAATATTATTTGTGGACGGAAATTCCTCGGGGCACGGGGATGAGTTTACAAGATTATGACTGAATAAGGAAATGAAGCAAAAATAGTCTGCTAGGACAGACTTGTGGGGCATTCCTTCTAACTTATAGCTTGACCACAAGCCAAAACCATGCGCAGACGCAAGTCTCTTCCCACTCGCAGAATGGGCTAGCTCTCGTGGGTGACAGATCTGTGCTCGAACCTCAGAGTAATAATATACCTAAGGTTCCAACACGAAAAAGCCCGTTTTACACGTACAATTTTTGAACGCATAGCAAATCAGAAAATGATGCAACCGGTAAATCAACTGCTGATGATTTTCGTAAGGAGCAATACGCGCTGAGAAAAAAATGATTGCATAATTTTAGATAACCGCAAAAAGTACGCAAGGAAACTTACATAGGTTTTTGTTGGAAAAAGTATCAATTGAGACATAAAATTATTGTATTTTGGTATCTTTTTCAAAATAAAGAGCGAAGGGCGGTTCATTATATACGAATAAAACAATGAAAAAATATGTATGATATTTTTTCAAGATTAACGTATTTATTTTCCAAATAAAATGATCATTGGGAATGATAATTTCTAAGAGTATGTAAAACGGGCTTACCATGTACTAGGGGATGGTTTTTTATTTGTGATCGAACTATACACTAATGAAGCTATACAGTGGACAGTGTGACAGTATAACAGGTAGTATTACATCAGGAGAAGTTACATTAATCGATGATAAGATGAATGCCCTTGGAGTTGGTAATGTATTTGTGCTTTTCCCTCTCGAACATATCGATAAGCTCCTTGGTGAAGTCTGCGTGCAGCTGGTCGATCTCCTCCCGCGAGGGCGTCAGTCTCAAGGCCACCTCAATCGGCTTCCCCACTGGAACAAACAAACACACACACTTTGTATTGACATAATATAATATGTTCGTCGGATCAGAAGAAAAATAAGATAGGTTTGTGTTTGATAGAATTTTTTACTAGGTCCATTTACAAATTAGCTAAAGAATTATATCAAAACAGTTTTAATATAACCCTGATGAATCTAGAATAAAGCGAAACTGGTTGGATAACCAACCGGTTTCGCTTTATTCTATTATAAAATATAAATTTTATAATAGAATAAATATTTAATTTCTATTTTAATCGGTGAGGTAGAATCGTAAGATTGAAAAAATACGTGTAGTTTTAGCTGACAACAATTCTTACTTTTTTCAAAATTTCAATTGGGAGGGGAGCATGTACCGGACCGGGGAGAGTGTTGATTTGATTATTAACTTGATTATTGATTTAAATAAAACTCCGATACTTAAAATATTTCCAATAAACAAAGTACACGCCCTTCCCCGTCCGGTACCTGCTCCCCTCCCACCGTTGGTCCTCCACTCTTCCGGTTTTATCAATCTATAACATATGTGTATCTTAGTTCATAGTTTAGTTGTATACTGCCCTGAAGAAGCTACGGTAGTGACTAAACCCGATCGGCAAAAGTATAGTACACACATAAAAGTGATGTAAACAAAGTTTTTGTTTTATTTTTTAAAGAAAAATATTTATTAGGTATTTTTTTAATTTACGTAGGATCAGCATTTTTCAAAATAAAATCAGTAATATGACTTTCTAACTGGCGTGGGCGAGGCATACAAAATAATGTATGCAAAAAAATGTATCGGTGAAAAATAATTTAAATCCTTTCCCCGTCTCCCGGTATCTTTAAACAAAACATTAAGGGGAGCCACGTCGTAAAATTCTAACGAAATCACGCACTCCTTAGGCAGGTGGCGATAAGATTGAAATTCACGCTTAAAACCGGCCACATTTTTCTCTTTAAAAACATTATGTTGGTCGATTTGCTTAATAATATTATGATTATTTCGAATTAATAAATAATCTCTCTCCACCAAATTGTGGTCCTCGATATGGATTTTCCTAGGATTCTCAGACATTCTAATTCCCTTGTATAACGCTACTTACCGACAGTGACGATAGGGTGCCGCTGGGGCACGACGCCCACGCTGTACTGCAGCACGCCGCGGCCCAGCGGTAAGACGGGCGCGATGCCCGACACGCGCTTCACCCACTCCTGCACGCGGCGGATGCGGCTGCCCGCCGGGTTGGTCACCTGCTCGTACAGCTCCACCTCGCCGAAGGAGATGACGGGCACCAGCGGCGCGCCGTTCTGCAGGGCCAGCTTCACGAAGCCGCGCCGGTTCTTGAGCACTACGCGGTACTCCCCAGAGTGGGAGTTGAGCGACTCGGAGGCCCCGCCCACTAGCAGCGCCGCGCAGCGCCCCGTGCCCTTCTGCAGGTCCAGCAGGTAGGAGATGCTCTGAGCGCTGACCGAGCACATGCCCAGCCAGGAGAGGAGCTCGCGGAAGAAGGGCACCATGAAGTGTCCGCCCAGGGTTAGCATGTGCGGCGTCATGCCGGGGAAGGTGTCGCTGAAGCCGAGCGCCTCCGTGGCGAAGCTGCCGAAGGCGCCGGTGCACAGCACGCCATGTGGGAATACGCACAGCAGGTAGTTTCTGCTCGGGTCCAGCTCGTGCGTCTTTACCAGCTTCATTGGGAAGTAGTCCCTGAAGTATTGCCACCAGCTCCAGTTTCTGACCCACGACCAGCTACAACCAAAAAATCCTTATGTTTAGATAATGTTGACAAATTTGATCCCCCTTTGTTGCGACTTAATCGAAGGGTAATTTATTACATTTTATTTCTAAATACATAATTATATATTAGAACAACGATGTATTTATCTATTTAATACAGATAAATATTTTACAGTAAGAACACTTTGACTGTCCGACTGGGAAGTTCCCGTTTAAGGACAGTCAAATTGACAAGCTTAATTCATATTACATTATGATAGTTTATAGAAGCGGTATTAATTAAATCATAGATAAATCTACCGCATTAATATTCAGACCCATGGCGTTTCTCCAAATTATATAATTAAAACTAACAAGTTTGTCACCTTTTAGCTCCAAAGTTGCAGCTGTCCCGATTCCTGGCAATGACGATGGCGTACATCACCATGATCCAATAGTAATCCGTCCTGATGATGAGGACGGCCAGCGCCATGCTGAGCAGCTCCCCGCACAGCATGAGGCTGATCCACCCCGCGGCCGCCAGCGTCTGCAGCCGCCGCCCCCGCGGGACCGTCCACGGGGCGAACTTGATGCCCAGCATCTCCATGAGGGACCTGCATCACGACCAAACCAGTTCAATAAATATAACTAAGACAGGCACAACAGTTCAATCAACACAACCGAGACAGGTACAACAGTTCAATCAACTCAACCAAGACAGGTACAACAGTTCAATCAACATAAACACAATACCTGGAGATAATACTATACAGTGTTGATCGACTTTTGGGGCGTGTTGTTAGCATGAACTGCCACTGACCGTTATTAGTTATGACTAAAATGACCAACACACGAAGAACCAAGCTGGGTATTTTCTTGGGAGGTAGATAGTCGAATAGTGGATTAGGAGCAAGTCAAAGGTTACCGCCAGCCGCCAGTCGCCAGTCGCCACTTCCATCACAATCTCCAACTTCAACTGATACTGCACTCAACACGACTAACATAAGTCGCCGGTTGGAATGCAAATATCGTCGACTTTATTTATTTATTTAAAACGATAAATACGTCCGTTTATTTTACCCAACAAGGTAAAATAAACAGAGATCGTTCACAGGTGAGATGGGCTCATGACTCACGACCTAAAAAAACAAAATGGCCAATTTTGGATGAGTGAGGGTCGCCAATAATCGGTAAAACTGAAAAGGGGGGTCAATGTCTAAAGCTGGACGCCAGATGGCTCATCAAGAGGAAAAAGCCGTATTGTGTTTTCTTGAGCGAACGTTTCCGACTGCCTCGCAGTGTCCATCATTGGGGGTGATGTGAAGTGTAAAAGGTAGTTTGAAGTGGGGTACACCGGTCACTACTTGAAAACCAGATACCGTAATATATATATATTAATTAACATCGATGATAGGATGCTTATGAACGAAATTGAATTTGGCTCAGCTTCGCTGATACACGATGGACACTATTTGACAATATAACGAAGGAGGCAGAACAAAACACAACAAGAAATAAAACACAAAACTACATTTTCAGTCATATGCGGAAACCACGTGGGTATTATTTCAAACACAATATTATGCACTCACGATTTCCTCTGTGACATGTATTTATGGCGTTTTGACTGAAGAATGAATGAAACATGGAAATGAGCACTGAGCGAGTTGCGGCCGAAGTTCAGCTAGCTTCTAAATTCAATTATCTTTATGATTCATGGATTAGGATATTGCGATAAAAGCGTGGAGCTATGCATCACACAAATACATAATCCATTCACGAAACTAAGTCCAATTGCGAATAATATTAAATTTAGATTTTTTTATAGCGTAATATCTATGTTCTTCGTCAGTTGTTTATTACATAATACTGATTTAAAATAATTATTTTACTTCACATCGGAGGGCTCGGAGTTCGGAGTTCAGAGTTTGGAGTCCAACTCTCACATAGTTTATCAGTAGCGATAAATAGTTTATTTTCCTACATAATCTCTAGACCAGCGGTTCCCGAAGTGGGTTTGGCTACGGATTTCCAAATGTACGAATTCAGCTATCAATGATATAACCTAATTTTAATACCAATATCTATACATATAAATGTATGTTTGTCTGTGTGTTCTCGATTTTATCGAAAAGTACTCTACCGGTATCGCACACATAGCACAGTTTGTCCTTATTAGTGCCAGGAAGGTTTAGATAGTATTTTAATGAAATACAATATGTAAAACTGTTGCTATATAACGTTTTAAAATTAGTATGAAAAACATTGAACCCGCCATGTTGTATTGAGGTTAGCCCATAGATATGCCACTCCGGTTAGCCAAGGATCACATATTCAAAAGAAGGATTGTTTGGGTAGAATATAAAATTTTTTAAATGGTAGGTACCACTTAAGAACTTTATTATTTACATAATGTTTGGAATAAAATAAAAAAATAATGTTTGGAATGAAATAAAAATTCCAAATGAATGTTTTTTTGCTTAGAGATAGTATATCGCTATCAAATCAATTATGGCACCCAAACGACAAGCAAGAATTCACAAGATCACGGCCGGGTACACATTAGCTAGTATAAGATAAAAATAAATAAATAAATGAAGACAAGAATTTTGAAAAAGAGTTGGAGGACAAAAATTGATTCTTTGAATATTTAAGTTTGGAGTAGCAATGGAATAAACTCTGAATCGTCCCTATCAAACAAAACATTAAGATATATTTTTGAAGAAAGCAATTACTTTCTGGTTTGACATATTTGTTGAATAAAACAAACACTTTGTTTCAAAAAACTTTTTTCTTTATTATCCCCAACCGTATCACAACTAAAGCGTTTGTTTTATTTAATAAGTATGGAAAAACTCCGTAAAAATCTTTAATTAGATCCCGTTCGGCTCAACCAAATATTTTTAGCAAGTTGATTGAAACCTTGAGTTTTGAAATTTCTCAGTTGGTACTAACGTACGTAGCCTTTTGATAGAATTTCTGGTTATGATCAAAACATTAATCGCTTTTCTTTCTTTTTTACAAAATGCGAAAAGGTTTCGCTACAAACTTTAGTCCCCCTTCAACGTGTTGTGTTAGCTGCCCAGAATTGCACGCTACAGGAGCTTTTTATATTTTAAAGATTTTCGTTTTAAAAAAGATTAAAATATTGTTTAGAATTCGACTTTCCATCTTCTTCTTCTATTATATAAATAATAATGTCCCGTTTGTTTGTTTGTTTGTTTTATCCACGAATCTTGCACTCTTGACCTAGAAAACAAGAGGAAGGTCTACGTGAAATTTCGAAAAACCACCCCCGTCCCCCTTTCCCACCGTTGAAGTCAAATTTTGGTATTCTTGATGAAATTTTTCAAACTTGATGTTCAAAATAAGAGGAAAATTACTGGGTACATCACAAGAGTTCCAACTACTCCCAACCGTTCGGAGCCAGTGAGACTATGGCATCTCTAATTAGGGTATGTTGTGAGACTGAAGGTTGTGGGGAGGGAGGAACTAGTTGGGGAAGAGGAAGGTGGGGAAGTACCTCGCGATTCAGATCTGATCACCAAACATGCCTAAAGCCATTTCAAGCAACGTTTCGATTCTGAATGGTGATCTTTCACCGGGGCGACACTAAAGGTATCTACCACTCTGGAAGGTACCGCAAATATACTATATATATATTTTAATTATTAAATTCTAAAATAAGACAAAATGAACAAATAAAATGTATGAAATTAATAAGAATTATTTTATTTACACTAACTGTTTAATATAAATAAAATTTAATTAAAATTTACTCGTGCGCCACGGGAATTGAACCCGAGACCTCGGGATTCATAGCCGAGCATCGTAACCACTAAACCACGGAGGCCGTCGTATTCTGGTACTTTTTAAGGAAAATTCCTTATCCCTTTCCTTAAGCTTAAAAACTTTTTGCTTAACTGCGGATTTCCGGAGAGGAAACAGAAAATCCCCAACAGATTGTGAAGAAATTCTTTGAAAACAAAAATTGATGAAATATCTCAAATAAAAAAACAATTACACTATAATGTTATAAAGCATTTTAATACATTTTTTATTTTTAGATAGTATAAATAAGCCTTTTAATGTTTATTTTGTTAAAGAGGCAATTTACCTAAATATGGAGGGATCTTTTCTCTACCTAATGCAAGTAGTATTTTAATCAAATGAAACACTCAAACATTGTTTTAACCAAATTTATTTAGGGCAATACACTTGCCCTGACGATGGAACGGTTGTTCCGAAACCGGTAGGCGTATAAAATAACTGTGGTTTAAAAAAAGTTCGGGTGTTTCATTTGATTATAATGGTTAACCACAAAGTGATAGCTTTATACAAGAGTACAAAAAGTATTTTTAATAAAATTGTTATAACTGTTTGTTTTAGACTTTTAATTATTGTTTAATTTTTATCATTTGTTATTGAAAGTGTTACCATGTATTACAATTATAATTTAAAGAAGGCGCTATGATTGGACCCCGCTTGTAAAATGCTTCGGTCCTATCATGGCAACCCAGTGGTCCAAACAAGGTAACAGGGGTCCAAATAAAGCATCAATAATTTTTTTTTTTCATTTTGTCGTGTAATGTTAGGTTCTAAAATTCTGTGTCTTATCTTGTTATTATATGAAAAATTGTGGTTTTTAAACCAATGAATTACTTTTATTCTATGTACCAAGCCTAGGGAGCTATACCTGTACAAAGTTAAGAGGAACGGCTGCTCTGCCTGTTTGATACATAATTTATTTTTGGATTTGAGGCCAAAATACCCATTCAAACTGAATGATATATTTTTTTAATTAAAGGTTTAGTAAATATCTGGTACGTATGATAAATTTTTATTTTTTATTTTAAAGTATGTGAAATGATAAAAAAAAATCATATTTTTACATGCAACTTAGAAAATTATCTGCGGGTTTATGGTTTTTTTTTTTTAATTATCGTATTTGCTATGCAAATATGATTACGTAAATAAAAATACAAAAACAAAACATTAAAAAAAAAAAACTTTTTTTCGGGTCGATATTTCAAATCACGTACGGCAAATTTTTGTTCAAACATGAATTGGTCTTTTTTAATTTAATTAAAGTCCACCATAATTCTTATTTTAATACATTTTTATTTTTTTAACTTTATATTTAATTATATTTTCAAAGTAGACGGTGTAAAACTTTTTTTTTCCATCACCGTTAGCCCCCAAATAATTGTTAAAGGTGCCTCTAAAATCGCGAAAAATCAATTCCTTTAATGGCCTATATTTCATAATGTAAAACAAAAATATATAAATTACTTCTAATCCGTACTAGATACTTACTATACTTTTTGATGAAAAACAAGATAATTGGGTTTAGGTGAGTATTTTGGCCTCAAATTCAAAATTAAATTTTGTATGAAACCATGTGCCCATTGTCGGCTTTTAACGCGTAATATTTATATCAGTGGCCTACCTGCATTATATCAGTATCAATAGGTACCCGCCTCTACCTCTGCCTGTGTGCGTGTGTATTATCTCACTTTTAGCCCAAATAACGCAGATACCAACTACCTACAAATATCGCAGAATCAAATGAATTATTATGCGTTTTACTTATCAGTCGACAGTGACCATATCAGTGCAAACAAACACTGTTATGTTCGATAATAATTAAATTGTATGCAAGTTCTTAATTATTGATTTTTGGTGCATTTTCGAAGGTTGGTTTATGTTTATACCACCATAGTATTGAATATTTATGAATTATTCCAGCTCTGTATTATTTTTGATATCAATAAAAGCGTTATTTGGTACACAGTTGTCGGCAGCATGAGAGCGATTTGATATTTTGCAAAGCGCGTGTATTTTTAACGACCTGCCGGCATTTGTCTTATCTTCATTAACAATTAATACCCCTCCTAAAGCCCATCTTCACCGGTCACTAAATTCTTATAAAATTTTACGACCTCTTAGATTCAAAATTCTTTCAGTAAGATCAATTCTGTGGTACAAAATTATATTTCATCACATTAATAACCCTATATATTATACAAATAGATTAGAGCACACTCGTCTCGTCTAATATTCTTCTCAATTTTAATGAAGGATTAATGGTTCATAAGAATACAATACAAATATGCACAAATAACGTTAAATTATATGATTCCTAGCTATTTAAAGAAGTTACCTATCGAAATTAAAAACAGTTAATAAATATAATGAAGACTTAGAAGAAAATATTTGTATTAGATAATTATGAAATTTTGTTATACATTCGAGATGTGTTCAAAAGAAAAGGTGAATTTTCAATTTTCGCGGGCTGTGTACATTCGATTATCGATTTTTTTTTGTTATGCTGGTACACATATGTTTATCATATGTTAGCATTATCAGCCATTTTGGATTAGTGGTTTGTTTTTGACAACTGGAAAGGTTTTTTGAAGAAATGCTGATAAGGACATAGAAAACAAAGCAAATCTAAAATTTCACTTCAATCGGACTGATGATGCCTCAGAAAACGAACCTAACGTATTAAATCGAAGAACACAGAAAAACGTGACTAACCTTTCCAGTTGTCCTAAACAAATCACTAATCCAAAATGGCTGATAATGCTAACATATGATAAACATATGTGTACCAACATAACAAAAAAAAATCGATAATCGAATGTACACAGCACGTGAAAATTCAAAATTCACCTTTTCTTTTGAACACACCTCGTATGTACGATTTATTGTTGTTAGTTGTGTTTTTATATTTTTGATAGATATAAGTAGAAATACAGATTATTGTGAAATATTTATATTTTAAAGATTTAAAGTTCTTGCATATGTTATATTTAATATAGACCTTAAGTGTAAATGTACATTTATTATAAGGTTTTGAATGACAAGCACCTGTTAGTCGAGTTACTAAAAAGTAGTTTATTGGTACTATTTAGATTTTTTAATATTTTGTAAAATTTAATAAAAACAATTATATTCTCCTCTGTTGCCCCAACATAATCTTATTTTTCTATCGATTTCAATGTTTCAATTTAATTCTCTTAATACCTTATAATGAACATCTCAATCACAAGGTATTTAATGAACATTCCTAAATCATAGATATCAAAAGAAACATGTTTTTATGTGAACGTAGCGGAACCGAAATTTCGATTGTTTTTGCGATTTATAGCTTAGATCTTCATAATAAGTAATAATTTGGTCGCTAGTGTGAGGGCCAACGGCGCGCGTCGCTCAACCGGCGGCGGCGTTCCACGTAAGTCAGGAGATCTCTTATGAGGAACCATATAAAACATTATAAAAATAGGATCCCACCGAAATAAATTAAATTACGCAAGTTAAAATTACCTGAATAACGAATCACAGGCATGGCTCAATCCAACCAGGTAATCCACGGAAGAGGAGTCACACATTTTCTTATAAGAGATCATTTTAATACTCGATCAATAGAAGATTAACGATAAAGAAAACTCGCGGAATAAAGGTAGTGTTATCCGGAACCACCAGTTGCGAGGTGATTGACGGAATGGGATATCGGCATGTCACAAGTAGTATTGTAGGTGTAGGTGTAGGTACACTGAAATACTTGCAAAGTGCAGATTCAGTCCTCGGTGCAATGGCTAAACATTATTCACCGAAGAATAGGCTACTTGCATCACATTTTTAAAAAAATATTTCAGTTCAAGCAAAAATTATAAGACATTCTGTCTTTTTTCAACGTATTTTTGGAGCCATGGTGATTTTCTGAAAATTCAATCCCCAAAATCAAACAATTCAAGAAAAAAAAAGAGTTTGAAGGTAATGAAATTGTAAAATATAATAAAAACACGGATGAATTTTGTACAGCCGAACATTCTTGTACTTAAGTAACCTACCTTTATTTTGTTTGATGTTTGATATTATTGCCCTACTTCTCAGATTTAAATTATACTCATATATATTTATATAGTTTGATTTTGTTAAAGTTTGTATCATTTTTACTTTTGACACATGTCACATCTGTCAAAATTCAAATACGTGGGAAGGAAGCGGAGCGAACGCTGTATTTATTTAATCATTGAAGAAGATAATATAAACACATCCCAAATGAACCACGAAACCGAAAAAACAACAGAAATTAAAAAGATTTCAGTCGCATCTGGGACTCTAACCCAGGACCTCTACCTATCCGGAGTAACCGCTTAACCAACTTAGCTAATGAGACCAGTTCAATTTACGACATTTACACCAATATCATACTTTAAGTTCAAGACTTGTTAATATTATCCTCCATTTTTATAAATCCCATATAATAGGCTGCTATCCTTAATTGTATGTATTTATTGTTTTCATGGATCAACTCTAACTATTATATGGTCCAAGATCGTAAAAGTATCTAAAATATATATATATATATATATATAATACAAGTTAATTAATAACAAGACATATAACTGAATATAGACAATGACATTTACGTGATCAAACGTTTTTAAAATAGACAACATGATATTATTGCACAAATAATTGATGGAAACATAATGTAATTAAGTTCTATTTTTAGCTATTCGTATATCTTAGAATACAGAAAAATACCAACTGTTTTTTTATGACATTTCATTTTCGCTCCAATAAAAGTCACCGGAAGTTTCAGTGTAGCTACGAGAATATTTAAAAAAAAATTGAGTGGATTTGCAATGTGGAAATAACCGGATTTGTTTATTTTATTAGTAAAAAAGGATAAGTTTCTAATTTTTTTTTAGTAACATTTTTGTAGTCTTGGTAGAAACATCAATCGACACGATTTTTTCCAAGCCTTTATAAAATGCGTGCAAGTGGCCTATTCATAGATATTCTACCACTGAACATTATTTGACAGTCGATGTTCCGTTGTTATTTCTCCCTCTTTCTCATAAACGACGCATGCGAAAGAGAGGTTACCCCTGCAACGAAGCTCTCAGTGGCAGACCTCGATAATTTGTAGAAACTACCTACCATTACCAGTAGGTAGTAGGTACATACTTATTTTATTTAAAATAATCCTAATGTAACTTTATCGGGTAAGTGCTTGCAATGCCTTCGGAATGTAAGAAAAAATCAGGCGCGCTAAAATAAATAAAAATGTAATTAATTGTTAACAATAACAAACGGTTGATTTCAAACGTTGAAACTTTATTAATGGTTTTTGTGTTTAATTCGTAGAACTCCATTTAATTTAATTGTTAATTTTTTTTTTAAATTTAATGTAAATCAAATTTAATAATCTTATTATTAAATTATGCAAGTATTTTTAATTTTTATTATTGCGACAGCTGTTTTAGGGTTCAAGGCCATTTTCGGTTTCGGACCAATTGCGGTTAATCCACATTGTGACGACTTATTTATATGATTTTATTCACTCCCAACCCATTATAATTTGGACGGATTTTTAAAAATAATGATTTATTATCGGTAGATTTAGTTAGAAAATTAATTAAGTATTTAAAATTCTAAATTCTCTGAGGATACGGGGAAATAAATCATAAATGTGAATTCTCACATTTATAATGTGTTTCGCCGCACTCAACTGATAATGTTTAGGTAGTTGATTTATTTAAACGTGTTATATTGTTTTGATAATGTGAAAATACTGAGAAGCGGTGAATATATAATTTTCCTTACTTTATTAATTAATGTTATATTAGGATCATTCATTCGTTTATTAATTTTTAATTGTTCCAGTAAATTCAATCTAAGACCAGTTATTTCTATATATAAGGGTTTAGGCTTATTGTCGTCAAGCTTGAGGAAAGTTTTGAGGTTGTTAAGCTTTACGAATAAATTGTTTACCGATTATCAATCAGCACATAGGAGATTCCACTCTACAGAAACAGGATTACTTCGTGTCTACAAATGATGTCGGAAAAATAATCAACTCATTCGGACTTCTGTCTCATTGTTACGTTGATGACCAGCAAGTATGCTTTACTGTACACCAAATGAAATTGACCGCCTTAAAATTCGCATAGCTGAGTGTCTAGAAGCAATCACTCTCTGCATGTCCTCAAACAAACTGAAGCTAAATCCCTCAAACACCGAGTTTCTATGGGCAGCCACGAACAGACGCCGATATTTAATAGATAACTCACCAATTGCTATTTCCGGCATCGACGTAATTGCGAAAACAACCGTCAAACTTCTGGGCGTTTATCTGGATTCGGACTTTTCGTTAAAAAGTCAAATAAACAGGACAGTCAGCACTGGTTTCTTCTACCTAAGACAACTTAAGTCAGTCCGACGGAACCTTTCTACAGAGACAACTAAACTATTAGCTAACTCATATATTGTATCACGTCTTGATTACTGTAATGGCATCTACGCGGGTCTTCCTAAATACCAAACTGATAAACTGCAATCAGTGCTCAACGCCGCAGGCAGGCTAATCACTAGGGTACCTAAGTTTTCGCACATTTCGGAACATCTCCGAAATCTTCACTGGCTGAAGTGCCCTGGGAGGATCCAGTACAAGTTGTGCTGGATGGTGTTCAAAGCTATCAACGAAATGACTCCACCCTATATCTCTGAGCTGTGTTCCGGAAAATACAAGTCTAAGGCAGTCAACTCTTAGATCAGTGACATCATCTGCTATCGGAAGGCTGAAAGAACTTAAACGCGAACCGAGCACTAAGATTGGTGATCGTGCTTTCGGAGTATCTGGCCCTAAGGCATGGAATAAACTCCCTATGGAATTGAGATGCATAATCAGTCCGTCAGAATTTAGAGCTAAACTAAAAACTCATCTGTTCAGATACTCATTTCCATAAATTCGTGAACACATTCATACATTGTTAAAGACATTGTTTCCTGTGTTTATCTTTAATTCAATTTTCCATGTCCAAAACTAAATTCCCTAGAAATTCCTACCAATATACAATGTCAGTGGGAGCCGAACACCTTAATCTGATTTAATTTAATTTTGAGTGACGAATCTTCTTAATGCACGTAATTGATTGACGATTAATTTCATTAATTTAATATCTATGCCTTTTTTTTTAAATTCAGATAACTCAAGTACAAAAGTAAATACATTTTTTGTATCCATGTCATAAAACTAATAATAAAACATATATACATAATATTAATATAGGTAAAAACTTCCTTCTTCTTTTGGAGCTCATAACATTTTTTAAATTTAATCGTATAAAGGTATCTGTCTAGCATTACCATCTTTATTAACATCTAGAATATGATATATATGTATGTATATTACCCTCAAATACAAATGCAGCTGTGATGTATCACATACATACTCGCCCCACTGCTGTTCAATACCAGGTTATATTCTGATTTTGTAAATAGTAACATTTTATGCATAATTTATTCTAAAATGTAAATATGTTAGTTGTAAGCCTCTATCACTAGTTTTAAGTCACTAGCTACAGGTCTAAGTTGTAAGTCACTATCTATATAAGTCTTAGATGTAAGTCACTAATTATAAGTCTGAATTAGGTAATGTCTAGTTATAAAGCTTAGCTGTAAGCCATTAGTAATTAATCTAATATGTAAATTATTATATATAAGTCTAAGTGATAAGGTATAAGTTATGAGGTGATTTTCTAAAACGGCGCTATAAAAACAATCCATTTATTATTATTATTATTATTACCCATACCCCTACCCCTACCCCTTCCCCTGCTCCTATCGCTGCCCAAAGAGTACTTCTTATTTTGAACGTCAAGTGTGCGAAATTTCATCAAGAATTACCACAATTATACTTTAAGGGGTGTAAAAAATGGAACGGGTGTTTTTTAAAAATCTCATGTAGACATTGACCTTCCTCTTGACAACGCGGACCACTTTGCAAAAAACCATGCGTAAATCGGTCCCGTAGTTTTTTAGTCTATAGCGGATACACCTATGAATATTGCACTGGCATATATACACTGGCTCATGTGTGCCCGGCCTTGTTCGGGATTAAGGAAAATATGTATATAAAGTTATGAAATTGTCAATTCTTGTTGGTCGTTTGGGTGCCATAATTGATTTGACATTGAAAGTAATGCCTTGTGATGTCTATTACTATCTCTAAACAATGAAACAATTTGAAAATTTTATTTCATTCCAAACATTTATTTTTTCAAAATATATCTAAATAAAGTTCTTAAGTAGGTACCTACTTGTGTTTTCCATTTTGAAAATATTCCTCCCAAACAACACCTTCCTCTTTTGAATATGTAATCTGTGGCTAACCAGAGTGGTATATCTACTGGCTCACCTCAACATGGCGGGTTAAATGTTTTTCATACGAATTTTAAAACGTTTTAGCTACAGTTTTACATATTGGATTTCATTCAAACTACTCTCTAAACCTTCCCGGCTCTAATAAGAACAAACTGTGCTATTTTCAGCATCGAGAAAATGGAGGACATTCATTTTTCATTTTGCATTTATTTTTATAAGCGTATATAGAGAAGATTATTATGTTTAAATCGTAGAACTCCATTAAAAAATTACATATACAAATAATACAATACAATTTTTAGAAAGATATGTTTTGGTCATACTGGAATTGAATGTATTTCTGCGCTTTATGCATTTACTTCAAACGTCCATGGTGGATGAACTGTAAAGAAAATCGAACTATTTTATCATTTACTAGAATTTTAGAGTGGTACATAGTCTAAA
The DNA here is from genome assembly GCA_022606495.2 of Halesus radiatus. Taxonomy (NCBI): domain Eukaryota; kingdom Metazoa; phylum Arthropoda; class Insecta; order Trichoptera; family Limnephilidae; genus Halesus; species Halesus radiatus. The sequence continues at coordinate 223,152 of JAHDVE020003174.1, read as the reverse complement.
TATAATAATATCAGATCTGAATAGCCAGATGCTCGCCCCCTAACCCCTCTTACTTCACTCCACTACCTTCAGCCTCACAGCATACCCCAATTGGGGATGCCATAGTCCCACGGTTGGGAGACACAAATCCTATACAAATCACAAGTACGTGCAACAGTTGAATTTGGAAGTCACCTCTGGGCTGGAGTTCCCAAATACGTGTAAAGAAGGGCGGTTCATCTGATTGACAATCCGTTGTCAACAGACCGATTTGCCATTTCTAATGCACAAACGCAACGTAGGTATGCTGAGTCTGTTCTACAGATATTTCAATGGAGCCTGCTCGAAGGAGCTAACTGCGTAGATCCCCTACGCGCCGGTGCACGTGCGTGAAATTCGATGGAAACGAGCAGAATATCCATTCACAATCGATCTTGGCTTTATGAGAACGGGTCATTTTGCCGACTCGTTTTTGTGTAAATCGGCTTGTATGTTTCAGCATATTCGAGCTACCGGAATCTGTCTATCCTCCTACAATCCCTTCTTACAGCCCCTCCTTAACCCGCCTCACAACGTTGCCCAACCGGGTAGCGATATAGTTCCACTGTATGTGTTCTGTACATACGGGGCGCTCTTGTGAGGTGTCAAGTCTCAAAAAAATGTTTAGAAGTTAAAAAAGAAACGGTTAGGTACTATTAATATGTACGAGTATGTAGACAGATATACGTACTTTAAGAACGCCATCACATTATGGATTACATTTTCTCCAACATCGATAAATCCTGTGGAAACCTTCTTTTCAGTAGGCACCGGCACTTTCACCTTCACCTTCACCTTCTCCCAGGGCATTTTCCCGCTGAAATCCATTTTCTCCATGATGGCCGATGGTCCCTTCTCAGGCACTGGAAACAATAGCAATATTTTAGAAATTAATAACTTTATGGTAGTAAGCCATGACCACCGTATTGAGTCTTCCGAATGACAAGCTTATCTTTGCAGGCGGTCAGAAGTCAGGGGGGTTATCGAAAGAATGAACCTTTTTTTTTCTAATTTCGTTTTTTTTTTCATACATTTTTTGTGTTTATATCTATAATATGATCTAAAGTGGCGACGCCTCCAATGCCATTTAGTTGATAAATATATATTTCAGAACCTGTCGGTGCCAACATCATTGGCTGAGGAGTATTTAAATAAACTATTTACCAAATAAAAAAAAAAATTAAAAACAAATTTATATACTCTTTGGTTGTATAGCTTGATATCTGCTGTATTTATGCTATTTTGCTCTTTCTTACATTGTCTATTGAACAAATATGATGGTTTCCTTGATTGTATATCTCCTTGATAGATGCGGGTATCTTTAAAATTATTTAAGTGTTACTATTATATTAAGTCTATCCTCACTGTAACAAAATTGTACTGCTGTTTCTTATGTTTTTATTTCTCAATTTGTTTAATACTACTGATATTTTGATATTTTGGTATTTTTATTACATTATTTAAATCGATATTATGTACAGGACGGAGCTATTAGCTGATCTATACTACATGAATAATTTTTTCAGAAGGCAGCAGTTCAAAGGTTGAAAAAAAGCATAGCTAAACATAGGTACGTGCATAGTCACATTATATGTGCCACAAATGAATTAACGGCAGTCACAGGGCCTGAAAAAATTGATCTACAAGAGTAAAAGAAACACATTTTTTGTGCCAACTTACCTGTGTTTTGAATGTAGCCAGTACAGTACAGTACCTATAAAACCAGAAACTGTATCCCAATGTCATAAAACAACTAATGAATAACATCTACTTATCTACAGATAAATATGGCCAGTGGCAGTGTGGTTGGGGGATATGATTTTTCTTTCAAAAACTAGGTCTAGTTTTTTGGCATTTCCATAGTCTCTGCATACAAATTATACATATATAAATGATTTTTTTCTAAGCCAAATAAAACCGAATGCAAGTGGCTTATTGGATTGCATAGAGGCTACCGATATGCAGAGATTGGACTGTGGCCAACCGTGTGCGAGGTTAGTACACAATTTGAAAAAAAAGTCAATTCATTAATTTAGTTTATTTTTTATTTACGGACCAATTACACAAAATACATAACACAAAATGAAATAAACAAGAGCTACAGAAAAATAATAGCACATACATAATACAATAACGAAGCAATGATAAAAAGAGGACAAAAATATACATTTGAGAGAACATTCAAGTCAAAGCCTGAACATAGTTTTAGTAGAGTCCATGATTTTAGACATTTAGAATGTCTAAAATCATAGACTCTATTTCCATGTCAAACTCTGTTTCCATGGCCATTTTTATGAAGAATATTAGAACCGGTGCTTTGAATGAAGGTATGATCTTTGTCAATAAGGTGATTGGCGAATTCCGAAGGCCGTTATTATTTAAGCATCTAAGATGATCATAGATGCTTAAATAATAACAGATCTTTGTTCTATTTTATGTTCTTTCTCATTCTATTTTGTATATATATATAAACACACACTATGTATTTTTGATCAGTTTAATTTTGTACCCTGATGATGCTTGTGTTAAGCGAAACCGGTGGGTCCTAATAAAAATAAATAAAATTCTCGTGGTTATTATTGTTTTTGTTTATTTAGTTATTGTTTTATTTTCATTAAATATGTCTAAGCACAAAGTGACTGCTTTCTATCAAAAATTAAAAATATAGTTATATTGCATGTCACAAATTTTTTGATACAATATCTCTAAAAATTGCGAAATAAATTAAAAAATGTAGTTTAAATATAGCTTATAGAACCAATAATAACATAGGAATAAGCCTAAAAAACTCAAGTAAAAATCCTAACCTTAACAATAGTGGCATATACAAATTAAAATGTGACCACGCCGACTGCAACGCTACCTATATAGGGCAGACGGGAAGGACTTTCTCAACTAGATTCAAAGAACATATACAATGTTATAAAAATAAAAGCACTTCTTCAAAATTCGCAGAACATCTCTTTGTGAATAATCACGCCTCACATGACAACAACGAGCTTAAACCCTTACATATAGAAAGAAAGGGTCTTAGATTAAATTTACTTGAACAATTAGAAATTAATAAACAAACTAATGATCCTAATATAAAATTAATTAATAAAGTAAGGAAAATGACATATTCACCGCTTCTCAGTATGTTCACATTATCAAAACAATATAACACATTTAAATAAACCAATTAAGAAAACATTCTCATTTAAATACGGGGAAACACACTATAAATATAAAAACCTCACAGATTAGAGAATTTTAATTATTTTCTAACTAAATCGGTTTTACCAATAATAAATCATTATTTTTAAAAACCTGTCAAAATTAGAATGAGGTGGGAGTAAATAAAATCATATAAATAAGTTATCACAATGTGGATTAACTGCAGTTTGAAAATGGCCTTGAACGCCGAAACAGCTGTCACAATAACAAAAACTAAAAATACTTGCAGAACTTAATAATATTTTTAAATTTGATTTACATTAAACATAAAAAAAAAATTAAATGGAGTTCTACAAATTAAACACAAAAACAATTAATAATTATAATAAGGTGATAATGTTCACGAGCTGTCTCTGGCCACAGATCAAGATTAACAACCAACTGATATAAATAATTACGTAATGACTTGCAGTCCACTATCAGTCCAGCATATTGCAAATCAGTTATTACTTCTAACGTACTTGTAAGCATTATAGGGTGATAATGTTCACGACCCGCCTCTGTCTGCAGATTAAGATTAACAACCAACTGATATAAATAAATATTTTCAGTTACGTAATGACTCGCAGTCCAGTAGCATGTGGCAAAACAGTTATTACCTCTAATGTAGACTGATGTCTCAAGTAAACCTATTTTTTATTGTTTCTGATTGATTTATTTTTATGAATGATTATTCCGTTACCTTACAAATGAGCGGATAAATAATAATTGCAAATAATATCAATAATTCTCAATGAAAGTATGAAACAGAAGACACAGAAAATAAAAAGATTTGAGACCGAGACTAAAAGTCGGAACCTCTACTTTATTCGGGAGTAATGTCTCTACTGAGGGAGAGCCCGTTCCCACTTGTCGTGTGCCGTGATGATTAAAAATCGTCTGTCCTAGTGGCTGAAGAGTTTGAATGGAGCTGTTCACATTTACACGACACAATTAAAAGTCGTCAAAGACACTTTTTGTCGGCCGGATTGCCAGCGCAGAGCACCCGAGTGACTCGCTCGCCAGGCCCCGCCCCCCCAGGCACAGAGAGCATGGTTGTTATTGTGTTTATTTATTATTATTTATTTCTGCAAGTATTTTAGTTTTTATTATCGTGACAGCTGCTTCGGCGTATAATAACTAAGATAGGTACTTGCAAAACTTAATAATAACATCATTAAATGTATAAGTAATATGGAGAAAGAAATAAAACCTGAAAAATTAATCCCACTAGGTAATCGAAGAAAGAATTTTGTTTTAAAAATAATAACTTGAAGTTATTGACTTAGTGAGAAATTTGCTGTCTATTCATGTCTCCTCTTTTTTTATGTGAGTACTGCATAAGAGTCCAATTACTCCTGATCGTCTGGAGCCAGTGAGACTATGGCATCCCCAATTGGGATATGTTGTGAGACTGAAGGTAATGGGGAGTGGAAGCAGATGGGGAAGCGGGAGGTGGGGAAGTACCTTGCTATTCAGATCTGGTCACCAAACATGGCTAAAGCCATTTCAAGTAACGTTTCGTTTCTGAATGGAGGTCTTCCACCAGGGTGATAGCTGAGTATCAACCACTCTGGAACATGCCACAAATACACAACATATTATTTTAATTGAGTAAATTGACAAATTAATCAAACAAAATTTACTTGCCATGCTGGGATTTGAACCTGCGACCTCCAGATTCGTAGCCGAGGATCGTTAACAGGGACGCCTGACACCCAATTTTTTATCGTAGTGTGAACAGAGGCGCACACAACGAATTTTAATCATAATGAGAACGGGGCATGAGCTGCTCAAACCTTTTTGAATTCTGTCATTTTTATCAATCTCATATTTCCTTGATTAATTATATATTCAAATATTGCCGATATTGGCGGCCATCTTTGAATTAACGCGCAAATGTAAAAAAAGTAAATGATTAAATCGATTAGATTATTTATTATAGCTAGTGTTAGATTAACAGATGAATTACTGCCCATCCCTAATGCAAATCGGATGCTTTCATGGATAGAATTTATAAGTTGAAGGAACTTGGTAAGTTGCCGCTCTGTTCCCATTCAGATACAGAAATCATCGTCCACATACCTTTTCTAAATAAGAACGTTATATAATTAAAAACCTTTATTTTTCAAGTTACACATAAAAAAACATCTGTCAACAGAGGGTTGACGCACCCGTTACCCATGGGTAAACCCTCATTTTGTTTGTAAATACAGTTATCATACTGGAAGCAGTTTTGGTTTAGAGACATGTTAAATAGACGAGACATGTCAGTAATCAAATCAAATCAAATTTAATAATGTTACTATTAAGGTTAGCAAGTATTTTAGCTTTTATTATTGTGACAGCTGTTTCGGCATCCAAGGGCATTTTCAAACTGTGGTTAGTCCGCATTGTGACGACTTATTTATATGATTTTATTTACTCCCACCCAATTCTAATTTGGACAGGTTTTTAAAAATAATGATTTTTATCGGTAAACCCGATTGATTTAGAAAGTAATTACAACTATTATCTATTCTGTGAAGTTTTTACATTCATAATGTGTTTTCCCTGTATTTAAATGCCAATGGTTTCTTAATTGATTTATTTAAATGTATTATATTGTTTTGGTAGTGTGAACATACTGAGAAGTGGTGAATAAATAATTTTCATTACTTTATTCATTAATATTAAATACGGGGAAAACACATTACAAAGGTAAAAACATAAAGGAATAGAGAATTTTTATTATTTTCTAACTAAATCAGTTTAACGGATACTAAATCATTATTTTAAACACACGTCCAAATTAGAATTGGGTGGGAGTAAATAAAATCTTATAAATAAGTCGTCGCAATGTGGATTAACCGCAGTTTGAAAATGGCCTTGAACGCCGAAACAGCTGTCACAATAATAAAAACTGAAATACTTGCAGAACTTAATAATAACAATATTAAATTTGATTTACAATAAATAATTTTTTTTTTTTTTAATTAAATGTAGTTCCACTAATTAAACACAAAAACAATGAATGACATTCAATATGTAAAAAAAATGGCAATATCTGTTGGCACAATTGGAAACAATCCAATAACATCAATGGATACGAGTTTTACTTTATTACAGATAACCAAATCATTAGCTTCCATTTCACACATAGTAGAGTAGTTCCATGATCAGTGTATTGTTTGTCCGCCCTGGTAAGCAATTTCTTCTTTTTCCAATGTTTTACAGATTTTTTAGTTTATAAAATCTCCTTTAATTTTTTATAGTGTGAAATTTTAAATGAGAATATTTTAGGTCGCTTAAATAGAGCTGTTTAAATATCCACCGCTACATTATCAATAGCGTTCTGGATACTACTTTTATTACAATCCTTTTCATGATAAATTCATCTCTTCCAGAAAGAACAGGAAGTGAAAATAGATTCTGCACACAGACAACGAACGTTAGTTCTGGTTTACCTGGACACTGATTAGTTGTACGTTTGACAAAGATGTTGGAGTTCTTTAAATTTAATTTCACTTGTTTTTGCAACGCCTTTACCGAGCTATAAGTTTTTAGTTAATTAGTGAATAAATCGCACTTAATTGGGTGTAGTATAACAACATGCAGTGGCGTGAATTCTCCTATTACCAAAGTTAGGCCGTGCATGGGTTTTCAAGTTCGAATATGAATATTTCAAAATGGCTGCTTTATTATTATCTTCCACTGATTGTTGTGACCCACCAAACAAATGAGGGTACAAATTCCTTACTTAATTGATGGTAAAAAAACATTTTTTTTAGAAAATAGTCATTTTTTTTTAGTACCTTTTAATTTCTTATGGTACGTTTTTCTTGGGGTAGACACAGCTTTTCAGCCTTTATGCACTGCGTGCCACCGACAACACGATTTTAAGTTTAATTTTTTTTTTTTTTAAAAGAGCGACAAATATTCCCGGGCTACGAATTCCCTGACGATATTTGAAAAACTCATACTTCCATAATTATGAGTGGAAGATGTTGCATTGATGGAGGACTAATAATAATAATAGTTGGATGACTTGTATAGCGCCGTTTTTGTGAGAAATCATCTCAAGGGCGCTGTAAGCTAGCAGAGGAATTGAACCCACGACGCTGGTAGGAACCAGAAGCATTTGTCAACTCTGCGACTAAAACCTGTTAATCTTCTTTTAACCGAGCAAGTTATTCAGGCTCACGTACAATCTGATACAAGCTGCAAGACTGCATAATTTATTTTTTCGCTACTCTCGACAGAACCAAAGAATATTAATTTCATAATCCGTCCTCCAATATCTTCCGGCAAGCCGAGATCTCATCTCTCAGTTTGTCAATTTTCTTGGTGATGTCTTTGTTAATTTCCATGTAGGACATGACGCTGTTGTTATTCTGGCTATAAACGTGTAGCGATAGCTGGACCTCTATTATCCTAGAAAAAAAAAAAAAATTATATCATACATGTTACTAAAATATATCATGACAATACGTTCCTTCATGTCGTTATTCCAAGATTACACAATTCATTGCTTAGAAGGAGTAAGTTTATGATATGCAAGCAATAAAGAATTCAACTCGATTTTTTTTTGTGAAAATTGATGATTTCAAGACATTTAAATACATTAAAGCTTAATCTGTAATGGCATATTATGTCGTGACAGATAAGCCGTTCTGCAATGACATTTGTCGCCAATAATACTCCAACAAGGGTATAAATAAAATCAAATTTATCCAAAGTATGGTAACAGCTCATAAGACAAAAGAATCGATGAAAATTTTGAATGCGCAAAATAATAGTCTTTCTCGGTGTAGTCAGGTTCCAAACTTAAATTTCAGAAAAACAAATCATCACCACTTACAACCTGTTGTGAAGTGCAGGATATTTTGGTTGAGAATCATTGTTAATTTAAAAAAAAAACCTTTATAAAAAGGTACTATAAAGTAATTTAAGGACACATTATAAAAACTTGCCACGCATTGTCATTGCATTTTCTTACCTAGCTTTCAACTCCAGGAACTTGTTTTTAATATCGTATAACTGCACGGACTCCTCTGCCTTCTCTAGTACAGCCCCGAGGCGCGTGTCTGCCCACTGGCGCATGGCGGCGCAAGAGGCTGCGTGCAGCTGCGTGGAGCGATGCAGCGTACGCACATACGTGTTGGACAGCTCTATCAGTTTCTGTTGCTCGTTGCAAATATTGTTGCTTGTTTTGGACACATTTTGTGTCTTTTCTACCATACCATCGGTTATCTCGCTGTATGTCTCAAGCAGCTTGGGATACTTTTCCAGGATTCTGTTCTCTAATTCGATTTGTAAACATTTCTGTTCGGCGTAGGTGAATTCTTCAATTTTAATTGGGGCTAGTCCTGAGTAATCAAAAAATAGTAAAGATAATAACACACCGAAATTCAATAACTTGTATGTTGTGAAAATGTAAATAGATTTCGCTGCAAATGGCAACTACCAACAGCGAACGTGCACAGGGAACGATGCCTCTGAATTACGGTAATGCCTTAAATCTGCTTAAAAACCACTGAGAGTGTGGGTACTCACAAACATAATGGCATTTTCACGAGTAGTGACTAAATTAACGGAGATCAAGTGAAGCGCTTGCAATTTGTAGAGGAATTTATAGCAGACGGTTTAGTGATACTCATAAATAGGAGGGTGACAATATGATACACACCTCGGAAAATTCCTTCATCGGGAAATCCCATTTCAACATCGAAGCTTACTGGAAAAATATATTGACTCTATCTATCTAATTATAAAGTGATGAACTGAAAGGTAAACCATTGTATTTAAACATTGTATTATCATTCCATTAATGTTTCCAGTGGAACGTTTGAGGTTACACTAAACTCAAAATTAATAATTTAAAAGAATCATAGAAAGCAATTACTTTGTGGTTGCACGAATTTATTAAATAAAACATGTTGTTTTAGGTCACTACTTCTAGAATTTCACCAAGGGTTAAACAGATTTCATTAAGCTCGGCCGTGGTATATATATAAAAAAGTTTATATTTTGTTATAATATCCTAGCGTGGAAAGCACAAAAAACCACATTTTAAATGGTGTTTATAAATTTCATTGAGACAAAATTCCCATAGTAGGGAAAGTTTTTGCAAATACTACGCGTTGTGGAAAAAAATATTTCTAAAACAAAGCTTACCAAAGATGTTGCTAGAACGGTGATCATTATCATTAGCCGTGTGAAGGCTCATGTAAAGTGATAAATCGACATCCGCCAAAACTTTTCCTAACTTCTCTTTTAAAATTTCCGATAAATTAGATTTATTTGTAGAAATATCCCTCAACAGATCGATCAGCAACTTTTCCTTGTAATAAACTAATTCCGGGTCCTCTGTAACACTTTTGTCAATCTCCATTTTCAGTGATTTTATTAATTTTAATCAAGGTTAGGCTGAGGAATTAATGGATTTATTAAATTTTATCGGATTAGTGCGATAAACAAAATGAGGAAATAATACTGGAAGAATAATTCAAAAGTGACAGTTGATCGTGGTTGATAACTTGACAGTTATTTGTGTGGCATTTTCTATGGTTTGTATGGAACGAGTGGCTACATGCACTCCCGAGATCTGAGCTGAGTCATCTGACCATAGATAAACCACTCTCCATCTGATGACCATCAAGGTTTTTGATACAGAAAATTAGTGATGGGGTGTTTCGAAATATTAAATATTATTTCGAGATAAAAGATATAATATAGATAGAAGTGTATTTTTCCTTACTTGTACTTCTGGTGAAATTCAGACCGCCAAAAGAGAGGCTGAAGAGAAAGGTGTGGTTCGGTTTGCGGGCACATTTCAATGTTTTCCCATTGCCAGCTGTCGGTTTTCAGATTTCGTATCCTTCCAGATGTACCCAAGGAATTGGTGAAGTCATCACATCCGCGCTGGATGAATTAATGGATTTTACTATCATAACAAATGGATTTCAATCTTAAGAGCACAGGCGTCAGGTGGGAATGCTTTCCTTGTTTTTCCGGTATTTCAATGCTCTGAGGAACTAGCATCATTGATCTCTTCGGCACCGGTGTATAGTCAGGAAACACGCCAAATGTGCGTCCAACATTACGACTCTTAACGCGCCCAACACTATGACTCTTCATGATCATAATACCAGAACAAAGCAACTAGATAAGATAAATATACCTCAACGCAATACTACTTTTGGACAAAGAAGCTCTGAATTTTTAGCTGTAAAATGATATAACAAACTCCCACTTAATATAAAAAAATTATTCAATCAATAATTGCATTAAGTCCAGCAAAACTTGGCTTAAGGAATCACCAGAACAAGAACTGACATTCTCAAAAAAAAATGTCATAGAAATTACTGGAAAGACCCTACACTACCTTAATAATAATAATAATTGGATTACTTCTATAGCGCCGTTTTCGTGAGAAAATCACCTCAAGGGCGCAAGGTTGTTGAAGGGGTTGAAATATAGAAGTCGTTGAAACCCCTTTATGCAAAACCTGGTCCGCCTCAGCACAGGATCTCCTAGTGAGGACTATGAAAAAATTCTATAATATATATGTATTTTTAATATTTATACCTTACCTTGTAATATCAAAATTATATAGAAACTAATAGAAAAAAAAAAAAAAAATTATACACGGTTGGCATGTGTAACATGAGAATGTTTCCACGACTCTTTCTAAGAGCCCGGCTGTGGAACGATTTACCTCTGTATTTCCTCCCTTATATGACAGGTCTCTTCAAGACACACATTCACTCGTTTCTCTCCTTAAAAAAGCCCTCTACACAGTATCCCCAAATATGACATAGCCGGCTCAAGGCAGACTAAATCATGTTTAGCTGGAGGAGAAATTCATAATTTTCAGATCTCCTGTTAACCTGCTGTAAAAGCCTTAAGATATTAAAAGGTTTATTTGGAGTTAATGAAAAAAAAATCTTTGGCCTATCAAATGTCTCACGTATATTGAAGAAAAACCATTTGTTTCAAACAGGTTTTTTTTTTATATGAATACCACACAAGAGTCCCAACTGCTCCCAACCGTCTGGACCCAGTGAGACTATGGCATCCCCAATTGGGGCATGTTGTGAGGCTAAAGGTATTTGGGAGGGGAAGGAGAATGGGTTGAGGAAGGTGGGGAAATACCTGGGTATTCAGATCTGGTCACCAAACACAACTAAAAGCCATTTCAAGCAATGTTTCAATTCTGAATGGTGGTCTTTCACCAGGGCGATACTGAGAGTATCGTCCACTCTAGGGATCTTACTTGCTGGAATTATTCAGTGATATTATTACTAGTGGTTCACCTGTTTTGGAAAGATACTTTGAAGGATTTTTTAGTCCTCGGTTCTTGTTTGTGAGGTTTATCGATTGTGGTAGTTGTTTGCTAGTAGGACCTACTTGATTTTAAACTTGGTACTTACGAATTAGCCCTTGGAACTGCAATCCTCTCTAGTCATACTTATTCAACAGCTAAGAAGTAAGTATTTCAAATATTGGTGTGCTTTCTGGTTTTATTGGAATTAAAGTGATTTTAAAATTATAAATAAAATGATACAAAAATGTGATATTGAACATAAATATTATGTACGTAAATTTGTATTTTAACAACTTTATTAAATCTTTTAAAATGGGATCCTGTCCCCCAATATGTACATCACCTTTTCCAAACATCCTTATTAACAGTTTTGTGCTAGATACGAGTATTATTTATTTTTGAAATGTTGCCTAACATTTTTTTTAAATCAGGCAAAACTATTTTTTTAAATTTATTTTTAGGTGAACTTGTTTGTGTATTGCCTTTCCAGCAATGCTACAAATTTGTTTTTATTTGAATGTATCATTATTATAGAAGTCCGCCACCTATCCCCGTCTTGCATAAACAAATAAGTTCCTTCGGCGTAGCTAGTGCTGCTTTCAGAGCTGCGTAACAGGTAACCTTTAACTGAACACTTCGATACAGACAACCTCTGTATCTCAACCAATATTGTAAGTATGTTTATTTGAGAAATCTGTTTGATCAATATAATCTTGATTTGGAAGCAGTACCATGATTATTAACTCATTCCTTTGAATTAAATTTATCATTGCAATACTCATAAAATATTTGAATGGGAATCAAATTTTGGGTTAGCGGGAAATTTGTGCTGAAAACAAATAAAAGATTTAGGAAATTAGTATGTATTTTATTTTCAAATTCTTACAAACAAAAAATATGGATAAATTATGAATTCACATAAAAATAAGTACACTGGGCATAACAACTCGGAGCTCAATCAATGAATCAGTAGTAGTAATAATATAACATAATATTGACAAAATATTTCTACGCTAATAATGAAAATACATGTTAAATTGTTATTAATAGGGAAATGACCTTAAAGATAGAATTTGGATTAGGCAACTATTCTTACTATGGCCGTATTGTGGGGGCAGTTTTCAGAAGTTGCAAATGGCAAATATTCTAACCATGTGATGATCATTGAACTCTACAAATAATTAACAAGTTTAGCATTTGGCTTTAAGACACTATTTGAAATAGATTTAAACAATCCACCAAGTTAGTAATTAGTAATCAGTAATCATTTTATGATAATATCTAGTGTTAAGTATGGGAGCGACCATGTTGGGCGATAGTACCCTTAGTCGTCCAGTCGCTGTTCTCAAGTAATCCGTTGAGTCACGCAATTACTAAATCTCTCTTAACCGCCCTACCCATACGAACGTACGTGATACGGCTGCTATATTATCGCCCGAACGCAACAAGCCGTATTCCGTACATTCAGGTACAAAAAAAACTATACCCGAAACCCACAAAACATTTGTATATGTCAAGTTTGTTCCTGCGTCATCTCATGTAGTATTTCGAGGTCAGCTGAAGCTAACGGATGTGTTCGGGTATTTTCGTCTCTCCCATATAAGTTGGTATATTGTAAGCACGTATTGTTATTGAGAAAACTGATGTTTTTTTACCTACTTTTTGAATAATAACCCAAAGGACGGGCGGTTCATAACATATATTATTGACAATCAATGAAAACAATTGATTTGTAAAGTCATTTGAATTTGTTTTTCTGAACACAAGTACTAATCGAGCGGCCGTGTGAGCTACAGCCATAGTACAGGCCGCCGGCTTGAGGCAATGCCCGAGGTCAGGTGTAAATTTGTGGGTGCATTCTCAGAGTGTAACAGAAGGTCCAGGTAAAGAACGAGGAACCAGTCGACCCGATCCAGTTGCGGGAGACCTTGTTTCCATGAGTCGGCGCGACTGCCGCAGCTCCGTACATCAGCTTATATTTTAATAAATGCTAACATATTTAATGAAGTTTCAACAATCTATAATAACTATGATACATTGTAAATAACAACGGATAATGTATCTATATCACTTTAATTGGGAGTAGTTCCCGTCATAAGCTTTGTTAAATCTAATCAACAATGGCTTTTCATATTGAAAAAAGCCCAATTATATAATTTACAATAATGAATGTGAAAATATTACTTAATTAGATACGGTACTTTTGTTATTTGAATAATTCTCACTTTTATATTTCCAAATTGATAAATTGAGTTTTATCCTATGTATGATTATCAGCATTACAGTTTAATAGATAAACGTAAAGGAGAACACAGGAAACCTGATTAAAGGAAGTTCTGGGGAGGTGGGGAGCTAGGGAACCGGTGAGCTAGGGAGCTGGGGAGCTACAAGCCAGGGAACTAGCGTACTATGGAGACATTGGAGAGGTTAAGGGAAAGACATGGAGAAAGTTCATAACAAATCATTACGAGCTACATTAATGTTATTAGTTTCATATGAAAGAAACACGTATGCAAGATTGAATAGTTTAGTGATACTTTACTTAGTACTTCGTCAACTGCATGTGTATTTACATTGGAGTGCAAAATGCATGATAATTAATCATTTATCTCTATGTAACTTACTAAAAATATCAACAACAGTTTAACTTTAAACTCTGGTTAGACGTTAGACAACTGAACGTAAATTTAACTTTAAACTCTGGTTAGACGTTAGACAACTGAAAGTAAATGTTATAATATTATCAGGCATTCAAAAGAATATAATTTTAAGCGGCACACATAAAAAATTACTTGAAAAAGTATTTTTATCAAAAATTTACCATCTTGTAACAGCTGGGGTACCTCAACGGCTCATCGTTTCAATCTACATTATCATATTATTTCCATCTTGTAACAGCTGGGGTACCTCAACAGCTCATCGTTTCAATCTACATTATCATATATTTCCATCTTGTAACAGCTGGGGTACCTCAACAGCTCATCGTTTCAATCTACATTATCATATATTTCCATCTTGTAACAGCTTGGGTACCTCAACAGCTCATCGTTTCAATCTACATTATCATATATTTCCATCTTGTAACAGCTGGGGTACCTAAACAGCTCATCGTTTCAATCTAAATTATTATATATTTTCATCTTGTAACAGTTGGGGTACCTCAACAGCTCATCGTTTCAATCTACATTATTATATATTTGCATCTTGTAACAGCTGGGGTACCTCAACAGCTCATCGTTTCAATCTATATTATTATATATTTCCACCAATTTTAAATGTTCCTTACGAATAAAATGTTTAAACTCTAATTTATAGTCACCTAGAGAATGATATTGCTATGCGGATATTTCTTCAGGCTTACATCACTCTAATTATCTTCAGTCCTTCAATTATAAAAAAACTATCACTTCGACAATGTTCTTCTTATTATTAGGGTATCACTGTTCATGTTCATATTCATATGACCGGGGCCGGGCCATCTGATATCTTCCTATGTGCAGGAAGGGTCTGGCTGGAAGTAGTGCAGCCCGTTTATCTGTGGACCAGGCATTTCTAGCATTAGCGGGTGGATAGAGTCATACAGAACTGATAAATACAAACAAAATCATGTTCATATGGCCGGGGTCGGGTCATCTGATGTCTTCCTATGTGCAGGAAGGGTCTGGCTGGATGTAGTGCAGCCCGTTTATCTGTGGCCCAGGCATTTCTAGTATTAGTGGGTGGAAAGTGTCATAGATCTGATAAATACAAACAAAATCAGCAAGCACCAATAGGAAGTAGTGGCGACAGACACAATCATCCAAAGTAGATAGATTTCTCAAAAGCTCCCGATCTCCGGTGACTACAATAATTAATGAAAATATGGAAAAAAAGGAATGTAAAAAGTGAATTGCACTGCGGGATGATTTGGAAAATAAAGGGAAGTAAGGAGTGAATTCCACTGACAGATGACATGTGAAAAAACACGATGTAAATAGAGAAATCCACTGCGCATTGATGTGGAAAATAAAGGAATATAAAGAGTGAATTCCACTGAAGGATGATATGAAAAATAAAGGTATGTAAAGAGTGAATTCCACTGAGGGATGACATGGAAAAGAAAGGGATGTAAATAATGAATTCCACTGTGCGTTGATGTGGAAAATAAAGGGATGTAAAGACTGAATTCAACTGAGGGATGACATGGAAAAGAAAGGGATGTAAATAGTGAATTCGACTGAGGGATGACGTGGAAAATAAAGGGATGTAAATAGTGAATTCCACTGCGGGTTGATGTGGAAAATAAAGAAACGTTAATAGTGAATTCCACTGAGGGATGATATGATAAATAAAGGGATTTTAAGAGTGAATTCCACTAAGGGATGACATAGAAAATAACAGGATTAGAATAGTGAATTCCACTAAGGGATGACATAGAAAATAACAGGATTAGAATAGTGAATTCCACTGCGGGTTATGTGGAAAAAAAATGATGTAAAGAATTTTACGGAGGGAGGACATGCAACATAAATGGATGTAAGTAGTGAATTCCACTGTGGGTTGATGTGGAAAATAAAGAGATGTAAAGAGTAAATTCCACTGAGAGATGACGTGGAAAATAAAGAAAAGTTAATAGTGAATTCCACTGAGGGATGATATGATAAATAAAGGGATGTTAAGAGTGAATTCGACTAAGGGATGACATGGAAAAAAACAGGATGTGAATAGTAAAATCCACTATGGGTTGATGTGGAAAATAAAGAGTGGAGTGAATTTCACTGAGGGACATGGAAAAGAAAGGGATGTAAATAGTGAATTCCAATGTGGGATTATATTGAAAACCCCCAGACTTGCCGCCTCACATCCTGGAATCCTTTTTGGACTGGCGATAAAAGTCTTCTAGAATTCTCCCCTGAAGATTCCTGGCAAACCCAGTGATAGAATTTCTACGAAAAAAAGATTCGTGAAAAGTGTGTACAATGTTAAATCGCATCCACTGCACCACACTGTGTGAATGCAGAGGTGGGTCAAACCACAGAGTGCACTGCTGAAGAGTGTCCACTCTACCGGGAATTACAATGCTCCATGATACAAGTCTGTATGCCATTAAATGGCTGACGATTCTCAGCATTTATACATAGTCACCATAAACACTCTGACCATACAAAGTAGTGCGGAGTGAGATACTTACAGTCATGTCGTACTCCGTGATGTACGCGGGGATCTCCAGCTGGTCGGGCTCCATGACGGAGTAGAGGTACTCCACCCCGGGCAGGTTGTGCACCTTCTGCTTGATGGCCGGCGCCATGAATGTGGTGAACCACCAGGTCATCATCTTGGTCCAGATCGTGGGGTGGACGATGTAGAAGGCTTTGAGATTCTTCTTGTATCTGGAAGAATTGTGAAATTTATTGTAGACATAAAAATCCAACTACAGTTGAAAAATTGAAAATCTATTATTATGCTTGACGAGATGATGAAACAACTCAATATTTGACCAAACGGCGGTTAGCGGGAACCGTTGTTATTTGAAGTGAAAGTTTGAAAACATAAAAATGATTTTGATGGCTGATTTGATTTTTAAATGTGACCGTAGCAAATATCTTCATATTTATTTAAAAAATGAAATGATTGATGATGATGTTGTTGATTATGAGTACTAACTTGTAAGGCAGTATACTGTAGACCTCCTTGAGCCAGGCGAAGGAGGGGTAGTTGGCCCCCGACGTGAGGGTATGGAAGTAGGCGATCACGTAGTCCCCCTTCACAATGGGGTCCAGCAGGGCTATCAGGTACAGGAGACACTGCAAAACAAACAACATTGCAATGGGTTCCACTCAATATTCAACATAGAAATAAACACTCTCCGTGATAGTTTAGTTTTGGAAACATCTACGAATCAATCTAAAGAAATGTATACTAGTGAATACATCCCTTCTGAACGAAGATAGCCGAGAGAAAGTCGGCAGGATATAGCCACGGGTAGTAACCGGACATTCCCTCTGGTAGAATTTTTTTGTCACCTTCTGCCGGCTTCAAATTATCAATTCACTCTCAAGCCTACCACTCCTCACAAAAGGAATGAATAAAATTATGAGAACCCGGGTGTCTCTTTAATTCTTTGCAGTGCGTAGAACAAAATCCAACATTCTCAAAGTAGTGCCATCTCAATATGAGAATGAAATGTCAGCCTACCATCAAACATGATCGCAAGATTCTTCATAATGGGGACATGTTTTAAATTTCGGTCGTACATTGTGTATTGGTGAAACCAGGCATGACACTCTCCAGTGGAAGGAAAAATGAAACATGTAGAAATATTCTCAACAATTCAATATATGTCTGACTGGAGTCGAGTGCAATCTTCGAAAATTTATATTTATGTGAATATTTTTACGTCATCAGCGAAGAGAAGAGTCATAGAATGCAGAATAACCTTTGGAAGAGCAGTTATAAATATTTAAAAGAGCAGCGGACCTAAATTATAGCCCTGAAGTACTCCTGATTGTACAAGAAATAGATCGGATGTGAATATTCCATGCGATACAAATTGTTT
Source organism: Halesus radiatus (assembly GCA_022606495.2). Lineage (NCBI taxonomy): Eukaryota > Metazoa > Arthropoda > Insecta > Trichoptera > Limnephilidae > Halesus > Halesus radiatus. The sequence goes on along the minus strand of JAHDVE020003174.1, from coordinate 205,096 downwards.
CCCTTACTACGTAGGTTAACTGTGCACACAATATATGCTAGGTAATGGGCTACCCTAAGGGCCTGACTTGAACATAATGAAGTAGTAATGTACCTTATCAAGGTTGAGATTGTTGAAAGGGAACCACTTGCCCACGAAGACCACGACGGGGCGGCCCAGACGGTCCACGCCGCTCTGGTACAGACAGCCGATGCCCGACACCTCCGTGAGATCCTCCGACTTGGCGCGCCGCAGCAGGCGCTCGTATCTGTAACAAGGAATACACATATTGCAAATACTTCATTTACTACCAGATAAAACAATATTACAGAGTGGATTTTTTTAAGTCCAGTACCGGCAATTACGTAGTAGGCATAAATTTTCTCTTTTTGAATTAGGCTCGAGAAGCCATTTTGAAAATCGGCAGTGTTAGTAAATAAGTACCTACCCAGTGCCTACAAAGTGAATAAAACTCTTCAAACAATAAGTACCTACCCACTAAATTAATATTTAAAAAAAACTTGAGAAATATTTTTTTAAAGATTTTTCCGAGAAAAAACCACATTACAATCCTACTGAAAAAACACCATGAAAAGTAAAAACCATCCCACTATATTATAACCTTTAAAATTCTAAATGTCATAGTATTCAAATCATGAAAGGTTGAAATCTTAACTGTTTTACGATTTGATGAATATAATTTACACAACAAAACGTATAGATAGGTACGTTAAATTATTTAGGGATTTTAAAAGGTTAAACGTTTAACGCCCGCTGTTGCGTGATATAAGTGAACCCCACGCACGACGCGGTAGCGGGTTTAGTCATGTATTTGGTAAAAGCATCAACATTTGAAATGTATTGAAAGGCTTGTAGGTGGATATTGGAAATGGCGGGTAGGCGAGCTTTAGAGTTTTATGGAGTAGGGCAGGAGGAGGATAGTCAGCCTTACCGCTCTACCGCGAGGGCAGGAGCCCCGCTGAAACATTATTTCAGGTCGCATAGTATAATACGCTCTCACAAACCACACGCACCGCGTCAGGGCTTTACTTACGCTGCTCCCATTTGGGAATACGCAGCTCACAAACACATTAACAAACTATAAACCCTGCAAAACAAATCCATCGATTAGCATTGAATGCGCCTAAGTGGATCGGGGTTAACACTCTACACAATGATACAAACATTCCTCTCATAAAAGGATCTTATAGTAACACATTCTGATAAGTTTTATGGCGGTCTAACCGGTCACGAAAACCCATCAATAAGCACTCCCGCTAAATACGGCGAGAACGAAATATTTAAATACAAAAAAATCAAAATCAATCCTCCCTAAGGAGTGAAATCCTGCCCCTAAAGTTGCAGTATAGTTATTAAGTTTCAAGTCATCCACTCACCACCAGCAAAAATTCAAAAGTAAAGAATCATTAGATATACATTTTTAATTACGCTAGAGTCAGAAAACTTTTAGTTTAGGTACTTTGTATACCAATCGTAAAAAAATTAAAAATTACGCAACGCCTCGTGAGTCTACTCTCTAGTCCCTGTATTCTGCACTCGAGCGAGGGTACGTGTAAAGCCGTAGCGCGTTCGTTCTGATATTCTGCCAACGCGGGAACACGGAGGAATGGGAAGACGCAGACGGCGCGCGGCGCACTCGGCCTCGTGTCGGAACTATGTTTGAGTCTTTTGTTATTTATAGAATGGAAAACTCGCGCCCAAATCCGTGGGGAAATGCGGCGAGGGCGGTGCTAATGAAAACAAGACGCAAACATACATTACCTAGAGTAAACAAATATATTCAAAAGTCTATCAGGAAAACATCACAAACCGCGAGAAGTAAACAAACGGCCAGAGAAGTCAGAGTGTGCGATTTTGTAGTAAGGATCATATCTGGAATTATATAAGAAAGTACGTTCATGTATTCATAATCCGCAGACGTACTGTTTTTACAAAAAATAGCCGCCTCTGTGATAGATTGCCCTGAATTACTTAACGAATTCAATTAGAGCGTCCAACAGACAAACCAGACAAAAGCATATACTAAGCCCACCTCAGTGCAACACTAACTCAAAACAAAACACCTTTATTTGCCGCCCTTCACACATTTTTAACACTTCATACAGTGATTTCGACTTATTCAACTCGGCCCCTTATAATTTCAAATCTAAAATCAATAAATAACATTCACACAATACATATTACTCTACACAGACTAGATCCTTTCCCATCCCCTCCCTCCCATCAATACTCTAATATCTTTCATGAATAGTAGCTGTTTATATTGAACAACAATTATAGAGCTTAAAGTCACTCAAATTAAGTTAAAATTTTGCTTAAACTAAAGAAATACAAAACAAAATCAAAAATATATTTTTTATACTAATTCAAAAACAGAATGCCTGGCGTCACGTAAGCGACATGTTCCAAATGCAATGGTACAAACACAAAACGGTGTTTTGATGAGCTGTTTTTTTTAACTTTTAAATAACGATTTATATAATTATATATAATGAAAGTTATATATTCCGAATCGGCGTTTGTTTATCTATATGAATATATATTTTTAAAGCCATTATATTTTTCACTGGAGTTCCTTATTGGCTCTGAGCCAACAAAGAGAGTTTAAAATCAATTAATAAGGCTCGATTTACATTCACATAAAGGTAGAAATGAAATAAATGAATATAATTTGCCTGGTGGGTGAATGGATACAACAGATCTGACATCGTGGGAAGATGAGGTAAATGTCAGCCCTTCGCCCACAGCCACAGGCCACCGGCAGAAGAGAGGGTAGGAGGGTGGGAGAAACACGGCAGGTGGAGAAATGTCAACAAAGGTTGGCAGTCAACTTTATTCTCCATAGTACAGATTACACGGAGAGTACGAACTAGCACTGACGAAATCTTCAACAAACTTAACATTATGTCAATAAAACAATTATACTCTAAAACAATACTACTTTACATTCATAAATACAACAAAACAAGAAATAGCAACAATCAACGCTAGATCTCAGAGTCAAAAACACATACAACAAGGAACCAGAAAAACAACATTTGGACAAAAATACATCTTATACTATGGTACGAAACTCTACAACAAAATCCCACTATCTTTAAAAATCACAACAGCCATAATAAATTTAAAAATCAAATAAAACACTAGATACGTTACATAGGGAGATCTGAAACAGAAAATATATCAACAACAAATACAGACTAACACTGAAACCACTCAACTGCACTTAAAACACCTCACCTTACAATTATTTAATTTTTTTCATCAAGCACAATAATTTAATATAATGAAATTTCATATTTTGTAAATGAAATCCTCAGCACAGGAAATCCAGTGAATATATCATTATTGTTATTTTGATATAAAAAAAGAAGATAATAAAACATTTTTATTATTATTATTATCTCTCATGGGAAATATTCATCAATTGTCCTCCAAGCGGAGTACAGTCGCTGCGGCCAACGAAAGAGGGAGAGAAAGGAAGTCATCAACTGTTAAAACTAATATCGCATTTTGCTGGCACTCAACTGGTACAGTATTATTCTTTTCGATTGGTTCGTTCTGCACAAATTACGATTTATGAAAAAGTGAGCTAGGTACATATTACTGTCGACCAGTCCATTAACACCTTGAACATATATTATCCAAGTCTGACAATTATTTGAATAACTGAAGCATTTGACGACCGCATTTACAAAACAGAACCATAAATTTACGATTTTCAGTCCGTTGTCGGAGCGGCCGAATCGCGTACAGATGCCTTATTTATTGTGTTCAAAAGGAACTCCATACTAATTAGTGGCTTCACCACAGTTTGATAATACCCTCGGAAGGCAAAACAGCTGTCACGCATAATAATAATAATTAAATAATAATATAATATATTAACTGTTTTTGTGTTTAATTCGTAGAACTCCATTTAATGTAAATCAAATTTAATAATGTTATTATTAAGTTCTGCAAGTATTTTTAGTTGTTATTATTGTGACAGCTGTTTCGGCGTTTAAGGCCATTTTCAAACTGTGTTTTCACATTGTGACGACTTATTTATATGATTTAATTTACTCCCACTCCATTAAAATTTGGATGAGTAATGATTTATTATCGGTAAAACCGATTTAGTTAAAAAAAAATTTAAATAGCTATAATTATATTTAAGAAAAAAAATTATAATATATGCCGTAACTCAAAAATTTTGCCAATGAGAAAAGTTAAAATTTGCGGTCTCAGTTTAATTGGCGAAAGCGGCCATACACAACTTGTTGGTAGAAACGGCAGTTATAAATTATACAGATTCAATTCAATTTAACTGTTTATTCCTTTTAAAAATTTTACAAAATTTACATTTTAAGGCATTTTTAAAGATGATACAGGATGTACAACATCCAAAATAATTACTTATAAAAAATAATAAAAATTAAAACAAAAAATAAGTTAGACATACATAATCTCAGTAAATTGTATACAAGGCATACTGGCATTATACAAGTAGCAACAAAGCTTTACGTTTAAATGCAGCTTCATTGATGATAAATATATCGATATCCGAAGTGATTCTATTTAACAGCAAGATTGCCCTCCCCACAGGCATGACCATTGGCAAGTTGGTCCTGCAAGCCGGGAGATAAAACAGTCTATGCTGTCGGTGACGGAGATAACCATCGGGAACATAGAAATGAATGTTCTCCATGACAGCCGAATTTTCGAACCATTCGCGAATCAGTCTGAAGAAATGTGTCACAATGTGTACATCCCTTCTGACCCGCAGATGGTTCATTCCGAGCATACCTAGGAGAAAGTCGGCAGGATAGAGCCACGGGTAGTAGCCATATTCCCTCAAATAAAGAAATCTTAAAAATTTCTTCTGAACTCTCTCCAACACGAGGGAATACTTCACCTGATGTGGGTTCCAAACCACCGACCCACTCTCAAGCCTACTCCTTACTAGCGAGTTATATAAAATTATGAGAACCCGAGTGTCTTTAAAATTCCTTGAAGTACGTAGGACGAAACCCAGCAGTTTTAATGAAGTACTACAGGCGACTTCAATATGAGCATGAAATGTCAGCCTACTATCAAACACGATACCAAGATCTTTCATAGTGGAGACACGTTTTAAACTTCGGGCGTTCATATTATACCGGTAAAACCAAGTATGACACGCCCTTGTGAAAGAAAGAATGAAACATTTAGAAATATTTAACTCAGATACCGAACATATTCTCAGATATTGAACTCAGATATTGAACAGATACCCGCAGCTGGGGTAGTTAGCAGACACATTTTGATTTTGATATGATTGGTATACAGAGTTCCTAAAATAAAAGTTTTCTGACTCTAGCATAATTAAAAATGATTATCTAATGATCCTTTACTTTCGATTTTTTGTTGGTGGTGAGTTGATGACTTGAAACTTAATAACTGTACTGCAACTTTACTGGCAGGATTTCACTCCTTACGGAGGATTGATTTTATTTTTTTGTATTTAAATATTTCGTTCTCGCCGTATTTAGCAAGAGTTTTAATTGATGGGTTTTCATGACCGGTTAGACCGCCATAAAACTTATCAGAATGTGTTACTATAAGATCCTTTATCAGAGGAATGCTTGTGTCATTGTGTAGAGTGTTAACCCCGATCCACTTAGGCGCATTCAATGCTAATCGAATGGCTTTGTTTTTCAGGCTTTGTAGTTTGTTAATGTGTTTGTGAGCTGCGTTTTCCCAAATGAGAGCAGTATAGATAGCAGACACATGCAGGGGACGGAGTTTATAAGTAAGCCAGAGAGTTTATAAGTATTGGCGTAGTACCTTACTGCCTTCCTTCCCTCTATTCCTATTCCAAGAGCAGTGGCGACTGGCGACTGGGTGGAACGAGGCGGGACAGCAGAGACAAGTGACGAGGGTTGCCACAAATCCACAACTGTCCGATGCATGAATCAGATTGACATGTTAGATCACGCAGTGCCCCTATCTATCCATCTAGATAGGGGACGGGTGGATAGATCTTAGTTTAGTTGGGACAATATCTATTATACTCTGTATGCAGTCAGAGTTAGGGCTGGACTTCCACTCAGGCCCACAAGGCCCGGACCTAGAGCTCCAACCTCGGAGGGGTGCCGTTTTTGTTATAGTTTTCCTCATTAATTCCAAACAGAAAGCCCCAATGGAAATAAATTCCATAGGGCATATGTCATCTTTGGGAATGCTGTGAACGCGGTACACATTGAGGACACGAGACTCGGAAAATAAGAATTCCTTGATCACTACCGATTGAATTTCTGGTTGCTATGATTAAAATTCCACAACAACTTCCAATCTGTTTTTTTATTAAACACCCTAGGATTTCGCTATATACCTTAGGCGATGCAATGGGAAGTAATGCAAAATCATGTGTTTTCGGTTTGAAAATTGGATGGCCTAGAAATATCATGTGAGTCTATTCATAAGCCAAGAAAAAAATAAATCATCAGACCTAAAACTCCTTTTCCGATATTGTCGCATTGTTCATTCTAAATAAAAATAAGTTTTTTAGAATATGACCAGCAAACATTTTAATATTTATGCCTGAGTAAATCGAAACATGCGGTCAGTGTTAAACGGGAATTTCAACCTTTTCGCCACCTGCATAATGAGTGGTTGATTTCGTTCGAATTTTAGGAAGTGGATTGCCTTAATGTTTTAAATCACTCACCCAAAATTACCAGCTTTTTTAGGTGTTTGATATTTAAAATGATAAAAATGACAGTATTTTGATGCTAATTTTTTTTTTGCTAGAGACTCATTTCCTTGGGAACAGGGTTTGATATATTTTAAAGATTACCGTTTTAAACAAACTTAAAGATTACCGTTTTAAGCAATACCTAATAATAAATAAATTTAAATCTTTAATGTTTTGAATCAGCAGCCAATAATTACCTGCTTTTTTCTGTAATATTTTGTGGTTTCACCTGGTCTGCAGCGCTTTCTCAAGGGTCGGCGTTTTAAAGAATACAGACATTCTCGGGTTATGAATAATCCGGCAATATTTTTATTTTTCCTACTTCCGTCATTATGAGCGGAAAATGTTGCTTGTGCAGTAGTTGTGGACGCGGCTAGCAGAGGATTGAACTGGAGGCCCCGCAGTGGCAATCCGACACATCTATCAACTCGGCCACCAGCCGGTCAAACTGATATATATTAATTATTACCTACTTTAATCAATTTTTGTTTATAATTTGTGTATTCTTACATTATTGTGTTCTATGTTTATACTTGACATTATTTTTCTTTTTAGTATTCTGTATATTCCTGACGAGGAAAGCTATACTTTCAAAACATATCGATAGTTATATATTAATAAAGCGGTGATTACAAAGTAATTTTTAGTTAATTTATTAATAATGACGCCACAAAGTGAATACCAATCTTTTGAAGAAATTACCTTTATATACTGTTCACAAAACATCAAACAAACAAATGAGTATTATGACCAATCAAGTTATTTTAAAAAGTATAAAAAACAAACATTCTGTCATTATACCCAGTACGAATACTATTTTTTATTTATTTAATAATTAATTTTTTGATATATACATTTATACAAAGGTTATAAACATTTTTTTATAAACATATTTTTTATTTATATTTTCAATTTTATATATATATATTTGAATATATGTATATAAATCTACGTGTATTGTATATATAGCAAAAAATCGCACATAGGCAAGGCTAGTGCGTGGGTATACTTGGTATTAGTTAGTGGCAGTAAAAAAAAAGTTTTTTTTTTCATGGAATTATTTTTTAAAATTTTTATATTTGTTTATAAATATTTACTCACATACATATATATACATATCTATATATTTACAAGTTTACAAATTAAGGCTGATGTAAGCGTAGTGAGCAAGATTAAGAAAGGGACGCTTAGATGGTTTGGGCATGTAGAGCGAATGAATGAAGAAAGGAGTGTAAGGAAGAAGTGTTTGACGGCCTCCATGGTCGAGGGGTAAGGCTCTCGACTACGAATCCGAAGGTCGCGGGTTCAAATCCCGGCGTGCGCAAGTAAATTTTATTTAATTAATTTGTGTTGTTTCACAATTAATTAATTTAAAAATAATATATAACATATTTGCGCACGTTCCAGAGTGGAAGATACTCTCAGTATCGCCCTGGTGAAAGACCACCATTCAGAATTGAAACGTTGCTTGAAATGGCTTTTAGCCGTGTTTGGTGACCAGATCTGAATAGCCAGGTATTTCCCACCTTCCTCTTCCCCTTCTCCTTCCTCCCCAATACCTTCAGCCTCACAACATTCCCCAATTGGGAATGCCATAGTCTCACTGGCTCCAGACGGTTGGGAGCAGTTGGGACTCTTGTGCGGTATTCATGTAAAAAAAAAAAAAGGAGAATATATGACGCGAATGTGAATGGAAGAAGAAGCCGGGGACGTCCAAGGAAGACGTGGCACGATCAAGTGAATCAAATACTTCAGTCGGGCCATGTCAGAAGTCGGAATAACAGAAGAGTATGTATGAGACGTTGTATGAAAGTGAATGAAGCAAGAAGTGTATGCCAAGATCGAGTTGTTTGGCGGTCCGTCCTCTCTGCCTACCCCTGCGGGGAAAGGGCGTGATGGTTAGTTAGTTAGTTAGTTACAAATTAAGCGAGTTTTTGCTTAAAAATAGTAACTGTATAAGATTGCAAAGGAAAACCGGATAAAATGAATAATAAAATTTTTATTAATTGATAAACTAAAGTTCTTAAAAACTTAAGACAAGATTTTTGTGCATATGCATAAAGTTGGTTGTTTACAGGTGAAAATATAATAAAAACAGTAATTATTGAATGGAACACTAGTATATATTGATTAACTTGGTGGGTTTGCGATAAGCCGACGTAGCTCAACGGTAGAGCATCTAACCGGACATTAGAAGGGTGCGGGTTCGAGTCCGCCGGCGACATTTATCTTTGCTCGGAAGGTTTTTTCAATTTGGATGAGTGTTTTAGATTAATAATTATTGTTTATAAAAATAATAATAAAAATTTTGCTTGTTTATTTTAATGATTTTTTTGTTGAGAGAAAAAAACATATTTGTATTAATACATGGATGTTGAAGGTAAGTTAAAAAAATATATTAAGTTAAATAAGAAAAAGAAAATGAAAAAAAAATAAAATGGGAAAATATACAATTATAGCAGGAAACGGTTGATATTTTTGGTTTTAATTCAGTTTCTTATAACATTTTTGTATATTTTTAAAGACGATATATTTGGACACTTACATTCTGTAGATACTAAATTTTACGTTTCCTTTACATTTTTAGTTGATTGTTTATAATAACTAGTTTTACATTATTTATGTGTTCATTCTGCAATGCAATATTTATATTTCTTGGGTTAAACTTTGTTAATTCTTTGTTAATTTTTGCTTGATGTATTTAATTTCATAAAATCTTCGCGCAGGACATTATTTTCTGATCTACACCGAAAGGATTTAATGTTTTTTTTTATCTTTTGTAGATATTTATATATCAGTGGAAGCTGAGATTAGATAGAATTTAACATTGCGCATTCATCCAAGTTGACGTGGTATCATTTGATTTGAGAGCATTACCATTTATAGCGAGCGTGGCCTTGGAAATGTATGAGCAGTGAACAATAATAAATTACGTATATGACGGGAATGATTTCACTGAATTTTCCATAACAATTCCAAACAGGAAAATGATTTTCCATTTTAAACAGAATGACTATCAATATTAAATACATTTAAGAGTAACCCAGACAAACAAAATAAAAGAGGGTCAATAAGGAAATTTCACCACAAAATGCAGGAATTTAAACAACATTTTTTAGAATTGAACTCTTGAAAAATATGGAATGATATGTCGTCTTATTTCGTCTGATTTCCCGTGCTGAGGATTTTATTTACAAAATACGAAATTAAATTATATTAAAGTGATTTTTTTGCTGAAAAAAAAATTGTAAGGTGCGGTGTTTTATGTGTAGTTTTGGTGTTAAGAGGAACGGCTGTGCGGCCCGTTTCATACAAAACTTAATATTAGATTTGAGGTCAAAATACTCACCTAAACCTAATGATATATTTTGTTTAATTGAAGGTTTAGTAAATATCTAGTACGTATGAGAAGTATATTATTTATTTTTGTTTTATATTATAAAATATAGACCATTAAATGAATTGATTTGTCGCGATTTTAGAGGCATCTATAAAAAATATTTGGAGGTTAACGGTCATTTTAAAAAAGGTTTACCTCACCTGCTTTTAAAATATAACTTTAAATTAAATTAAAAACGACCAATTGATGTTCGAACACAAATTTGCCATACATAATTTAAAATATCTACCCGAAAAAAACTTTCGTTTTATAAATATTTTGTTTTTATATTTTTATTTGGGTAATCATATTTACATAGCAAATATCATATGTTAATTTAAAAGAAAATACAGTAAACCTGCAAATAATTTTCGTAGTTGCCTCTAAAATTATGATTTTTTTTCATGGCATATACTTCATAATTTAAAACAAAAATAAATAAAATACTTCTCATACGTGCTAGATATTTACTAAACTTTTAATTAAAAAAAAATATATCATTCAGTTTGGATGGGTATTTTGGCCTCAAACCCAAAATTAAGTTATGTACGAAACAGGCAGCGCAGCCGTTCCTCTTAATATATTTTCTATTTCATATCTCCCTATGTAAACGTATTCAGCGTTTTATTTGATTTTTAAATTATTGGTTTGATTTTTGAAAGAGAGTAGTATTTTGTTGTATAATTTAAACAGTATAAGAAGTTTTTTTGTCAAAATGTTTGTGGTTCATTGTTGTATGATCTAGCGTTTCTTATAGATGAGTTTGTTGTTATTTCTTGTTTATTTGTATTTATTAATGTAAAGTATGAAGTTCGTCATTCGAACTGCTTGACTCAATCAGATTTGTGCTTTGTTTTTCTTGTACAAAACTTAACAAAAACACGACAGGGATAAGGAAGGAATACGGAATCAATAACACATTAAGTAGGTACCTACATAGGTAGCAATGTAAGGCGATATGCCTATTATGAGGGGAAAACAATACACGGTTGTAAATGAAGGCAAGATTATTTTAATTCCTCGGGTGTCGGCCGTCGGCCGTCGGCTGTCGGCGGTCGGATGTCGGCTGTCGGATCGTAAAGAAAAGTGACCTTGGCCTAACACTAGTATAGCACTAGCGCCAGCACCAGTGTTGAGTGCGGGCCTTTGCTTTGCTGTTTGCTACTGACGACAGGCGAACCAGTTAATGGTTACATATTAGATGGAAGTTGTTGCTAGCAAGCTGTCAGCTGTGAGGAGCCAACGATATCGACATTTGACTCAAGCTGAAAGACACGACGGCGTGAACGGTTAAATAGAAATAAACAGACATTAATGTTGGCAGCTACTACCGAGTACTTAATCGAGAATTATTCTTTGACGGTTTCAAATCAATCATCCAAAGATACTGCGATTCCCCGCCGCGGGGGAAAGGGGTTGTTTTATTGTCTGGCTGTCGGGCGGAAGAGTTATTGTTCTCCAATAGGGCGGCGGACGCTGGGCGGGTGGGCGAGACGGGAGGTGGTTGGGAGTCGGGAGGAATCCCAATGGATTCAAATAAAAACACCAGAGCAAATATTGTCTCCAGGGGTGGGCTGGAAATCAAATAAGACCGAAGAATTTTCTAAAGGAACCACAAACACAATATTTGTACTAAACTCCCACTATCCTTTAAAAATCACAACAACCATAATAAATTTTAAAATCAAATAAAACACTGGATACGTTACATAGGGAGATCTGAAAAAGAAAATATATTAACGCTAAATACAGACTAACGCCGAAACCTCGCAAATGCACTTAAAACACCTCATCTTATTTTTTTCACCAAACACATCAATTTAGTATAATGTAATTTAATATGTTGTAAATGAAATCCTCAGCACGGGAAATCCCAGTGAGGGTTTATTTATATTATTTTAATTTTATTTTATTTGGGAGACCGACAGTTTATATAAAAAAATAATTATAAAGAATAAGTGATATAAATTTGACCATTGACAGGTGTCCACGTGGGTATTATTTATAAGAGATTCTGGTGGTTTCCGAAGAAATCAAAGTAAAATTAAAAAGATTATACAAAATATCATTATATATTATTTTGTTATAAAAAAAGAAGATAATAAAACATTATTATTATTAATATTATTCTGTATGTGATATGTACCTGGGATTCCAGACTTGCAATGGGTGTGTCGTTGGATTAGAGAATGCACCGTGCTTAACAGATTCACGGCTTCGGGCATAATCTTTATTACGTACGACTGAATAATCTCTGAGGGCGATCAACGAGAGAAACGCGCTCGAGGACGGAGCGTGCAACGGAAGAGTAAGAAATCGATGAAACGACCTTGCAACAGATTTTTGACGCCTGAAAACACCGTTAGTTTTTACTGTTAACATGTTTGTTTTATTATGCCCATGCCCATACAGAAAATCACTTAGAACTTTTTGTCAATTACTTCCAATCGATAGAGGTAATTTGCGTATCTGGATTCCTGCCTAAAATATTTATATTTCGACTTTTGGAATAGAAAGTTCTGCACGTTCGATGGTTATAAATCTTGAAAAGATCGCTTCCCGGCACGCGATCGACCAAAACAGATTAACGGAATCTACGACGTTGAAGGGGCAGCGAGCTTTCACAGTACACAGACACGGTGCGGTATACTGTATAACATGATGTACAGAATATTTAACAAAGGGATGGCACTCCGAATAATGCCGAGAGACTACATTTAAGTGCCTCGCGACATTGAATGAATCGCAGAAAAAAGTAATCAAGGAAGAAAACGGGTACTCATTCAACGTACATCACACGTCACTTACATAATGCTTGAAAACCAACCATTCGTACTATAATAAGGAACTCCAGCATAATTTAAAATATTTTTTTTTATTAATATTGACGTTTAAACTTAAATACCAGTATATTTCGTTTTTTTTTCTAAAGTCAGATTTCATAGTTAAAATAATTCTCAAAGTTTTAATTTTTCAAAGGCCGCCAAAACGCTCCAAATCTATGGCCGGTCGGTTTTGAGGTTAGAATGTCGAATGTCAAAACAAGGATGAGCTTTATCGTACATAATTTTATATTCTATTCATGGTAAACCATAACTAAACACAAGTAATAACATTATGTTTTACCTTTTTAGAAACTTGAATTCGAGGAATAATAATAGTATTGAGTATTAACATTATCAAAATATCCATATTGACAATTGGTTTGCTCATGAATGCTCTAATTTATGTTATTAATAAGAGTTTTTTGTATTAAACTACAATTATAGAGCTTAAAGTCACCCAAATTAAGTTAAATTTCACCAAAGCTAAAAAAAATTATTATTTAAAATACAAAAAAAATTCGAAAAATAAAAATGTTCATACTTATCCAAAAACAGAATACGCACGTGACGGCAGATAGTATTGAGTATTAACATTATCAAAATATCCATATTGACAATTGGTTTGCTCATGAATGCTCTAATTTATGTTATTAATAAGAGTTTTTTGTATTAAACTACAATTATAGAGCTTAAAGTCACCCAAATTAAGTTAAATTTCATCAAAGCTAAAAAAAATTATTATTTAAAATACAAAAAAAAATCGAAAAATAAAAATGTTCATACTAATCCAAAAACAGAATACGCACGTGACGGCAGATGAACCAAATGCATTGGTATCAACATAAAAAAGGTGTTTTGAGGAGAAGATTTTTTATTCACTTTTAAATAACAATTTATAAATTTTAATTAGATATAATAATATTAGTTATGTATTCAGAATTTGCGTTTGCTGATCTATATGGATATATAATAATATTTTCACTGGGGTTCCTGATTTGGAGTGATTTAGAAAACAGTTTTCACAAGACAATGTTAAGTTTCCACCTAAACTAAATATTCTAAACGGCAACCCTGGGAATCCTAATTCTAATGAATGTGGGTACAATTCATTTAGTATTGTTTTTATTATAAGGGAGATTAACTGATAAAGTACTTCGACCTTGACAAAGAAATGCCTCCGATGTGGAGAGCAGATATGCCGCCGTAGAGTGGACTGGCGAATAGCAGACATTCTGGCCCAATTCCTTGGCGTGACCAGCCATCATTAGGTAGCTACGGGACTTGCCTCGTTACGAGTAAACAAGGCACAAGAGTTTTTCATTCCTTCGCCAGACAACTTGCTCTTTTATACCTTTTTTATCTGAACCATTGTCTCGATATTTTCCGATATTTCGAGGGATAATTAAATGTGAATATTTTTAGAGCGTCTAATCCAGTGGTAAATTGAACAGCAGCGATAAGACTCCAGAATTTTTTTCATTTATGATGTACTCGTATATTCGTAATGTACGCATTGGAATATTTATGTATTTTGCGATTGTATTTTTTTGTAGGCAGCGAGTCCCGCGTACCCCACCAAACGAGCGAGCTTTTTAAATGCGTTTAACGAAGTAAATGGCTACGTCAAAATAAGGTTATAAGGAAAAATGACTGAAAAAAAGGTTTTCTGTAGTGTCGTTTAATGAATGGGCTCCGCTCTTTCACGGAATTCAGCGAATTGTTTAACAAAAGACGCTTTCATTGCATTTGATAAGAGTTTTCCTAAATAACCTGTGCGAGATTTTCCTTCCCTACTCTTTCCTTTCCCGACGCTCTCCACCCCACCCCGAGGGAGGGAATGACGTCAGCGCATCACGTGACTACCGTGTTCCGCGTCATGCCGGAACAATTCAAGATTCTTATATTTCCCCCCGGTGGAAAACTAAGAATTCGGGAATAATATCATTTCAAGTACAATAGTAATATCCCCTTTCCCCGCAGGGGTAGGCAGAGAGGACGAAAGGCAAAACAACGCGATTTTGGCATACACTTCTTGCTTCATTCACTTTCATACAACGTCTCATACTCTTCTGTTATTCCGACTTCTGACATGACCTGACTCAAGTATTTGATTCAGTTGATCGTGCCATGTTTTCCTCGGACGTCCCCGGCTTCTTCTTTCACTCAAATTCGCGTCATATATTCTCCTTACACTTATTTCTTCGTTCATTCGCTCTACATGCCCGAACCATCTAAGCATCCCTTTCTTAATCTTGCTCACATCAGCCTTGCATTTTTTACGAATCTCAACATTTTTCACACGATCATAAATGGTTTTACCACACATTCGTCTCAGAGATCTCATTTCTAAAATGAGAATTTTGGGTAGTAATTTTAGCAAAATCAATTCTACAATATGGAATAATAGGCTGGGAGGAGAGTATAAAACAAATTTAGCCCCATTGGAAATAGTTCAAAGAAGACTTAAAATATTTCTAAAAAAACCATCTGATTTTTCAACCCGTGAGTTGTGAAATGAATTTCAAGTCTTAGATTTAAATATAATATTCACAAAAAAATCATTACTTCAAATCCATAAAGAAAACCTAAAATTAGAGTAATTGAGCACCAGGCCGAGAACCACGGGACAAATAATAATCCCTAAACTTAATACAACAACAGCTCAACACCATTACACATATTCTGCCATGAAATGTTTTAACGAACTTCCTAAAGAAACTCAAGCTGAAAAAAATTATGAAATTTTTAAGAAAAAACCTAAAATGCATTTTACAAGAAACTATTTTTAGGTGTATATTATAAGTTCACTTGGAAAAAAATGTATTTATGTTTGTATACATATATTTTATTTCTAAAAATTTCCTTTTGATTTATTTTTTTTAAATGAATGTATAGACACCGGAATATCATGTTCATGGAAGTACTCTTGAAATTAATTAAATGTATAACAAACCATAATAGTACTCCCTCTCTAAACACGAGAATTTTTCAATTAGGGAGGTATTAATTAAAAAAAAAAAGAAACTAAAAGGATTATATAAATAAACAAATAAAACATAGTCCTTACATACCTACTATTATTACCATGTAAACAATGCTGTTAATTATATATAATGAATATCTTTTTAATAAAATTAGTTCTGATTTTTTTTCTTTTACAATTATATTTTTTTTGTATATAATATGAACGGAACATCGGAAGGCCAAATGACATCTACATTTTTATTCAAAATAAGTTTAGGAATCGTTAGTTAAAGTCCACCACCTCTAGCTACACGTATAGATGGACACTGACATTAATACCCACTCACAATACATTGCATTATAGAATCAAATCTGAAATATGTGAAAAAACTGCTTTACTTACGAACAACAAATAAATCTTTATAAATAAGTAAATTGTGAAATATCAAGAAGTAAATACACATCACAGAGCTAGTAAAGAGAATAAGGAAATTTATGTATAATTCGTTACGTTAAGAAATATTTTAAATGTGAAAATAACCAAATATGTACTATGCCCTTGTTCACTATTTGCTTATCTATGGGATTATTGGTTGGGGAGGATCTTACAAAAATAATTTAAATTCAGTAATCATAAAATTAATACTGAAAATATTTCCACCTTCTCAACGAAATCACTTTTCATACCATTTCCAGAACCAAATGTTGCAGGAAATTTCTATTATAAAAATGTGTGAAGAGAAAAAATCTGGAATATTACAAACACGTGAGAAATAGAAATAAATTTAAAACACCTAATTTTAAAACAACTCAAATGCAAAACCATTATATTTATCGAACCATAAAAAACTACAATAACCTCACCATTGAAATGCGTTTAAGTTAAATATTATGTACCTAATAAATTAACAACGAGGCTCCCTTATCAGACACAAGAACTCCTCTTTTCTGATAAGGTATATACGACCAAGAATACCCTTTAATTAAATATTTCGTAAAATACATGTAGTGCAACTTATAAGAAAAAAAAAAAGTATATAAAAAAATGTATCAACAAAAATCGTAATATAGGTATTAATATTTTATACAAGAATATTATATAAAATCAGGAAATATTAAATAAGTGCCCAGATAATTTTTTTAAATAATTTTCATGAAATGGTAATATTTTGATATACAATCATTTAATGAAAAATAGTGGTTTTCAACAAAAAGTATGAAACGAAACTCGACACCAACAAAATTGTCATCGAGGATCACAACGGGAGTTACACTTTTTGTTTTGTAAGTAATCTCCTTCCTGAATCAGTAACCGATCCAACCTTCCGAAAGCAAAACCTTTTGGTATATTTTAAAACAAACTTTTGTTTCATTAAAGGCGGTATTGTTGTCTAGGAATTTGAAAAAGGCGTTTTTGAATGCTGAGAATTTAATTGAACTATAGACTTTCATAAATATGCCCGTCCAAACCAAATAGTAATATTCATAAAAATAAGTGACTTAGAGAATTTACAAGAAATTGGAGCTAGCTCCCACTGAGAAGCAGAGAAAACGGAACAACTAGCAAGGACTAAAAGAGAGAAATCTTATCCGAGCATAACTCATTTTACGAGAGATATCTGAGATACGCATGAAGCTGTTTATGGCCCTGGGTTGGGTGATTAACCGCTAAGTGTAAATACATTCAATAAATTAATTAAAAATTACTTTGTAATCACCACTTTATTAATATATACATATCAACAGATTTCGAAAGCGTTGCTTTACTAATCAGGAATATATATAATACTAAAAAATAATAATGTCAAGTGTAGACAAATGATAAACATAGAACACAATAATGTAAGAAAAGAACAATTACAAACATAAACAAAAAATTATTAAAGTAGCCAAATAATCAATCAAAAATGTAAATAAAAATTATTATAAAACATTGAATAATAAACATATATTAGAAATTAAAAAGAAAATATTTTTATTATTAATATTAATATAAAAGTAAATTCAAGAGATTGAAGATATTTATTAACAATTCATTAATTTGTTAGAAAAATTATGGTGTGTAGGTAGGTAGGCAGTAATGTATTTTTCTTCATGGAAATATGAAGGAAAATTCACGTCGCGCCACCGTTCCGCCACACACTCCCCGCGGGCCTTTGAGACCCATTTAATTATTTCATAGGCTGTGTGAGCCGTGCCCACCGGATTCAGGAAGTGGGGTGCAGTAGGAAGGGTAGGGGAGCGCCCAGCGCCCCGGGGCGGACATTAATCACGGCGGAGAATTGAAAAGGCAAGGCCCAAAGCGGATAAAGAGTGAAAAATTAACGCTGTCATACTAAACCAAGTGAAGCCATTGTTGGCCCGCTCCACCCGCCCGCGGTAGGGACTGGGCGGTCCATTTATTTGACACAGTAAAAGGTAAACAGAAAGATTTCCTAATTATCGTCATCGTAATAAAGTACTAATCAGCCACGTCATCGTCATCAGCAGAGGGGAGGTCAAACAGGCACGGGAAAAGCTGAAAAATCAGTCCGAAAAAAGAGGAATACCAAATCTATTACATTAATACTTCAATTTTGTTAGCGGAGTTATTTTTCAAATCGTTGGATTCGTCCGTCTGTGAACTTATAAAAATACGTAGGTACACGTATTGCATATTTAAAAAAAGCATTTATATTTATTTTTTCACACCGATGCATTGCTCGCAAAAAGCATGACAGCTGTTTCGGCGTTCAAGGCCATTTTCAAACTGCGGTTAATCCACATTGTGACGACAACACATTTAAATCAATTAATTTTTATGATTTAAATACGGGGAAACACATTATAAATGTAATAAACCTAACAGAATAAAGAATTCGAATTATTTTCTAAATAAATTGGTTTTACCGATAATAAATTATTATTTTTAAAAAGCCCTCCGAATTAGAATGGGGTGGGAGTAAATAAAATCATATAAATAAATCGTCACAATGTGGATTAACCGCACTTTGAAATTGGCCTTGAACGCCGAAACAGTTGTCACAATAATAAAAACTAAAAATACTTGCTGAACTTAATAATAACATTATTAAATTCGATTTACATTAAATTAAAAAAAAAATAATAATTAAATGGAGTTCAACGAATTAAACACAAAAAAAATTAATAAAAGTATGAATTTACGTTTGTGTTAAAAAATATTTAATCACTTCCGTTGGGTGCAACGGGCAAAACGCAAACTTTTCACACATTCCACGATATTATGTCTTAGTTTATGATAACCTCAAGGTTTAGGTGTTAGGTTGGGTTTGGTTTAGTCAGGTGTGTTTAGGTTCGGTCGGGTTGACTGAAATGTGCCAGTATATTTATGTTATGAAAATATTAAATCGTAGGTTTCAAATTATGATTGAAATCAGGGAATGATACATATTTAAAGTATCCACTTGCAAGCATAAAATGATTTATTTGTATTTGACTACAATAAAATAAATTATTCACCTCCTTTGGGAGCAACGGGTAAAACGCCAATTTCTATACTTTTTATGCAAAGAGTTCATATATTATTCATAATTATCAATTGTTTTCATTGGATCATGTTTTCTAATGAATGCAACAGTTGCCAAAATTCCTCGTCAAGGATTTGTTATTCACTGGCCATCGTAATAGTTTTATTGAAAACATTTGGAAACCTTCATCCGAAATCAACTACTTAGACAGGTAGGTACCTTCCCTGGCACGTGTGTAGCAGGTGTTTATATTTACCTGTAATATTACGCAGCGATAGTGCATGGAATGCTCGATGGTTGCGGTCGGAAGCGCACTGCGGGTAATGTAGGCATTCATTATCAAAAGAAGAATGCTGAATATTTTTATAACGCCCGTGGAATTAATTCAACAACTTGCTTCTGTACCTACTCGTACATCGTATAGTTGATAGTTCCCATCCTCGGCATTGTTAGATCCGCGATGCATTACATCTAACATTGCAATTAACAGCGGCTAATAAAAGAATATTCTGCCACTTGATATGCAAATCGCCGATGATATCAATACTTCAACATTTTACGAACACGAAGTAAATAAGTAACCACGACGTGATAGGAAAATAATCAAAATGTGTAAAACATTATTCTTCGACCACACAATCGTCCAGGTTGTCCAGGTTGGGCGATCGTATAGTAGTGGAATTAAACGCGTATTTACGAGTATAAAACGGATATAACGGATCAAACTTTTAAAACGTAAAGAGGCTGCAAATGTTTGTTAAGTGTCTTATTCGTAGGACGTCAACTAGAATACAATTCTTATATTGTATTGTCTCCAACTCCGAAGGCATTACAATAATCACACAAAATCGAAAGATTTGATAGAGTTCCAGATAAAATCCATCTCTTTATACATTTTTAAAATGGTGTACAATTCAATTAAAAAAAAACTAGAACATGGTATGAATCAAATAATATAACATCGAGACCTTATTATAATAAACTAGCTGATGTGTACCCGGCCTCGCGCGGGTTTTTTTGTTGTTGGAATATTGATAGAAGTTGTGAAATATTGCTTGCCGTTTGGGTGCCCGAAAATCGGGGACAGACAGACAGACAAACATTCATTTTTATATATAGAGATTGGAATTGAAATGATTGGGAGTCCGGATTTAACATGCTTGAATACAGCGCCCTTGAGGTGATTTTCACAAAAAACGGCGCTATAAAAACTATTATTATTTAAAATAGCAAGGCAACTAGACATTCTGTAATGTGGCAGTTCCAAAGGTAACAATCGTAATAGCTGTACTATGCCAAGTCAAGATTATCGAAAACAACTATCGTCAATTTGTGAATATTTTTAGTTTTTCATTAAACAACCATAAGAAAATATGAATGCAATTTATTTATGAAGAAATATCGCAGCGATTGGATGCGGTTTTAGTGAAACTAATCATTATTACGATTCTCTGATGCAGCAATTTATCGAGTAAGGCCGGCCTGCGTTAGAAACGCTAGGAGTGGTGTATCGATTCTTACTTTGATGATTATTTAAACAGTAGAAAGATTACGAAACTAATTATTGAAAAAGCTTACAAAAATATAAAGCACGCCAAATTAGGTACACCTGTATATTGTATATCTCTCAAGTTCTAAAGTAACTAACTAACCGTCACGTCATTTCTCCGCAAGGGTAGGCAGAGAGGACTGATCGCCAAACAACTTCATTCACATTCATACATCGTCTCATACATTCTCTTCAATAATTCCGACTTCTGACATGACCCGACTCATTTACATTCGCGTCATATATTCTCCTTTCTTCGTTCATTCGCTCTACATGCCCAAACAATCTAAGCGTCCTTTTTTTAATCTTACTCATTGCGCTTACATCATCAGCCTTGCATTTTTCACACGATCATACATGGTTTTACCGCACATTCGCCTCAGAGATCTCATTTCTACAGCATTCAGTTTACTTTCATCCTTCCTCTGCCAGTTCCATGCCTCACTGTCATACATCAGGGTTGGTAATTCATCAATTACATAGTAAGGTTTCATTCATGGCAAACGTGCACCACCACGGTGTCAAGAAACTCACTCAATTCCAAAACTGCAATTTATAGGTTAGGCTCACTGGGTAGAGAAGATTATCTCCACATGTATGCACCTCTAACCACAGTTGACACAGGAAGAGGGAGAAATGTTCCCTGGCACTGTACACAAACATTTTACAATACGATATATAGTAGTGACTAATTAGCATCACTAGCAGAAAGTACAAAAATAACCCACTCCACCATGTTCTGGTAGCAGCGGCGCATCATCGCTTTATTGGCTACCGCAAGAAACAATGCTAATGAAGGCACTTTACAATTCAACGGAGACGAGAAGATAATTTTATGATATTAATTATTGAATGCGGGTAGGGAAGGGTACTATCGGATTCCTGACGCGAATATGAAATATAAATATTTAATTGCGTTAGATACAAGACTATTATGAATATTTAACAATACCTGTTGAAGGTGACGAGGCATATTTCTCACATTTATGTTATTAAAATAATGATGATAGAATAGTACATAATAATAGATTCTACAACGGATCCAACTACGAGTTCTCAATAGACTTACCGGATCGGACCAAATTCTCAGCCTTCCTCGATGCAACACTAATTCTAAGCAAAACTCCTATTTATTTATTTTTAAAAATTTAATGTAATTCAAATTTATTAATATCATTATTAAGTTCTGCAAGAATTTTTAGTTTTTATTATTGTGACAGCTGTTTCGCAGTTTTAAAATGGCATTGAACGCCAAAACAGCTGTCACAATAATAAGACCTTAAAATATTTGCAGAACTTAATAATAATATTATTAAATTTGATTTACATTAAATTTAAAAAAAATAATAAATGGAGTTCTACGAATTAAACACAAAAACAATTAATATAAAACTCCTTCATATATCGGACATCACACATTTTTAACACGTACTATTTATTCACAGTTTGACATCTTTAACTCTGCACCACACTCCATAAAGTCACACCGGCGATCTATCGAGCCTTTATAACTTCAGATACCTACTCACCTCATACTACCATCAGTCTATTAACTTTATTCTTTATATATATACAATATTTTTTCTTGTTATTTTATTAATATAAAATCACATTTATACATTTCAATTAGATTGACCCCTCCCCCCTACCCCCTTCCTTTCCAGATCCCATAACAAATTAGATGCAACTTTTAAGTTTATATTTCTTCTCTATTTTTTATAATTATCATATAAAAATAGTTACATTAATCCTGTCAATCAAACATTTCCCTTCCTTTGAGCATTCATCTGTGGACGTTATTTTGATACTCGTCGACAGAACGTTATACAAAATCTGATCTGAAAGAATCTCTTCTTGGTCCTTGTTCATATATAATCCAACTAATGTAGGAAGATATCCGAAAAAAGCAAGGCTTGTAAGCGCAATGATCAGGGAAATAAAAACCGAGGGGGCCTGGTAAGTGTATATAGATGACGAGCAAGTGAATGGAACAAGAAGTCGGTGACGTCGCAGAAAGATATGGAATAAGAAAATTATGCACACACCCAATTAGGATGGCGTGATGGTTCGTTAGGCAATTTAAAATACAATTAAAATAGCCGCACGAACACTTTTTACGAATGCAAACAGTTGTTTACTAATTATTGAGATTCGCTGGGGAAAGTCGACAGATCTCTGCAAGCATTCGATAGAGGCGAAATATGGCCTCGTTTAAGCAGTGAGAACATTAATAATCCGCGGTAAAGCGCCTCACCACAGAACGTGCGGGAGTAATCGGTGTATCTAATACAATAATATAATCGGAAGAAAAATGATAATTATAGTTTATGCAGGTAGTTAAAACTGCATGCGCAATAACATGATCATAATATCAATACGCTACTTCTCAGTGAGAGAAATAAACACCCGTCAGTCACCACACGTTGAAATAGTTCAATTCAGTGGCGAGGTATATTCTGTATTATATTATTACAGAAGATACCTCGCCAGTATTATACAAAGAAGAATGTCCCGGGCGGTGTGTGTTTGTTTTGTATACAAATCTACAGTTTTTTTCCGAACTCGATGAAATTTTGCGCATTTGTCCTTCTAAAGAAGAGAAAGTTCACTGTCTACAAGAGATTTCGAAAAACCTCCCCCCATCCCCTTTTCAAACCCCTTAAAGCAGATTTTAGTACTTGTTGATGAAATTTTGAACGTTTGACGTTCAAAATAAAAGGAAAATTGCAGTGCATCATTTTCTGGCCCACCTCCTCTCTCTGTATATTATAATGTAATAAATGGAATAAAACATAACTCAGTTGAGACTATAGAATGAGTTTATTTAGGAGAGTTTTTTGTTTGCTAAATAATCTTATCAGTTATCAATGATTGAATCCTGTATCTATTTTAGTCATTGTCCTTTATATAAAACCCACCTCTTTTGAGAATTCGTGGCTATTTATAATAATAAACTCTTCGAATGATTTTATTTATTAATTAATTATACACATTTACCGAATCATAAAAAAAATAACATTTTCACATACTCCTGAAAACACATCAGATTTCTGTTATGGTACTAAACTACCTACCTATGTATTAATCATTCTATATGGATCCCCTTCACTAAACCATGGCCCGTGCCGAGGAGAACTGTTTTGTTGCAACCTTTATTATTGTTTTTATTTCACCGACTATTTATCTTGTGAAATGTAACGAATTTATAATGTTATAATGTAATTAACGATAAAATATACGTTTTATTAGAAATATTGTAGTTAGTTAGAACTTTAAATTTAAGAAAGTATTAGAAAACACAGCAGCACCGATCACCACGACGCCCGGACCTGATATGTGGTCCTGCAAGTTGGAGAAGTTGAAGCTTTCAGGGCGCCTAATACCATCGGTATTATCCGTACCTCCCGACTTTGCCACTGGGGCCGCTCACATGTCGACAGTGGCCAGAACAGCCACGTCGGTTGGCCGAAATCGCCCCAGAGTCGTGGCGACCCCCACGACTTCAGGTGGAACCGGGCTGGAGCTCCTCCGATTGAACCAAACAGTGGCCATAGCTCTCTTGGAGACGGCGTGGACAGCAGCGGTGAGACGGAACGTCTTCTGCTAATCAGTAACGACGCTGGAGGCGTCAACTTCTACTATGTAACTTCAGCGCATCAATTCAAGCTGTTTTTATCAGTTAAAATCTAGGATTTCTCATGTTTTTAATCCGTTTTTCAATACAACTTCATTACAACACCTACACTATGTTTTTTAAAGTCCTTTTTGGTTGGTCACGCCTTGAACCATAATTTGTCACATGTTTCTATTCTCAGTAATAAGGCACCGGCAATACATTGTTGATTTAACTGATCAAGGAGATAAATGATCGGCTCGATCCCGTGGTCATACCTACATTGTGACCTACAATCCGTTTATTGTAACAAAATACAACACAAGTACGTGACTACAACCTAATTAAGTAATAATTACAGTTAACAAATTCCTTAAACATTACTTAGAAACCAATTTAATTCTCTACAAGTGTGAGACTAGTGTGGATTATATTCTGTAAGTATTGTTTAATATGCATACCGCCCATATAACAGAATATTGTATTAAAAAAATAAACTGTAATAAAATAAGAGCCCGTATAATAAGAATGTTTTTTGTTTACATACATTTTATGACCAATTTCCTTGATTACCTTCGAACCTTGAATTTAGTGACGTCTGATGTTGACGTTGTGCAGGTAAGAATGTAAAAAAATGCATTATTATTGCACTTTTATCGAAATTTAATTATGATAAGGCTGTTAGTAAATATCAGAACCACTGCATAATTATTATTATGAGGTTGATAAGTAGCCAAGTTTAATATTATAGCACCTGAACAACCTGTAAACACAATACTGTAACGGTATTCGCTTTAAATAATTCACATCTCATGTTAATGTTCTGTTTGTGGGCAAACACGATACGAGTATTATTTGAACGTAAACAGATTACATCGGAGTGATAAAGTGTCTATTTCCTGCGAAATAAAAATTAGATTGACAAGGAACTTCTCTGTTTTGAGTTCTAAAGTCACAAAGCAAATGTGTGCAACTAATATTGTACAGAAATGCGTAAAAGTTCAGACAGTATAAAATATTTGAATTATAGCCAGCGTTACCATACTGACGGATTTACCTCAATTTCTGGCGGATTGGAGTGCCTCCAAAACGGGAGAATTTTGTGTCTAACGGGATTTATAAGATAACCGATTTTCTGGCGGAATCGAATAAAATTATTTATTTATGAAAAAATAAGGTAGTTACCGGAATTACTGAAAAGTCTTCATTTGCATTATTTTGTTGCACTGGCAATTTCTCCAGGAAAATATTACTTGCAAGGACTCCCCTAACCCTAACCGAGGGAACTATATTATTTTGTTCATTAAAAACTATGTATTTTTTGTGGTCGTATGTATGTCTCGGTCAAAAATAGTTATTGTAACAGTCGATACTGATTGAAACATGTCACACCTATTCATAAAAAGAAACGTAACCAAGACCAACCATCTACGTCCAGATTGCAATTTGATGACCAGTGATATCATGCCGCCAAAATTAAATTCAGTAGATTGGTGACAAAAATCGGCAAGTTTAATAATTCTGAGGATTTGTTCGTGGTTTTAGTGCTTAAAATCAGCGGAATATCTGACGGAATATCTGGCGGAAGTCAGTTTTGACGGGAATCTGACGGAATTTACATCGTTCCAGCGGACCTGTCGATTCCAAGATGGCGACGATGTCCATAGCACACACAACAACATACCAGGCAATGTATTTTATTTGCATACTCGTCGATATAGTTTTGCTCCTATGTAGGCAGGTAGATTTTATACGTGTAAAGCGCCCTGAGTTGATATTTCACACAAAAGGCGCTATGGAAATTATCCATGCAATTTCAACCCTTACGTAAGTAATGCACGTGCTTTAGTTCTCACACTTTATTTTGTTATGTGTAGGTATTTAGTTAGTACTCGAAAAGGTTTTATGGTGAAGATCATGCAACTATTAATCGTAGTTATGAATTATCAGTGGCGTGCATTAGTCCATGACCAAGGGCAGGTTGTAGCTTTTCATGTGTTGATGTTTTTTGTTCATTACACCTTAACGTATTATTAAGGGTAAGGCGCTCAAGACATATTTAGAGTAAAAATTAGAAATTTGCCAAGCAGGAACAATTTCTTACGGTAGAACGATCATGAAAAAAGATCAGAGATTCGGAGATCTGGAAAAAGAAAGGTAGGCACAGCCTTTGTGGGCTGCACGCCACTGATTGTTATAGCGTTTAATTCGTAAAACTCAATTTTATAAAAAATTAAAATATTAAAGTCGATCATATTTAATAATGTATTATTAAATTTTGCAAGTTTTAACCATTAACGATTATTATCAGATAATCAACTACTCATCTACAAGACCACCATAAGGCCGGGCTTTACATACGCTGCACCCATTTGGGGACACGAAGCTCACACTCACATTAACAAACTGCGAGCCCTGCAAAACAAAGCCATTCGATTAGCCATAAAGATACATACATGTACGTTCCTCTGATAAAGGAGTAAATTGTTACACATTCGGAAAAATTCTACGCATGTCTAGCCGGACACGAAAACTCATACATAAATGCTTTCGCTCCATATAGCGAGAATAAACATAAAACATTAAAAAAATAATCTTCCATAAGGAGTAAAATCCTGTCCCAAGTCGCAGTATAGTTTTATGGTACATTTTCCTACCAACATAAACGTATCTACTGTTCATGTCGCGTGAATCATGGACAAAAAGGAAATGGGCGAAGTCGGTCTACTCCAGTTGGTGGGATTATGGCAGATACTTCCCGATAGGTAAACGAACCGAGTTCACCGCTGTCTGCTTTAGGAAGCCGCGGGGCATTAGGGGGAAGTGCCTCAGCTTCTACCTGTGTCTGTGGGTTGTATTGTATATCCCGAAACACTGGGGTCCGGGAGGAGGAAAAAAGAATATAAAATTAAATGAAAATACAGAACTGTTTAAAGTCGGTACCTTGGTACTTTTTACTTTTTTAACCACCGGGAAGCAAAAATTAATCAAATATGCCTATTATGACTATCATTAAGAACGTTATTAAAAAAATTGCAGTAACGTAATGTGTGTTATCTTATGTTATTAGATTCATCATCGGCAAAACCGGTACTATCAGTACCGCCCTGGTGAAAGAAACGGAATCGAAAAACTGATGGAACTGGTAATCCCTTAAGCCTCACAACGTACCCCAATTGGCGATGCCATAGTCCAAGCGGCTACGGCAGTTGGGACTTTTGTGTCGTATGCGCATTAAACAACTAGTAGTATTTTTGAAAAAAAAATAATCTTCAATCTGTGTAAAACTTATGATAAATAATACTTTTCATAAATTCTCTAGTTAAATTATATGTACATATAGTCAGCAAGACGATAAGTTAATATTTTAGTGTAGGTGTTTTATTAGCAGGCCTAACATGTCACTTAGCAATAATCCGCGGCAGTTTGTGTAGAATGCTAATCCAATTAAACGAGTGTGTTGTTTACCGTTTACCTCACTCGCGATACCTTACTTTACCTGGCGCAGTTCACACCCCCCTCTCCATGGCACGTGATACTCTATAATATACTATATAACATAGTTTTAATTACCAGCCTACTTTCTACAAACGATGATATCTGCTGTACGAGTATTTACGCTATTTTGCTCTTTCTTACATTGTCTATTGAACACATTTGATGGTCTCCTTTATTGTATATCTCATTGATAGCTACTAATATATTAAGTCTATCCTCACTGTAACAAAACTGCACTAAAGTTTTTTTTATATATTGTTTTTTCAACTTGTTTAATACTTGCTGATATTTTGATATTTTTATAAGATTATTTAAATCGATATCATGTAATTGGATTCTAGTATCTCTATAACAAAACTGTTTTCACATATTTTTAATAACTTGTGTACATTGATCACAACTGTTCTATTATTGCACTACAGTTGTAAGATGATTATTGTTTATTGTTGTATTATATAATATTGTTGAACTAAATTCCTGCTGACAAGCTACTTCAAGTGGCTTAGCCGGGAAAAGTTCCCATTGTATGTAATTAATATTATAAAACCTATGGACTGCCTGGCGAGTGATCTGATCGAACTCTGTTTTTCTCCAACGCCCAAGCCATCTAATATATTTTCCTGGCATTCTTTCTGCATTCATCCTATTTATCCATCCTATCCATTCAACCTATCCATCTCACTACGCTTATATCGGCACTTTAACTCTTTACACAAGGAATTCAATCAAACATGGGTTTACCAGTGTCTCGCGTATCAGGGATCTCATTTGTAGTGCAAGGAGTATGTTTTCGTCCTTCGCCTGTATAATTGTCTGTTGGCATTATAAAGGTGGGCTTATTGCTTATTGTTAAAATGGCAAATTTCTTCCAGCCAACTCAGATTATTTGTGAGAATAAAGGAATAATGATGTAGCAGGTTATTGTATCGGAAAGCAGGGATTATATTTGAAATAATTAAGGAATTTATGTGTATAGTTCTCATATATTTCTATATTACCCATATTTGATAAAGTCCTTTGTCTTTGTTTTAATGAAAGCACCCTGCACGTGTCTATAGCTTTCAAGATTGAATTACTAACCCAAGTAATTAATTTTCGGCTGCTTCCAAATATGTTCCATATTTATTTTTCTGTAGAGATGGGAATAATTGCTGCGTAAAACGTGTAGAAACTATACAATTTATCCCAATAAATAGGGACACGACTGGCTCAACCAGCCAGTTATCCGACGAATTTCGTAAAGTCACAGTTTTATTTGCAAATCCTTACCCAAGGTTCCTGAAAAGGAAGACGGCGATTTATAGTCGAGGACACTGACATGAGCGTCCAGTACTGCAGAACTATTATACTGTTAGAAATTAGGGTTGCACACATGTATTTAACCTCTCTTACAATATATATCTACCCGAAAGTACTCACGAGTATCTAATTTTTGAATGATGGAAACCGCAAATCTAACTAAAAACCAATAAAAAAATGCTATCAAGTAATGTGAAAATCCCCGAAAAATAATATAATAAATGCCATTAAATTATAAGGCAATCTGTTAGTGTTCGGTTGTTTTATTCTATTGAATACATTAACGTCAACCCTTCATTATATATAATCCCTGCCATTGGCTTAAATCAAGCGTAAATTGTTTGTGCATTTCGGCGTTTTCAAATAAGTGCATTATTTTAGAAAACCAATTAAGTAAACTCATTATCGACTTGTTCATTTGGACTTAACTATATGAAAATTCCCACAATACGGGATACTAGAATAGTATATAAACAGGAACAAGCCGTTCCTCTAAGTTCACATTTTAACATCCCGAAGTACAGTCTCCACGCTGTCCTTCATTATTGTCATTATCTATTTTCTATTATACTTATTAAGTTAATTAAGTAAATATTATAATTCTTCTTTAAATAAATACATATCGTATAAAATATACAAGTTATTATTTTACGAAACTTCTACCTTCTACTACTACCTCGATATATAATTATCTACAACCATCTGCAGATTTTCAATACATTCCATCTGCAGATAAATTATCCAGACATACACTACAACACTACTAACCTATACGAAGAGAATCTTGATCATTGCTCAAGATATAATTATCTACAACCATCTGCAGATCTTCAATACATTTCATCTGCAGATACATTATCCAGACATACACTACAACACCACTAACCTATACGGAGAGAATCTTGATCATTGCTCAAGATATAATTATCTACAACCATCTGCAGATCTTCAATACATTTCATCTGCAGATACATTATCCAGACATACACTACAACACCACTAACATATACGGAGAGAATCTTGATCATTGCTCAAGATATAATTATCTACAACCATCTGCAGATACATTTCATCTGCAGATACATTATCCAGACATACACTACAACACCACTAACCTATACGGAGAGAATCTTGATCATTGCTCAAGATATAATTATCTACAACCATCTGCAGATCTTCAATACATTTCATCTGCAGATACATTATCCAGACATACACTACAACACCACTAACCTATACGGAGAGAATCTTGATCATTGCTCGCTGTGCAAGAGTTAAGTAATTATTTACTGCGTTCTCAAGCGAGGGTCGTGGCATACGATTAGTTCTAGGTAGCTACGACTTCTGGGGGTCAAACTAAACTAGTTACTGTCACCAAACCAAACTATTTTCCTGTTTGTCATTGATAACGAGACATGCTACCCAGACACACCCACATTGATCGAATATACTGTACAGTCAATTCCGTTCTTACGGTCTTTTTTTACGTTGTTTTAATTTAACACAGCCTACGAAACATAATGGAAATATCCGTTATTAGTACAAAATTCCTCTTCCCATTACACAATGGACTGAAAACTGTTAACACGGTATATATATTGTATTGCAAAATGTTTGTGTACCTTCTTGCCAGGGAAGATTTCTCACTCTTCCTGTGTCAAATGTGGTTAGAGGTGCGTAAATGTGGAGATCATCTTCTCTACCCAGTGAGCGGGGTGACTATTGCTACTGTATTACCTACCTATTAATTTAAACCTTCATAAAATAGTGTATCTTATAAGAAGTAATGACAATTATTAGTTTAAAGGTAATAATTCCATTTTTACATTCTTAATTTTTACCGAATTTACCTCGCTGCTTTTAAAATAGTTATTTCTGTCAACTATTAGTATTAGTAGCCCGAAATAAATAGAATTTCAGATGATTTCTCAAATGACAAGTTAATTGTGGAGATTGTCACAACTTGTCACTGGACTTGACTGACAACAAACACATTGTTGGAAAATGTATTCGTAATGTGACAGCTTGATTTATAAAATTAATTCTATGGATCATTTTACTATTTTGATGTTGTACAATGTACACTTAATTCTGTTTTTACGCGATCAGGGATAGAGAAGATTATCTCCACATTTATGCACCTCTAACCACAGTAAGAGGGAATTTTTTCTCTGGCACTGTACACACAAATTTTACAATACGATATATAGGTAAATCTAACTTATCCCACATGTTAATTTTGTGAAAATTTTAAGTAAATCAAATTTAATAATGTTATTACACATTAAGTTCTGCAAGCATTTTAAGTAAAGTTTCTAAAAAGGTAGATAATTTTATTATTTATGTTAAGTTATGGTTTACCAACTAGGTAAAACTATGTATGGTAAAGCTCATGTTTTATGTTTTGACATTTGACATTCTAACCTCAAAACTGATCAAAACCGGCCGGCCATAGGTTTGGAGCGCCTTGGCAGGTTCTAAAAAGGTGAAACTTTGAAAATTATTTTAATTATGAAAACTAACTATAGAAAAAAGAAAACGAAATATAGTGGTATTTAAGTTTGAACGTCATTATTAAAAATAAAAATATATTAAACTGGAGTTCTTAATGCCGCAACGAGTTGACAGATTCAAAAGCAGAAGTATGGATAATGAAGACTTATATAATTTAGTCTAGTCTCTAGCAGGTAATAGTAGCAGGTAGCAGGTGGTAGGCTGAGTAGGCTGTGAGAACATTCCGCGGCCTTTGTCACAACATTCAATTCTTATTGAAGAAAATGAAGTAGTAGCGGGATGAATCATGACAATAATTATTGTATTGTTTTATTTAATACGCCGCTAAGAATTCTTAGGGCATCCATTGAGCCCATTGTGAAACTACAGCGGCAATGCAATAATAAATAACAAAGTGGAATTGGAGTGCGAAAATGCAAAACCACAAGCGAAATTATTGAGTTCCGAGGAAGCAGCGGAGCCTGCCCAGACGTGGCGGGAAGTGGCGCTTTCACCAAGCAAACCGAGTCGTTGGGTTATCACAGTGATGCACAACCTTTCTAGTCGGAGGGCCAATTTAACAATTTTCATTTCCTTTTTTTTTTTTTTAGAAACACAAACAAAATATTAACATTAAAAAAAACATCACACATAATATATCATACGAGTATATCATTATTATTATTAATTTATTAACGCCCCGATGGGCTTTTAAATATTTTAACATTTAAATAATTTTGTGTACAGAAAGAAAACACAGATTTTAAGTTAACAAAAAAAGAACATGATACATAGTGGGTATATAAGTGTAACGTATTTATGAGATATATGTATGTATAATAATGTATAAGTGCATGACATAGAGAAGTTATAAAGGGAAAGGTTTTTAATTAGATAATACATTTTTTTATTAAAAATAGTAATAGCCTAATCTACACGATACATAATATACAAGTGCATAATATAATATGAGTGCAAGACATTGTGAAAAAAAAATCAACGTGCGTTTTACTTAAAATTGCAGTAGGTATTTCATATATAATGTAAAAGATTACAGTTTAAGATTTTGCGTCATTGAAAACCTTAGATATTTTCGTAACTTTGCGTTAAGAACTGTCAGATTATTTGTTGTATTGCTTACGTTAACGTTAGCAGACTAAAAAGTGACGTTTAGAGCCTTGTGTGAGTCTTCCCCTTTGAAGAGCGAATATAAACTAAATGCTAAATTAAGTAAAGTTATATCGTTACCATCGTCAGGAAAGTATTTTAAAATTCCTTCTTCGATTTTGTGCCACCTTACTCCAATAAAAATATGAACGTTTAAACGGTCCATGACATCCATAAATATATACTTGGTATCAAAGGTAATAGAACGAAAGTTTTGTTCAGCGTTCGGGGTATGATATTTCACAAACATGACAGCACGAAAATAGCCAAGTATTGGTATCATGAATATTATACGTTAGTACCTACATGAGATGTTGCGGAGTTAACGGGGACAATACGCAGCTCAGAGGCGCCTCTGATCCATTAAAAGATGCTCTCTATGTGTGGGGGTAGATTTAAGGGAGGAAATAAAGAAAATTCCCCCCTCCCGGAGTTTCAAGGGAAGTCATCTCCAGTCCTACTGTGCAAATAGAATAGGTTGGCTGGCGCCAGTCTGTAGATATGCTATGTACATGCGCGGGGCTTTCACCAATCAATAATGTATTATTCAAAGGTCTTGTTATTGCTCTTGCTCTTCGCGGCATACGATGGAAATGCTCATTGTTAAAGCGATTTGGTTGATTTTTATGCGAACACCACACGACTTTTTCAGATCTGGGTAGTAACCAACTATACGAGTGTACGGCTCACTCAAACCCTTTCTAAACCATTATCAGTGTAAATCACAAAAAAATAATCTGGTTGTTTTTTTGTTCAGATGTTTTCTTTCACCATTCGTGAAAAGACAATCGAGCCTCCTGGCCATAAAAAACGGTCACTCCCCGATGCACTCTGGAAGAATATTTTAAATACATTTATCGTTTTTTACATTTTAAGGCATTCTGTGTCTAGAAAACACACACAGACTTTATATTAAAGCACAGAAATCTTAATGAGTCAAAACACACTATAAAATCAAATCAGTCAGTGTTATTCCAGAGGGGAGAAAGAGGAGAGGCTGGGGGTACTATGGACGGATGCCGCTGACGTAGTGCAGGACAGGGACGCCTGGGGCGACTTGTCGATGCGATGGGTCCCTGACCCGAGTAGGACAAGGGGAAGAAGATGTATGTCAAACAAAAAAATATTTCATATGAGAAAGTGAAACACAATTTTTCATCGACGGAAACGATTCTCGAATTACTTCAAAATATATCTTTACAGCGACGAAATTCAAGTTGAAAATTGACACTTTGTGTAATTGTCATATTTTTAATTTTCTCCCATACATTTTCCGACCCAAAAAAAATGTTAACAACACGATTTGGTTTCTACTTTGTGGCTGTCGCTTTTTCGTTGGTTGGTTGGTTGCTTTGGCAAAAAAAAACAAAAATTCTATGCAAAAACCACAAAAAAGATTTATTCAACATTGTCCCAAAATCAAACTGATATTAGTGAGATATTTGTTAATTCGAGCTCTGGGTTGGGCACGGGGTACCCCCATTCCGTGATTAAAACTCGTCTGCCCTTTTCAAGTCGGTACTAATTCAACTCTTCGTGCATGAAGAAGAGATCCCCAAAGGCTACCAAAAGTGCCCTCCACTCTGGACATACTCGTAGTAATAGAAAATATGAAAAGGAATTGTTTCTTATTCCTGCTCCTGCTTCATTTTTCATGAGATTGGTACAACAATTTCTATACCTAACATCTATTTGTCAAAGTTAACCTAAATTTAATCAATACTTTCAGCTCATTAATAACCCTATATATAATACAAATAGACTAGAGCACACTTACAATACTCCTCTCAATTTTAATGAAGGATTAATGGTTCCTAAGCATAAAAACAAATATGGACAAAGAACTTTATATCACATGATTCCTAGCTGTTTAACTATATTACCCGGTGAAATAATATAAAAATAAAAACTGTATCAAAACTAAATAATTAATAAATATATTGAAACTTTGCTAGCTGAAAGAGGCTATTTGTATTAGATAATAAGGAAATATTATTTTATGTATGATTTATTGTTGTCGTTTTACGTTTTATGTTTTAAGTTTGTTACATGTTACAATTTGTTACATGTTTGTTACATGTTTTTAATAACAAGCTCCAGTTAGACAAGCTACAAAAAGTAGTTTATCGGGACTTACCATTGTATTTTTTATTTTGTAAAATGAGAAGAAAAAAAATAGATTTCTTTAAATGCAATGCCAACAATATAAAATACCACAAGTAGGTTTCTTACCGTTCCTCGGCAGTCTCCTCCAGGGTGGGCAGGACGGTGGTGCCCGAGAGCACGGAAGGACCCATGGGCTCCGGGATCTCAACCGTCATGGTGCTGGACACCATTCTGCTTCGGTACTGTACACTCAACTAACTTCCAGCCACTCACACAACTATTTACCGGTCAAATCGCAGTGGCAGGAATGCTTCTCGTACCGCTGACATTCACAGAACACTCACTAGTCAAAATGATGCGATTAAATTGAATGGTATGTTTATAACCGCACTACTGTTCATTGCTAGAAACATAATCTGAGATGTAACGTACACGACCAGCGAAGGAGACTACCCATCACGTAACAATACCAATTTAAGAATTAATAATGAATGCGCCTGTCAAATAATTTTCATTGAACGTTCTCGGCTCGAATTCTCATTGATAAAAATGATTGGGACGTATCGGTGTGGCTTATTTTGGAAAACTTTAAATAGAGTTTTAGATGTAATTAGTGAATGGTACTTGAGATTTAGTAAAATGTTATTATCATTACTAAGTGGTGTGACCCACGGAATGTACTTTAACTCATTTGACTGCATGTTTTTCAACGTTTTCTCATGCAAAAGCATGACTTAAAAATACAAATGAAACAATGAAGAAAAAAAAATTCCGGATCGTCAAATAATCCGGTCTTGGCACAAACTCCTTGCTTTATTCACATTCATATAGCGCTGCACGTATACGCTTCTCTTATTCTGATTCTTGATATGGCCCCGACTCGAGTATTTGGTTCACTTGACCTTGCTATGTTTTCTTCGAACGTCCCTGACTTCTACCAATCACATTCGCCTCACATATTCTGCTTACACACACCTAACCTCCCTTTCTTAATTTTACATCAGTCTTGCATTCTTTGCGAATCTTATTATTTTTTACACGGTCAAACGTGGTTTTACCACACATACGTCTGAGGGATCTTATTTCTACAACATACAGTCGACTTTCATCCGTCTCCATGCCTCACTGCCATACTTCAGGGTTGGTATTAGCACTCCATACCTTCTCTATGAAACAACCACGCGAAAAACCCCGTGCTTATGTAAGAAAAGTAATTTTAGGATAGAATACCATATTATTACCGTCGTAAGTAAAAAGAGAATATCTTCCTTGAGACTTCTAAGGAAGGTACTGTGTTTTACTTACCACGGTAGTATACATCGCGATACATGAATATAATGGTGAGATTAACAACAAGTTTAACACGACTTCAGAATGGATAAAACTCGCAAGTAGGAACCAACTGTCAACTTGACTGTAAATAAGTACCCCGCCGTTGTAAATCGCGGTGTGAATGTCGTGATTGCTGTTGCATTCGAATGAATAACAAAAAACTAGGAGATAATTTAGTCAACAGTGAATTCATCCATTGTATTCCATCGCATGATGCAGCTCCGTGGGTGACTGGCGCCGGTGACTAACTGGTGAGTGTCACGATAACACTCCGAGCAGGATATCACCAACCCCACACCACACCACACCACACCACATCACATCACATCACCAGAGCGGTTAGCTCGCTAAAATAACACGAATACGACAGTGGAATGATATATGAAACATGAAATACAATGCGTGAAACGGGAGGGCGAAATTCAATCCCATTGAATGGTTTTCACCGGTCGGCTTTGCTTATGTTTCAGGAAAATCGAGATATCAAAATGAATTCCGTGACCTATTTCCATGCTAAACAGATGAAGAAACAACAAATTGAAGTAATGAATGACGGTGCATGTCAGATTTGTGAATAAACGCACGCGCTGAAGAAGAATCGGGCACGAGTAACTGTCAATATAAAGTGCGCGGACGCGTGCAAACCTCGCGCTGGGCTCTCCGTGACTGACTCGCGTCGGCGTCCGCTTCTGGCATCTCGTTTCTCGCGTTGGGCTGATCCGAGAATTGAACCGTCGCGTCGGGGGGTGCGCGCGACGCTTCTGTCCCGCACCCCTCCCGCACACCCGTCGCGAGTCGAGGAAAGTCGAGGCGGCGCGGGTTTCTGGCGTCGATATTAAATAGCCTCGGCGTCTGTTTCCGAAGATAAATCTTCCCTTAATGGAACACTGCAGAATATCAGAAAGGCCGCGGTTACGATGGTCTAATATAATTGACGGTGGAAATCGATTGAAATAATTAAAAGAAGATTAAAATGTTTCTAACGCCGTAAACAATAATGTGTGACGTAATGTTCGTTGAACTGAATGAAGCTATTCGATTGATTCATGTATTTGCATGTGTCACCGGCTACGTATACTGTCCCCATGCCTGTCCGCAGATGTTGGAAATGGATTATGTCATTATCGAAGAAGATAATATTAACAAATCTCAATGAGCCCTGTCACTCGTAACCGTAAACAGATATATGGATGAACAGTTGTTTCAAAAATTCTTATTTAATATCGTATTAACTATTTGCTGCGCCCTCTTCGTATCCACGAGTTTCGTCGTCGGCTCATAAAGCTGAGTGACACTTAAATCAATCTTATCAATATTACTCAATAATATCACCTTTTTTTTAGCACTCAATTTTGAAAGCATTTTTTTTCTCGTAGCACCAATTAGTTCTTATCAAACAGTAAGTTCATAAGTTTTTTTTTCTATACTATTCTTTACATCTCTTTTAACTTAATTATTATACTTTTTCCAGATATTTTATATAAACTAGTTAATTTGACTGTCATATAACGGGATTTGTTCCCAGTTGGGCAGTCAAAGCTTTACTTACATTTTATTGTTTAATAATGTGTGTTTCAAATAAATAAATTGTCCCGTTGCAAATAATGTTATTTTGTTAAAAATAAAAAGCATGTAAAGAAATGTATCAGGTGAAATCAGTCCAACGGACCGAGGCGTAGCGGAGATTCGACCTTGCGGAGACCTGCCGATGCTGCACCTCTCCCTTTCGTATGTAACAGAAAGAGATGTTCCGATGGTTCTCAGCGGCGGAACTATACCTTTACTCAGACCTGTCAAAAGAAGTGGCGTTACTTGACCATGGTGAGTCCGATATAATAATTAGTGAACGGGTGAGAACCGCGAACGTTAGTTAATAGACACCATTAACGGGACCTGCTTCACAACGTGTTGATTCGACTTCAATTACGGTTCTAAGACGTTACATCCGCGAGACATCATCATTAAGATGTCGCTAACTACTTGTAATTACAGTAATTAGGAACTCTAAAAAGGGAGCAAAAAAGCGTATGCATCAAAATATACTTTCGATGTCAGACAAACAAGCAAGATGTTTGCCAAAAAATGTTCAAATTAATATCACACTCATAAATCGCTCATCGACGGTAGTTCATTTCACGAACTAGCAAATAAAGCAAATCTATGGCCTGTTGGTATTGGTCAGTTTTAAGGTTAGAATGTCAAATGTCAAAACAAGGATGAGCTTTACCGTACATAATTGTATATTGTATTCATGGTAAACCAAAACTAAACATTTGTAATAAAATTATGTACCGTCTTAGAAACTTTAACTCAAAGAATAATAATAGTATTCAGCATTATCATTATCATAGTATCCGTATTGATAATTGGTTTGCTCATGAATACTCTAATTTATTTCACGAATAATAGTTGTTTATATTGAACAACAATTATAGAGCTGAAAGTCACCTAAATTAAGTTTAAATTTCGCCAAAACTAAAAAAATATTATTATAAAAAAACCCAAATAAAGAACCTAAAACCTATTTTATATACAATACAATATATTAATTAGATATAAATTAGGTTTTTGGTTCTTCGTTCGGGTTTTTTACGTAAATAAATAAAAATAAAAAAAAACAACCTACAAGATATACAAAAACTTGAAACTTTTCCAAGCTGTAAATGAATTAAAAATGAGTGATTTTGCTTCACCGGTGACTGAAATAGTAGTTCCTCGGTGTAATTAAATTAATTAAAGCTATTTTTTTTTATCAATTTTGTGCGTAATAAGAAATACGTGCTTATATGCATATTTAATAAAAAAAGTTGGACGTATTACGTATGTGATTAACAAAATCATAAATCTAATTGATGCCGGTTAATTCCAAGTACGTGAATAAGTAATATTTGAGTCATTGACTA
This sequence comes from Halesus radiatus, assembly GCA_022606495.2. Lineage (NCBI taxonomy): Eukaryota > Metazoa > Arthropoda > Insecta > Trichoptera > Limnephilidae > Halesus > Halesus radiatus. Next base: position 165,762 of record JAHDVE020003174.1, on the reverse strand, counting down.
CTCACTTCTCGGGGTATTAACACTTCCCGGTGAATGGCTGTATTGTCACAGTAAGACTAGCCATTAATAACCTAATGTAGATATCACAAGGCCCACACACTGCTAAATTGGTAAAAGAACTAAGGGAAATATAGAAGTCAGTTGATTCCTTACAGGTGAAGCGTGCCTATTATATCATTTGGATCACGTATTGGGGTATAAAAGTGTCATAAATTATTGCAACATAATAATAATTGTATGATTTATAAAGCGCCGTTTTTGTGAAGAATCACCTCAAGGGCGCTGTACAAATATTACTTCCCATTATCTCTCTGATTATGTACAAACAGATACAGAAAAACATACTTATCTGGCAGGTGGCTTCAGATGAACACAGTTTTATTAGAAAATTATTAGAGAAGATACGATTTTTACAGTTGCTATTTTATCCTCCTTTTCTATTGATATTACATTTATTAGAAGATTGGTGGCACAAGAAGAGTTGGTGTTTATTTGAAATATTTATAATTTTTAGGACTGACAAATATTTATAAAATGACCTTAAAAAGCTTAACAAGTTTTTAATAGATATTAACAGTTTTTTTACACATTTAGTTATTCACCGCGTTGCGGGACGCATTTACGCACCCGTGCGTGAAATATTTTACTTATTCTATAAGTGACTTTAGGTAAGCACTAACCTTAGTACTACTAGCACTTTACTTGGTAAGCCTAGCTAGGCCATTTACGTGCGCATTTATTCCATTTATAGATGTGATTGTCTGAGAAGATGAGTTTTAAGTTTAGCTCTGAATTCTGCCGAGTCTTTGATCATTCTTAAGTCGTGCGGCAGTTCATTCCAGGCTCTAGGTCCTGATCAGCGAACTTAGTATCAGGTGTGCGCTTTGGTTCCTCCAACCTCCCGGTAGCTGATGACGCTGCTAACCTAAGGGTGGACACTGGATTACCGTGAATTGGTATTTTCAGAAATAAATAGTTCCGATAAATAAGCCGGAGCCATCATCCATTGTGTAAAATAAATAAATGAAAAGTTATCCAAATATAACCAATACCCTGAAAATGTATATATATATATATATATAATATTCCTGTTCTTTTTATAAATAAATAAATAAATAGAAATAAAATTAAATATTCGTCATCTTCTATCTATAAATATTCGTCACGTGCCGTATATAGCAGAATGTGAAGTGACGAGAAATGCGTTCCATCTAAAAATAAAAACATGGCACTTTGAATCTGTTTGTTTGAACATTCAGGTGACAAAAGACTGCGACACTTTGTTCTCAAAAGTGAAAACATGTCACAAAGCTACTGCATAATCCCTTTCTTATCAACTGGGAGATCACTCAAATGCGAGACGAGATGTTTGCTGTGGAATCTACCATCTTCCGCAGAGCCTTCGGTTATCATTAATGACAAGAAGTATTAAGTATAAAAGTTCTATATTGTAGGTATACTGAAACATTTAAAATAAATAAAAAACGGGAAAAACCTAATGTAGACGTCATTATGTGATACGAGAGTTCGACTTCCAGAAAGGATCCCTTATTTTATTTTCTTTTAGTACATAAAACAGGCAATATGCCCAAAACGTACATACATGAATGTTTACATAGCAATAATAATCAATAACTACAATAAACAACAACAAACATTATCTCGCCAAAATGATAATAAGAATGAAAAAGAAGTGAAAGGTCGAAAACATATTATAAAGTAGGTGTATAAACTAACTCCTGATTGTGAACAGTACGTATGGTACACTGTTTCGGTATTTAATAAGGGGCATCATCACATTATCAGTTTGATATTAATGATAAAACTTTTTTTTAAAATTGATAATACTGTCATTAAAAAAGTCTATTTCATTATCAAAGCAGTGTACAATATCGTAATTTCTTAACATCGCTGTAAAGGAGAGAAATATCCCGTATTTGTGTGATAGGTTTTTATAAAAAAATGTATTTTATCCTCCTTGTTGATTTTCTTGTTGGTGTATTAATATTGATTTGTGATAAAATGTAAGGTGTATCAATTGATGCATGCATAATTTTGTACAAAATGAATTCATCAGAAAGTTTAGGTCTGACTGACAGAGATTGTAGTTTATAGTGCGAAATTCGATCATTATACGTTCCAAATTGATCAGATAAACTTTCACGGTATGCAACCACACGGGTTAAATTTCTTTGTATGGAATCGATTCTGTAATTATGAATCCAAATAATGGATGCATATTCCAAAATACTTCGAACAATTGAATTATATAATGTTGTTGTTATTGAAGTGACGTCACTAATTAAGCAGAAGCTGAAAATATATTTCAGAGGATTTTAAGAGTCAACCCGAAGGAAGGCAGCGTCACCTTGGATCCATTAATAGACCGAACTAAATAAATAATTCAGGTTCAGGTTCGGCATAAATACTTTTACAAACGTAATTTGCGTTTTGCAAATTCTGTTTACCATACTAACCGTAGTCGGTGACTTATGTTTACCATACTAACCGTAGTCGGTGACTTATGTTTACCATACTAACCGTAGTCGGTGACTTATGTTTACCATACTAACCGTAGTCGGTGACTTATGTTTACCATACTAACCGTAGTCGCTGACTTATGTTTACCATACTAACCGTAGTCGGTGACTTATGTTTACCATACTAACCGTAGTCGGTGACTTATGTTTACCATACTAACCGTAGTCGGTGACTTATGTTTACCATACTAACCGTAGTCGGTGACTTATGTTTACCATACTAACCGTAGTCGGTGACTTATGTTTACCATACTAACCGTAGTCGCTGACTTATGTTTAACATACTAACCGTAGTCGCTGACGTATGTATCAGAGACATATTTAAGATCTATTGAGTTAATTGCTAAAGAAACCAACAAAAATCCTGTCAAGAAAATATTAACAACTCCCGAATAGAAACACGAAACCGAAGAGATACAGAAAAGAAAAATATAACGGTAGCAGCTGGAATTCGAACCCGGGATCTGCGCTCTATGCCAACTGAGCTACGGCTACCCAATTCCATCCCGTCATTTTTATCGGCCTCATACTTCGACTTCTAAGAATTGTCAATATATTCGCAGGAAAGCAATATTGCTGTAACAGCCAAGGCCATGTAAAAAACGCAGGATTTGAAGTTTATATATCAATTAAAAAATGTAATATTGACAAAACGAAGAGTTTTTCCAACGTCGTACAGGTCTTATTTTTCAATGTAGAGTCATGGGACCCAGACCCAGATAGATCGACGCAGAAAAAACAACCCTGTGGAATGGTGCAAACAAAGCATTTTCGGGGGTAATGGTGGTTACAGCAGTATTGCTTTCCTGCGACGATATCATCCTGAACTAATTGCCTTTTTTTACTGCTATCTTTTTATAACTACAAGATTCTGCCAGATTTTTTTTATAATTGTTAGGCAATGTCTTGGATATACCTACCCGATTTTTATTTATATGGGACATCTGTTGACTTTTTCTGCAAGCCTTGGGATTAATAGTTATAAAGTGTTTCTTCGTATTTGTCATTCGTGCATTTCTGACGCCATTTTAAGAAAATGTATTACTAAATTAGAGTTGTATAATTTATTATGTATAATTTATTATTAACACTACACGGTTTAATAATTTTATAGAGGGCTTTGGTTCTTTCTTTCAACCACTCAACTCAGATTTACAGCGGGAATGAAATGTTTTTCTGGCCTAAGTTTAAATAATCTGTGTTCTTCACGTGGAGAAGGGATGGTAAGGGAAAGAAAGGGATATATGATAGTGGGAATAAAGAATGTGTATTCAGTTAATCATTGAATCAGATAAGAAATGTTGGGTCTATGATTTAAATGTAGAACAATATTGTGTATAGCATAAACTGTATTGAGTCTACGCCACACGGATGGTTCCATTTCCATTTGTGTTCCATACGTAAAAGCTCATATTGCTTCGGAGGCTTACAATTCTAGCGCAGCTGTTCTATAAATACCCGGTCTTTGGCAGGGTGGTTGGCCGGGAAGGGTAGAACAATGGCGGCGGGGGAAATAAAGTTAATAATGGCCGTAATTAAAGCCAACGGTAATGGCGGGAGAATCGAGCAAACAAAAGAATGCCTAGAAAGAAAACAGGTTGATAAATAAACCGTCATATCCCGTCATTTGAATTCTATTTTATAAAAATAAAGGGAACTTTTCCGAAATTTTAATTGGGCAGCCTCTTCCAAATGTGAAACATGTTTCAATATTGTAACTTTTCATAAAACATGGTGATTTATTCTGTCCATTTGGACATTAATTATTGTTAGTTTGGATAATATTTTCATTCAATTTGGATAGTTTTGTGTAAAATTACAAATTTTAACAATATTAGAAAATATATATATCATAGTTAACCGATAATATGGAACTCCAATCCATTTAAAAAAATAATAATGATTTTCAAATTTAAATACAGGGTATATTTCGTTAGTTTTCATAGTTAAAATAATTTTCAAAGTTTTAATTTTTCAAAGCCCGCCAAAACGCTCAAAATCTATGGCCGGTCGGTATAGGTCAGCAAACGCCGATTCTGAATATACTTTTGTTGTATATAATTATACATATAATTTATAAATCGTTATTTAAAAAGTGTTTAAAAATCATCTCATCAAAACACCTTGTCATGTTGGTACCATTGCATTTGGAATATCTGACGTCACGTGCGCATTCTGTTTTTGGATTACTATTGACATTTTTATTTTTCACCTCTGTTTTGTATTTTAAATATGTATTTTTTTAGTTTTGGCGAAATTTGAATTTAATTTGGGTGTCTTCAATCTCTTTAATAATGGTTCAATATTTAAAAAAAACTATTATTAAGGACATAAATTAGAGTATTCATGAGCAAACCCATTATCAATGCGAATATTATGATATTGTTATTGCTCAATGCTCTTATTATTATTTGAGTTAAAGTTTCTAAAAAGGTACATACTGTTATTACTTATTACTTATGTTTAGTTATGGTTTACAATTAATAGAATATAAAATTATGTGCGGTAAAGCTCATCCTTGTTTTGACATTTGACATTCTAACCTCAGACCAGAGGCCACCGCGTACAGAGCATTATTTAATTTAATGTAGAATCGATGAACGAACTTGACCGAATTTTAACCGATCCCCTGTTTGGGGCTAGCCATGAATAGTGAACGCAAACCGTAACAGGCAGGTAAACACTAAACATTCGGCACCTTGCTGCTCTTGATGGCCGGGTTAGCTGATAGTTGATAGCCGATACCCACCAGTGGCACTACCCAAAACCCAACACCCTGTGCCCAGTAGCCAGTGACGCACGCTGAAGGCATCCCTGATACACGCGGAAGTAACCTCCCCCCCGACCAACCCCTAATTCGGATCCGGTACCCCCGGAGATTCGACGCAACTTTGGATTCAGGAGAAGGATTATATCAAAAAAGTCCATTCCTATAAACGGGTCGCTTAGGAATTTAGGCTTGTCTCTGTTTTGCCACAAGGGTTGGTTACACGAGTTATCGTACTTTGTAAACTAAGCTGTTTCTTCTGGGAATTAGGAGTACCCACAGAAAAAACTCGCGAAGAGTTATGGTAACGGTATATTTCTGTATTTTCTTTCTGTGAGTATCAAGTTATGTCCATGACCAGCTACTAAGTTAAATTAATAACTTTATTCAGTGGGTAGGAACATAAAATGTTTCCCTGCATCGATATGATATATATTTTGTTGATGTACAAAGTATGATATATTTATAGTGCCATTACCATGTAGGTATATAAAATGGTTCCAGATTCTATAAAAAACAAGTCTAATTTTCAAAAAAGTATAAACATAGCTGCTGCATCGTATCGATAAGGAACAATCATTTAGAATGGAAACTTTGCATGAATTAGTTCAAGTAACTAGTTGCGCTATTCTGGTTCTTTTCAAGAAAGATTCCCTTTCCCTGGGCTCTAAGACTTCTCGCTTAACTGCGGAAATCCGGAGAGAGGTAGAAAAAAATCCTAAAAGATTGTTAAGAGATTATTTAAAAACACAAATTGATGAAATATCTTCAAGGTGCACAATGTTTTCAAAGAAAACTTTTTAAAACAATTACTTTATGTTATAATTCAATTTAATTCTTTTTACTAGATAGTAATGACCTTTTTGTCACTAATTCTAATAGGTCTTCCACAGGAGGGGGCGGCCCAATACTAAAAAGCCATGACGTCGAAAGGTCGATGCCATGGCTTTTTAATATCGCGCCGCCCGCTCGTGTCGAAGGCCTGTATAAAGCGGTAATTAGACGATACCTATTTTCATACAGATTGGACGTGAATTGTCTTTTTCTATGGAATTTCGTATGGAATTGTCCATAGAAAAAGATAAATCACGGGCAATCTGGATGAAAATAGGTGTCGTCTAAGGACGTCTTAAGTGACATTTTCCATCGTGCTGTAACGACCGAAGCGGTGGGTCATACCACATATTTTACGAACTCGGTTCCAATTCCGAGTTTAGCCACACTGAATCGATTCCTCGGACTCGGTCTTCGTTCCTTACGGTCCGCATAGGCCCGCCGTTCCGGAAGCAAAAATCTTTCATATTACACTATCGAATAGGGGCGCTTTTCCTACCCGACTTCAATCCAAAAACTTTGCCCTTTCTTGAGTGTGAGAATTGTTATTTGCGAACTCGGAGTGAGTCCACTGCTTTCGGAATGGGATTCATTGGACTCGGCTGGCCGTAACGACTCTCCTCTATACCACGCCTGACATGAATTGTCGAAAATGTCAACATCTGTATAATGTTTACCAACTAATTATGTCTAAAGCAAATAATAACGTAATTGATAATTTACTTAATATTGAGTTTATCTCTCTATTGTTAAAACTATGCAAATATTGAAATTTTTAATGAATGTCATTCACATAATGACAACTAACAGCTGTCACCCGAGAGAATCGGAACCGCAGTTAAGCAACAAGTTTTTAAGCATAAGGAAAAGGATAAGGAATCTTCCTTAAAAAGAACAGGAATTGCACCCCAGATCTTCCCAGTCTTTCTTGTCCTTCTTTTACTTCTGACGCACAGCATCAGATATCTGATCCCAGGATCCGGACGGCGCTTCTGTTGAATTCTTCACGTGTTGAGCAGAAAACCGAAGTAAAGTATGTTTAGACAGCGCGCTGACGCAGGCTTGTCGCCCTTCATTCAACATTTGCTCGGAATTACTACATTCAGATAAATGTGTTTGCTAGAACATTTCGGTAAATGTTTTTCGGCGCATAAATGAATAAATATTCAGATTACATCTTGAGAGACGGGAGACAGATGTCGGATGAACACAAGGAACCAGAAAAATCTAAAATAGGCCGTTTAACCTACATTAGTATTACAAAAACTACACGAAAAGTACACAAGGAACTATTCATGAACACGCACGGGAAACGATGTGATTACAAGGTGTATTTGTTAAATTTAAACGTAAGCCTTTACAATGAATTTATGACACAATGACTAACATCTCTGATATTATATATTTACAGTTACTCATATATATACAGTACAATGTGCAATATGCGCATGTGAAATTGGATGAGTGTTCTTTTCTTACATCTTGATTAAAAACTACTGTCTAATTCTATAGGGTTAAAAGTAGAAAGATCTGCTGGTGGCGGAAAGGCTTATTTTGTGGGAGGCACTACATCTCTGGACTCTGCCCAACAGAGAAAAGAATCAACAGAGGTGCTTTAACAGGTGAGGGGTAGGAGCCAAATTTAGCGAGGTGAGCCTGGAGGCATGTCCTTATTAGCGATTTTCCAATAAACAAATCCAGACATTATGCAGACAACTCACATCGCACCACAAAGTATTAGTATTTACTCTTTGAAAAAGCAAATCTGTTAATGATTTTCTCGTTCTTTTTATCGCCAATATCCTTCCCGTAGCTGCCGTGCCAACATTCAAAACTAACCCAAACCTCCAATTTAAGTAAAACAACAATAGATCGGCTTGTTTATATAAACAGAATATTTTGTTAGAGTATTTAGTTAGACCCCTTTAGAAGTGTTTATTAATTTTTTTACCGCGGGAACGATGACATGGACGACTTCGCGTTATCGTCACTTCGGTTTGACAAGATTGTTTCACAAAACTGTTCAGAATTATATTGAATAAGCTTAATATTAAGTAGAATAAATATTTCCTGATGAATGCAATGCGATGTTTGTGTTTATTCTCTCCATCACTTCTATTTTGACACCATTTGAATGCAAAATAATGCGTTTTTCCGTAATATCTTCCAATGATCATTAGAGGGCAGTTAGCGTATGATTGAATTAATAAGTGAGAAATAGGTTAGGATACAGGCGAGTCCTCCAAATATTTCTATATTGTTTCGATATTACTACTGTCTGTATCTGTATTTTCTCCATAAAAAAATGCAATGTGATATTAGTGATCATTCTCCTTATCACTTTTATTTTTACACAATTTTAATGCACAATAATGCGTTATTCCGCAAAACCATCCGATCATTAGATGGCAGTCAGAATGCGAATGATAATGGAGTTTATTAAAAAAAAATGCGCGATCCCGGGTTGGTGCCAAAATGGATGTCACGTGATCTTTATCTCCACGTCAAAATGGTACGGGTAGCTCTTGCTTTGGGCATGTCTATGTAATTCTGATGTCAGTGCTATGCTGTGTGTATCCTGACTCGCCTGACGGTTTCATACGCCCTATTCAAAATACGGAAAGGAATCAATTTTTATTTCCGCTCCTGCTTCACTTCATGAGAATGGTACAACAATTTACATACCTAACATCTATTTGTCAAAGTTAACCTAAATTTAATCAATACTTTCAGCTCATTAATAACCCTATATATAATACAAATAGACTAGAGCACACTTACAATACTCGTCACAATTTTAATGGAGGATTAATGGTTCCCAAGCATACAAACAAATATGGACAAAGAACTTTAGATCGCACGATTCCTAGCTGTTTAAATATGTTACCCGCTGAAATAAAAAAAAGTATTAAACTAAACAGTTAATAAAAATATTGAAAGGTTGGCTAGCTGAAAGACACTATTTGTATTAGATAATTAGAAAAAAAAAATTATCTACGTTTTATTGTTGTCATTTACGTTTTTCTGTATGTTTTATTATAATTATGTTGAAATTTTTGAGTAAGATTTTTAAGAAATATTTATGTTTTTAGTTTACTACATGTATTTTGTAAGTTAACATTGACTGTAAATTTAGTATAAGGTTTTGAATAACAAGCTCCCATTAGACAAACTACTAAAAAAAGAGTTTATTGGGACTTTTTGTAAAATGTCTTAAATTAATAATAAAAAAAAATACATTACATTACTGTCATTTTTAAAAAATAAATAAATTACTTATTATTAATAGCTTGATATACGTGGATGTGCTTATTCAGCCGCCCTAATGTCGCGCGTAAGTCTTGTACTGGATATCTATTCTATTAATACCAAATGGGTAGGTGTATATTTATTGTCAATTATTTTAAGGAAACCGGTGGATAGCCCCAGTTAACTTGGAAGCCGGGTGTCTGACGCCACCTCGCGGTTAGTAGCATTCATAATACATCGAAATTGTCGGTGACGTCAGAAAAACTGATCTTCAAATTCCGCCTCTCCTTCGCGCGCCTTCCTGCTCCGCAGTTATGTTCTGAGAAGAAATTCTGACGCGAGTTTCCCGCCTACGTCACGCTGGATCGTTGCCATTTTCTTTTCTAAAGAATGCTTTTGGCAACATTCGGGAGTAGTTTCTTTGAAACGCAGGTCTGGATAGAGCAGTCCAAACGCAATGAAACGTCCAAGCGTCCTTGAGGCGATTTTTCATAAACTTATAAAGTGCCTTCCAGACGAGGGGGTGGCCCGGTGGTTTCGCCAATAATGGGCAAAACGAACCGTATGGCGGTAAATTCCTGACCCAGAAGAGGCGTAGCCACAGGAAAGGAGAATGGAATTACTAAACCTAGTATTTCCGGTCAAAACCATGCGTCATCGGGCGGGCCAGTAGTGTGGTCAACGAAAAAAATATATTAATCGAGTTTTTATTTTTTGACTTTGCAATAATGGTAAGACTCCTTGTCTCCGCTGAGAAGAGCGGCCTTGAAATTTGACATTTCGCTTTGGAAATCGCGATTTATTTATCGTTTTAAAATAAAAATGATACATACCTGTGTCCGATACAATCCTGAATGAATATTTTAATTGGAATTTTCCGTAACATTTATTTTCTTCGATTTGAATTTCCTTTGAAATACGCCCGGAACAAGTCCGTCTCATGATTCGAAAAGTAGACACGTATATTTTTAATTTTATTTATTAATATTTATAGTTTTTGTTACAAAGCTTAGATTATTTTCGACTACCAAACCAGTCGTATACCCGTATTATGGTAGTCGACGTATTACGATATTCGACGCCTTTTAATTTAAAATAAACCAAAACAATGAAAAATGAAAGTAATTTGAAACAAAAATTAGTCAAAGAACATTTTAAAATTAAATAACAATTATTCCATTTATACTACGGATTTTAATTATGCAGGTAGGAGCATAATATGTTTTTGTATTTATTTTTTGACGAACAATTGTTTTCTTTTGAATTAATTAGGAAATTGTCTTGGAAAGCTTTCCTGCCTAGTACCAAAACTCTTTTTTTTTTTGCTCAGATATTTTTTGTAAAAGATTTTCGCAAAATACACTTTATTAAACTTTTTAATACCTATTTTCCACCCCCTTTTTTGTAGATATGTCTAGCTATCTCCTTTAAGATGTTTTTCTTCTACCTGTCGTCAGAACTGTCAGATTCAGTGGACGACATTTTGTTTTTGTAAAAAGGTAAAAATTGGCAATACGCACGTACTTCAACACCCTTGACATTTTCTATTCAAAAACGACGCTCCGAGTAGGACGAAACAGATGCTTATAGCATAATCTGTTTACAACAGACTGAACTGATTGTAATACAGTGGGTAAGAAAATAATCAATCTTTCAAATAAAACGTTTTTCTGAAAAATGATCTGAGGTTGCTTTTGCACCCACCCCCCCAATTTAGCACAACTTGCCACTGTATGATTAGTTTCTTAGAAAGGGCAGTGCCTAGTTCGAAACTAATGTTGAGTGAGCCATAATGTATTCACACCTGTCCTATATTGCGGCTTATCCCCGACGAACGCTACTTATCAATTATTATATATCCATTATACATACACATTATCCATATATACATACGGCGTCATTCTGCATAGTAAGGAGTTCCTTATTATGAAAAATATAATGGCTTTAAAATATATATTCAGATAGATCAGCAGAAGGCGATTCTGAAAATATAACTTTTAGTGTATATAATTATACGCATAATTTAGAAAATCGTTATTTAAAAGTGAATAAAAAATCATCTCATAAAAACACCTTGCTATGTTGGTACCATTGTATTTGGAACATCTGACGTCACGTGCGCATTTTGTTTTTGTATTAGTATGGACAATTGTATTTTTCACGATTGTTTTGTATTTTAAATATGTATTTATTTTTTTTAAACTTAATTTGGGTGACTTTAAGCTATATAATCGTTATTCAATATAAAAAAAAAAAACAAAAAAACTATTATTAATGAAATAAATTAGAATATTCATGATCAAACCAATTATCAATACGGATATTACGATAATGTTAATGCTCAATACAATTATTATTCTTTGAGTTAAAGTTCTAAAAATTTTAATAATTTTATTACTTATGTTTAGTTATGGTTTACCATGAAAAGTAAAGTTCATCCTTGTTTTGACACTGATCAAAACCGACCGGCCATAGATTTCGAGCGTTTTGGCGGACTTTGAAAAATTGAAAATTATTTTAATTATGTTAATTATTTACGTTTACATTTTCATTGAAATTGCTTTTCTGTTTATAATATCCTCCCTAGGAACTAGGCACATAAGTAACTAACTAGTTTATGGGTCCCTTTCTTGTGACCGGTTTTCTTTTGTTGCAGGTGATTGGTAGAGGGACCGAATTGGAAGCAACTACCCATCTGATCGAAACTGTCTACCTACTTCTCGAATTCCTAGCTATTGTTTACCTTAATCCTTTGAATAGACAATGTCACTCAGTACCCCCTTATAGCTATTAAATTAAGTATTCCATCTCAGAATTATAAATACCCGAATAAAACTATCCCACGGCAAAACCCAAAGCTAATTGTAATTATGAATGGTTATTACTTAAAATATAATGGTTAATAAATCTTAACCTATTCTATTGTTCTTTAACTTGAAAGACCTTTCTAGGAATTCCCGCTAACTTTCTAAAATATCTCGGTGCAACTCTTTGATAGTTCGTTTATAAAGTTTATGCGTCGTATATCCCGGGTTCATTCCTCCCCTATCAGTGCTAGGGTACAGTTGGTATCTCAGCTCACGTCTTCCTATTCCTAAACCTTTGCAAGAGTAAACTACTTGCCTAGTCCATAATTATTTTATCTTTTTACCTTACATTTAATGAAATACCTAAAGTAAGTATATGAACCTATATTAAATCTACAACCGAGCCAACAAGAAGGATATCAAATATAAATAACGAGTGAAAAAATAAAGGTACATTCAGCGAAGAACAGTTAATGTATCTAAATCGGTATTCAAAACAGTAAGTGTGTAATAGCAAAGGGTGAGGATATAATTTGTGATACAGGATAAACAAATTAGACCATTTTATTGCAATGGTCAGAATTATCCTATGTTCATAATTATATAATAATAATATTGATTCATTATCTTCTTTTTTTTTTTAAACAAAAAATTATTACTCACTGGGATTTCCCGTGTTGAGGATTTCATTTATAAAATATTAAATTACATTATATTAAATTGATGTGCTTGATAAAAAAAAATTAAATAATTGTAAAGAGGAGTGTTTTAAGTGCAGTCGAGTGGTTTCAATGTTAGTCTGTATTTGGTGTTAATATATTTTCTATTTCAGATCCCCCCATGTAATGTATCCGGTGTTTTATTTGATTTTTAATTAATAATTTTTGTAATTTCTTCAAAAGATTGGTATTCGCTTTGTGGTGTATTAATAAATTAATTAAAAATTACTTTGTATTCACCACTTTCTTAATATACACTAAGGTGGTCCAGGCCTATATAGTAAAAAAAAAAATCAAATATAGGTGTAGCCGTACCCTTGATTTGTTACACCTACCATTCCTATGATGTGTTAAAAATTTCAGCCCCTTATCTCATATACAAGGGGGTGCTCATCGAATTATAAGTTTTTGACAAAATTTCAGGATTTTAAATAAAACACGTAATTTAAGGTTTATTAATATTACAAGTATTTTAATCAAATAAGTATACAAATTATTTAAATATGAATAAAATTTTGTAACAAAGTAATACTTAACATAATATTAGTCGCAATCTTTCAAAACTATGTTTGTTAACTCCTTTTTGGATGTTTCAGTGGAAACGATTTTTCTGTTTTGTTCAACGATGTGAAGTAAAAATTGCTTTTCTTCCTCAGTCTTAGTGAGTAACGTGTTGTAATCTTCAAACAGTTTAACTCCTCTCTCCGCTGTATCATTAACAACACGCAAATTTGTGACGCAGCTTTTGCCTTGAAGGTAATCAACATTGTCATTCCAAGTCTCAGGAGGTAATTGCAAGAAAGAGTCCTTGATTTCAAGAACTAAGAGTGTTTTCAACGTTCTTTGTGTTGCAAAAGCATCTAATGTAACCTCTGAGGAAAGCTTAGCAGAGTCACCTCGTACTGAACGATTACCGACATCAGAATTTATTTTTTGAACAATGGCCTGTTTCTCAGCATCAGACAGCTTGTCAGAAAACAAGGCAAATGCAAGTAGTTCATCTGACAAATACCATAAGTGACGCTCTAAGACATCCCTAGCTGCTATACTGATTTCGGAATCAATGGATTCGTACAATTTTAAGCTCTTCCAAAGTAGTAAGTCATTTACTGGCGCATCTGCTGCCAAAGGCGCTTCGATCCAAACTTTGGTGTAGATGAGCACACCAAAACTAACAAATCGAACAATTTGTTTTTCTTCTCTCTTGGTTAGTTTAAATGCTTGTAAATTATTTCTAAAGAGAAAAATCTTCAAAGCATACAGCAATTTCGCCATCCAACGAGCATGATGAATCGGACCTGGAGCGCGCCAATGTATCTTCGTAGGAGGTTTGTTCAAAACAATTATGGTGAGCTTTATTAGCTCTTCGTAATCATCACGAACTTGATTATCTCTAGATAGAGCGGTTGTAAGACTCTCAAGAGTATTTTCAGCAAACTGTTCTGCGTTCTTATCGAGGTCAAGACAATCATAGTCCTCCTTCGGTAATGTTTCCCAAATATCGCTGAATCTTTTGAAAAGTGGGATTTGAGGAGAGCTTGATGGCCCAAAACAAAGAGTAAATATTTTTGAAAGCATTATTTCAAATATGTGATGACGTCAAGCAAGCCACAAAAGATCACATCCTGTCTTTCCTTCTAAAAGAGTGCAAGCTCCCTTTTTGGCACCGGTGTTAGAAGCAGTAGTGTCAAAACTCATAGCCCGGACTTTATTTGTGACATTCCACTGTTGCATTGTGTCAAAAACAGCATCAGATATTTGTTCCCCCGTTCCTGCAGTAAGTTTAGGTACTCCTAATAGTTTTTCACAACCATTACCAGAGACAAGAATCGGAAGGCGCTCTACTTTCTTATTGCCAGTTATATCGGTCATCAGTTTGCCGTCCCAATGAATTACTAATGGAGAGTCAATATCAAATTTTTCTTTTATATTGGAGTTGTATTCGGCTCTCGCTTTTTTTCTTGCACGTCGAATACTGCTGCGAGAGATTGGAAGTGAAGCAGGATTGCAACCGAGGGCAGCAGACAATGGAATAATCAGTCGCAGTGCTTCTCGATCGGTGATCTTGTTACGATCAAGCGCACTGATAACATGTTGTGTAAATATACCACTAGTAGACGGCTCAACGCCACAGGAACTAGAAGCACTCTTAATATTTTTTGGTACAGCCACTACAAACTCATCTTTGAACTTATCCCCTAATATGCCAGCGTTACTAGAAGTGCTACTGGAGCTGCACTCAAGTTCTATCTCTTGACTCGACACCACCGAAGATGAAGCATTACTTTTAGCAGCCCTTTCTCTCAATTCTTCAGATCTTTGTTTCCGTTTTAGAGAGCGTTCTTTGACCTTTTCTAGTTTATTGTCGATTGAGGTCATTATCATCTTACGTTCTCCTCTTTGATCGATGAGAAACGCTCTGTCTTCCGCAATTTTGATCAAATTCAAAGCGCTTCCATGGGCAATATCAAAAATTTTGTCTAGTTCTTTTGTAAACAAATACTCTCTTTTTCTTTGTGCTTCAGAATTTTTTCCTCGATTTTTCTTCAATAGCAACCAGTTCTTATGAAACTTAATCAGTTTTTCAATGCAATGATTTTGTTGTCCGGTCGGAATACTAGATTTACTCCATACTTTTATAAGTTCTGGAATAAGTATATGCGCGGAGTCTTTCACATTTTTTGATTCATTTAATATGTGGTGAAAACGGAGTAAAACTTGCCGAAGAGTAGGAAGTTGATTAAACCTCATCAATGGCTCAATATCTCGAACCCCAAGTAGAAAAACTTTGTCTTTTTTTCGAGTAGATGAACACATTTTATCACACTGATTCACTTCACAGTCTACGAAATAAGTGTTTAAATTTGTCTATAAAACTCTTCAGTACTTTATTTTAATATTTATTTAATAGTTTAGCACACTGCCATATTCAGACTGATAATAATTATTCATAACTCACGGTTTATATACACAAATATAGGGTAGGGGGAGAGGGGTGGTCTACAAGGATTTTATTCGAATATATGGGTTTTCTTACAATTGTTACTAAGTGGTTTTTGGCTGTCTAATTTCTAATTATTTTGGTTTTTTCCAGTAGGCTTAATTACCTCGGACTTGTGGCCTTACTTCAATAATGTTTGGGAAAAACCTTAAAAGTAATATGCATTATTAATGACCTGGAATAATTATATCACCATAAATATAATAACAATTTGACAACACTAAAAATTAGGTCATTAATAATGCATGATACTTGTAAGGTTTTTCCCAAACAATATTGAAGTAAAGCTACAAGCCCGAGGTAATTATGCCTACTGGAAAAAACCAAAATAATTAGAAATTAGACAGCCAAAGACCACTTAGTAACAATTGTAAGAAAACCCACATATTCGAATAAAATTCTTGTAGACCACCCCTCTTACCCTCCCCCATATTTGTGTATATAAGCCTGAAGATGGTCTTGACAGGCTGAACCTGGTTACAGTCAAATAAAATTAAGTGGAAAAATGTTTTGTATTAGTTTTATTATAATATATTAAAAAGTACAAATTAAGCATTTTACACAAAAATTTCAAAAACAACACTCGATTGAGCACCCCTTTTTACTTGAGCCATCTCGCTGAAATTTTACTATGTTATTACTATGAATACATGTAACAAATTCACGGAGCGGTCAGATGAAAAATAATAATAAAAAAAATTTGGACCACCCTAATATACACATATCTCGAAAATGTTTCGAAAGTGACGCTTTCTTCGTCAGGAATATATAGAATAGTAAAAAATAATAATGTCAAGTATAGAAAAATGATAAATATAGAACACAATAATGTAAGAATAGACAATTATAAACATAAATATTATTGGAATTGAAATTAAGACACTTTTGTACTTTCTTCCACTTATTTATTTTCACCAGGACCGGTTTCATCCCACTACGGACATTTTCAGACTGGTCCTGACATTCTTATGCTACGGTGGCAGGGTTACACAACATTGTACAAAAGTGTCTTAATTTCAATTCTAATACAATGGAATTCCACCACGAACTAACAGTCCAAAAACTAGACTCAATAAATATTATTATTATAAGAAGGTTTTTTGTCCAAATGTTGTGTTTGTGGTTCCTTGTTGTATGTAGTTTTGAATTAAAACTATACAAGTGCTCGAATAGTTGAAATGTATTTGGAGTAAGGTAAATATTAACCAGGTTCCTACAAATACGCACTCGCTCGCCCGTTCTATATATTATGTATGTTTAACACGTTATTTATATATTTGAAAGGTATCAATGATGCGTGTCTATTGGTGAATGGAGGGTGTTTCGAGGAGCACAGGAACTAACCAAACCTCTCGATCATTACAACAAGTATTGTGCACATGCGCCATAAATACAGAACCCACCTATACATATAAGTACGTATACACGAACCTATTATTAGCCCGGGTGGGTTGCTTACAAGAGATGTTTGCTCTTGGCTGACGTCATCGGCGTAAAGCATGTTATGTGGCGTAGACCTCGCTTTTCAACAGAAATAAGAAAATAATTAATGCGATCAATAAAGCTTTTGAATTAAATTTCAGAAGTTCCCGTTAAGGTTTTTAATGCCGTCATTTTTCTGTGTCAGATTTTATCCATACCCAACAGCATTATCGAGTTAGAAACTAACTAACTAACTAACCATCACGCCGTTTCCCCGCAGGGGTAGGCAGAGAGGATGGACCGCCAAACAACTCGATCTTGGCATACACTTCTTGCTTCATTCACATTCATACATCGTCTCATTCATTCTCTTCTATTATCCCGACTTCTGACATGGCCCGACTCAAGTATTTGATTCACTTGATCGTGCCATGTCTTCCTCGGGCGTCCCCGGCTTCTTCTTCCATTCAAATTCGCGTCATACATTCTTCTTACACCCCTTTCTTCGTTCATTCGCTCCACATGCCCAAACCATCTAAGCGTCCCTTTCTTAATCTTACTCATTACGCTTACTTCGAATTTATTGGATTTTTGTTTATTTGGGAGACCAACAGTTTACATAAAAAAATGAAGAATATTGAATAAGTGATATAAATTTGACGTTTGCAGGTTTCCACTTGGGTAATA
Source organism: Halesus radiatus (assembly GCA_022606495.2). NCBI lineage: Eukaryota > Metazoa > Arthropoda > Insecta > Trichoptera > Limnephilidae > Halesus > Halesus radiatus. The sequence continues at coordinate 147,736 of JAHDVE020003174.1, read as the reverse complement.
TTTATGAGTGAATCTAGTGATTTTCAGAGAATTCAAAATAAAATTAAAATGATAATTATACAAAATAAAGAAGAAATATAAATTTAAAAGTTACATGTAATTTGTTATGGGGTCTGGAAAGGAAGGAGGAGGGGGGGTCGATCTAGTTGAAATGTATATATGTGATTTTATATTAATAAAAGAACAGGAAAAAAAGTGTAAATATATTTATAAAGAAGAAACTTAATAGACTGATGGTAGTATGAGGTGAGTAGGTATCTGAAGTTATAAAGGCTCGATAGATCACCGGAGTGACTGTATGGAGTGTGGTGCAGAGTTAAAGGTGTCAAATTATGAGTAGTGGTATTCAAAATGTGTGATGCCCGATATATGCAGGAGTTTTGCTTAGAATTAGTGTTGGATCGAGAAAAGATAATTGAAGTCAGTGGTGACCTATCTCCCCATCAAACTCATTTTTGATCACAGGATGGCAAATGGATTGGTCAAATGGAAATTTTCCCCAAAGTTTGTACACTTTTGAAATTATTCATGGTAACGGAATGAAAAATAGTCGTGCCCAAGTTCGTAATAAAATGATATAAATATTAACTTATTCAAAATTTGCTGAAATATTGCTTTGAATCATCTTTGGATATAATACAGATAATCTATATACCGACCCCCTCTGTCTCCGCCTAAATTCCATCTTATACCCTCCATTACCTTAGTGAGCGGGCTTAAATATAAGAGTGCTATCAGCAATGCCGCTAGCACATAGAACACAGTTTACAATTCTTTGAAATAAAAATAAATAAAATCCCTATAGTAGCAAAAGGCAGCCCGCTCACTGGGTAGAGAGGATTATCTCCACATTTATGCACCTCTAACCACAGTTGACACAGGAAGAGGGATAAATGTTCCCTGGGACTGTACACAAAAAATATGATACGATGTAGTTTATTTATTATTACCAAAATTTGATCAAAAGCACATGTTTGAAATTTTTGACATTTTGTTTTTTTTTAATAGCCAGCAGATTCCTTAATCTGTTTGGGAGTTAGTGAGAGCAATATTTCGGCAAAATATTTATGAATATGTTATGTATATTATTTTGTTACTAATTTGGGCATGATCATTTTCCATTCCTTTATTTAACGAATTTTGACGTTATATCACGTAAAGAAGCTTTTATTAGCTTTGAAGGTGTACGTTTCACAAATATATACTTTAACCTATTTAAGACACCACAAATTTAATCTTACGCACTCAAAATCAATACGAAACCAACGTTTGTTTAATTGAATGTAGAGATGGGACACGTGGTAAAAATACACTACCTTCCGATCTAAATAATTTATTTAAAATATATACGAGTTTTACAGTTGTATTTAACTGGAAATACAATAAATTAACACATTTTCTGGTACATTATCCCCAATGTTCTATAATAAATGTCAATAAAAAAATCTTATTCGTAAAGTATTTTTTTATTTAAACTTTTTCATTTCTTATAACTTGCATTACAAGTAATTTATAAAATATATTTAATTAAAGGGGATTCTTGGTCGTGAATACCTTATCAGAAAAGAGTAGTTCTTGTGTCTGATAAGGGAGCCACGATTATATTTATAGAATGTTTTGTATGAAATATTTACGTATGTAAGTTTTCTTTAAAGAAGAGATTAATTTTATTTATTTGTTCTGATCGGTCATTAATACAGCGCACTACAATTGGGAGGTTATTGTATTTTTTATGGCTCGATAAATAGAATGGTTGTGCATTTGAGTTGTTTTAAAATTAGGTGTTATAAATTGATTTCCATTTCTCATATGTTTGTAATATTCCAGATTTTCTTTAAGATTTTTCTTTTTATACATTTTTATAATAGAAACTCGCTTAAAAATATCTTCAACATTTACCTTGTGGCTTGTCATAATTATAATATAAACGCATAAATTTGTTTCGAACCACTTCAATTTAACATAATAATCTCGACCGGTTTCGGAAGTGCCCTTCCCTCGTTAGGAATATATAAAAAAAAAACAAATATAATCTGACGAGCGAAGGGTACTTCCGAAACTGGTCGAGATTATTATATTAAATTGAAGTGGTTCGAAACAAATTTATGCGTTTATATTATATTAAAAAAAGTCGATCTAAATCGTGGGACATGACATAAAGGCTATGTACAAACTTTGGCGAAAATGTCCTAATAGTAGATACTAATCAGTAGTTTACCGTGCAAATCCAAATTGAATGAATGAATCGACCGACCGTATATGCGAGTATATGCACACTGCCCACATTTCTATAAATACAAGAGTTGGGCGCCACCTTACGCCAACAGTGGGTAAGAATAGACTGGTAAACTGGCAATTTACTAATTATTAATTGTTTTTGTCTTTAATTTGTGTAAAAATTTTTTTTTTTTAAATATATATGTGTATAAGATTGAGTTACGTATCACGATGACGAAACTCATGGATGCAGCCCGAAGAGGGCGCAGCAAATAGTAACCGGTAACGATGATTGGGTAAATTATATTATGTATCATTGAGTGAGTTTTTATTACTGGATTATTCTCACGTGTTAACATCTGTAAAAACCCAGTATAAATAAATAAAAGTGACAATTTTATTAAAAAATGCATGATAAGATTGTGAATAAATCAGCAGTCCAAGTTCGCCACTGGGCAAGTGGGCAGGCCGGGCTGGAGGCAATTCAAGGGTCTGAGAGGGTCGCAGGTCGCAGGCGACAAGAAGCGTATTTCCGAAGCAAAGCACAGCCGGGCTATTTTTAGTCGTCTGATTAATGTCGATACCGAAGTAGGTCAGATGGAATACTAGCGCCAAAACAAAACAGACATGAATTAAATAAAATAACCGGCAACCGGTGCGAGCTCTGGGTCCAACTGGCAACCGGCTCAGAGAACTCTTCGATTCGTTTTCCCGACTTCTTGGTCTCACGGTCCCACGACCTAATGCTAATATCTTGCCATTATTCAAGTACCTACCTTGTTCTATCTCCATAATAAGGAACTCCAGTCCAATTTTTTTTATCAGTTATAACGTTCAAACTAAAATATCAGCATATTCCGTTTTTTTCTAAATTTAGTTTTCATTTTTTAAAGGCCGCCAAAACGCTCCAAATCTATGGCCGGTCGGTTTTGAGGTTAGAACGTCAAATATCAAAACAAGGATGAGCTTTACCGTTCATAATTTTATATTATCTACTCGTAGAAAACCATAACTAAACAAAAGTAATAACATTATGTACCTTTTTAGAAACTTTAACTGGAAGAATAATAAGAGTATTGAAAATGAACATCATTAAAAAATCCATATTGACAATCGGATTACTCGTGAATACTATAATTTCTGTTATAAATATTTAAAAAAATACATATTCATAATACAAAACAAAATCAAAAAACAAAAATCTCCATACCAAATCAAAAAACAGAATACACACGTGATGTCAGATGTTCCAAATACAATGGTACCAACATAACAAGGCGTTTTGATGAGATGATTATTTATTTACTTTTAAATAACTATTTATAAATTATACGTGTAATTATACATAATAAAAGTTATATATTCAGAATCGGCGTTTGCTGATCTATATAAATACATATTTTGAAAGTCATAATGTTTTTCAGTAGAGTTCCTCATTCTTGCCGTGTTGGCTTTAAATCTACTAGTATAACCCTCAAAGGAAATGTTGTAATCGAAAGACGATGGAATTATTTAAAAGAAATGTTGTAATCGAAAGACGATGGAATTATTTAAAAGAAATGTTCTAATCGAAAGACGACGGAATTATTTAAAAGAAATGTTGTAATCGAAAGACGACGGAATTATTTAAAAGAAATGTTGTAATCGAAAGACGATGGAATTATTTAAAAGAAATGTTCTAATCAAAAGACGACGGAATTATTTAAAAGAAATGTTCTAATCGAAAGACGACGGAATTATTTAAAAGAAATGTTCTAATCGAAAGACGACGGAATTATTTAAAAGAAATGTTCTAATCGAAAGACGACGGAATTATTTAAAAGAAATGTTCTAATCGAAAGACGACGGAATTATTTAAAAGAAATGTTCTGGAATTATTTAAAAGAAATGTTCTAATCGAAAGACGACGGAATTATTTAAAAGAAATGTTCTAATCGAAAGACGACGGAATTATTTAAAAGAAATGTTCTAATCGAAAGACGACGGAATTATTTAAAAGAAATGTTCTAATCGAAAGACGACGGAATTATTTAAAAGAAATGTTCTAATCGAAAGACGACGGAATTATTTAAAAGAAATGTTCTAATCGAAAGACGACGGAATTATTTAAAAGAAATGTTCTAATCGAAAGACGACGGAATTATTTAAAAGAAATGTTCTAATCGAAAGACGACGGAATTATTTAAAAGAAATGTTCTAATCGAAAGACGACGGAATTATTTAAAAGAAATGTTCTAATCGAAAGACGACGGAATTATTTAAAAGAAATGTTCTAATCGAAAGACGACGGAATTATTTAAAAGAAATGTTGTAATCAAAAGACGATGGAATTATTTAAAAGAAATGTTCTAATCGAAAGACGACGGAATTATTTAAAAGAAATGTTGTAATCGAAAGACGATGGAATTATTTAAAAGAAATGTTCTAATCGAAAGACGACGGAATTATTTAAAAGAAATGTTGTAATCGAAAGACGACGGAATTATTTAAAAGAAATGTTCTAATCGAAAGACGACGGAATTATTTAAAAGAAATGTTGTAATCGAAAGACGATGGAATTATTTAAAAGAAATGTTGTAATCGAAAGACGATGGAATTATTTAAAAGAAATGTTGTAATCGAAAGACGACGGAATTATTTAAAAGAAATGTTGTAATCGAAAGACGATGGAATTATTTAAAAGAAATGTTCTAATCGAAAGACGACGGAATTATTTAAAAGAAATGTTCTAATCGAAAGACGACGGAATTATTTAAAAGAAATGTTCTAATCGAAAGACGACGGAATTATTTAAAAGAAATGTTCTAATCGAAAGACGACGGAATTATTTAAAAGAAATGTTCTAATCGAAAGACGACGGAATTATTTAAAAGAAATGTTCTAATCGAAAGACGACGGAATTATTTAAAAGAAATGTTCTAATCGAAAGACGACGGAATTATTTAAAAGAAATGTTGTAATCGAAAGACGACGGAATTATTTAAAAGAAATGTTCTAATCGAAAGACGACGGAATTATTTAAAAGAAATGTTGTAATCGAAAGACGACGGAATTATTTAAAAGAAATGTTCTAATCGAAAGACGACGGAATTATTTAAAAGAAATGTTGTAATCGAAAGACGACGGAATTATTTAAAAGAAATGTTGTAATCGAAAGACGATGGAATTATTTAAAAGAAATGTTCTAATCGAAAGACGACGGAATTATTTAAAAGAAATGTTGTAATCGAAAGACGACGGAATTATTTAAAAGAAATGTTGTAATCGAAAGACGACGGAATTATTTAAAAGAAATGTTCTAATCGAAAGACGACGGAATTATTTAAAAGAAATGTTGTAATCGAAAGACGATGGAATTATTTAAAAGAAATGTTGTAATCGAAAGACGATGGAATTATTTAAAAGAAATATTAATCCTGAAAACAATGTAGTCTCGTGTAAAATTTTACTTAAAATGGAGGAAAACCAATGAAGTGAAAAACCGATAGAATTGTGTTGTGCGCGTGACTGTGTACAAGAAGTGAGCTCCGTTTTACCTTACTTCGGGTGAAAATGATCAAACATTTTCAAATTGTCAATTTCATCGACTTGTATGAGAACTAACAGCTGGCTCACACGTAGCCAATAGTAAGGACAGTGATAAGTAGTAAGTAATTATTTTTTTTATATAGAAAGCAGTCACTTTGTGGTTAGACATATTTAATAAACATAAAACAATAACTTTGTTTATATCCAGGAGAATTTTATTTAATTTTATTACGACCGACCGGTTTCGCTTAACATAAGCCACATAGAGCCACTGGTAGTAGTCATACTCCCTCAGGTAGATAAATCTCAAAAATTTCTCCTGAACTCTCTCCAACATGGGGGAATACTTCACCTGATGTGGGCTCCAATCCACCGACCCACTCTAAAGCTCTACTGCTGACTAATAAGTTGTATAATATTATGAGAACCCGGGTGTCTTTAAAATTCCTTGCAGTAAGTAGGATGAAACCCAGCATTTTAAATGAAATACTACAGGTTACTTCAATTGTTAAATTAATTCTCAAAGTTAGATTTTTTAAAATGCCCCCAAAACAGGCAGAATCCGAGAGGTAGCAAGCGGAGGTGTGTGTGATCTTATCCGTATATCTAGTATAAAGCAATATGGCCGCCAAGATGGATGCAAAGATGGACGGTCAGAAGGACAATCTGTATGGAGATTTTTTTTTGTTCAATAAGAAATTCCAGTACATTTTTCTTATTAATTTTAACAGTCTAACTTAAGAAACGGTTTTTTTATTGTATAATATTAATTACATACAATGGGAACTTGCACCCGCTAAACCACTGCAAGCAGCTTGTCAGCAGTTGTTAGTTCAACATTATTTTATAATACAACGATAAATAACAATCATCATACAAATTTAGCGCAAAATTAAAACGATATAGGTGCATGCATGTTGTGTAGATGTTGTGACAAGTTGGAAAAAAATATATTAAAAAAAATATGAAAACAGCATGACAGTTTTGTTATAGAGATACTAGAGTGAAATTTCATAATATCGATTTAAATAATATTATAAAAATACCAATATTAAAAAATATCGATATTATAAAAATATCAATATTATAAAAACAGCATTATTATAAAAATATCAGTATTATAAAAATATCAATATTATAAAAATATCAATATTATAAAAATATCATTATTATAAAAAATATCGATATTATAAAAATATCAATATTATAAAAATATCAACATTATAAAAATATCAATATTATAAAAATATCAATATTATAAAAATATCAACATTATAAAAATATCAATATTATAAAAATATCAATTTTATAAAATCAATATTATAAAAATATCAATATTATAAAAATATCAATATTATAAAAATATCAATATTATAAAAATATCAATATTATAAAAATATCAATATTATAAAAACATCAATATTATAAAAATATCGATATTACAAAAATATCAAAATATTACGTATTTTAAACAAATTGAGAAATAAAAAACATAAAACATTATTTTTAACGTTTGAATTTTTGTATCTACCGCCAAAAACCGAAAAGCCATACGGTCAGCTAATGGTATAGTAAACGAGTATTTAAGTTCGAAGGTGAATATTCATTAAAAAAATAAACTCAAATACTAGAGTGAAATTTCATTATCAAAAATATCATTATTATAAAAATATCAATATTATAAAATCAATATTATAAAAATACCAATATTATAAAAATATCGGTATTATAAAAATACCAGTATTATAAAAATATCAATATTATAAAAATATCAATATTATAAAAATATCAATATTATAAAAATGTCATTATTATAAAAAATATCGATATTATAAAAATATCAGTATTATAAAAATATCAATATTATAAAAATATCATTATTATAAAAATATCAATATTATAAAATCAATATTATAAAAATATCAATATTATAAAAATATCAACATTATAAAAATATCAATATTAGAAAAATATCAATATTATAAAATCAATATTATAAAAACATCAATATTATAAAAATATCGATATTACAAAAATATGAAAATATTACGTATTTTAAACAAATTGAGAAATAAAAAACATTAAACATTATTTTTAACGTTTGAATTTTTGTATCTACCGCCAAAATCCGAAAAGCCATACGGTCCAGCTAAAGGTATAGTAAACGTGTATTTAAGTTCGAAGGTGAATATAAAAAAATAAACTCAAATTCCCTATTGCTCTGGTGATTTCTCAGGCGTGACGCGCGAAATTATATCTTCATTGCAGCGCACAATCCATTCCTTTATCGCAGAAAGCCCAACCTCTCGGATTTATTATTCACATCGACATTAGCGAGTGACGTGCAAGTAGAACGTAGGTACACGGTACACAGTGCCTATTCCTCACCGCTCGCGGTTACGGTGAGTGGAAAACACCCTCAGATGCTCCACTAATCTGGTTTGCTCGAGCTGGTACTGTACCTGTGTAGGTATCATGTTGGGCGTCGCACGGAATCCGTCAATCAATACGAGCTATAGTTATAGCAGCCGCGGTCGCTTCGGAGGTCACGCGGTATTGCTGATTGCTCATTGCTGATTGCTGGACAGGAGTAGAGAAATGGCAGAAGGTAATTACATTGAGATCCCCGATTACGAAAGCCTCGCCCGACCTTCAACTTAGGCCGACCACAATGCTTGTCGTGTGGTTATTTTTATGTTTTTTATTGGAAGGTCATCAAGGTTTTAAAGGTTACAGAGGTCGTACCGAGGAATGACAATTGATAACGTCGTGAAATTACAAAAAAAAATTATGTTACTTCGATTTCTCGATATGAATTTTGAGTACAGACAGAATCAAGAAAGGGTATTTTATTTACGAGTAGGAAGTATTAACATTTTGTCAAAGATATACTTGTGATGTTCTGCTGATGTTCCCACCTATCGGTTTTGAACACCGACTTGGAAACATTATTTGTTCTTGGGGACTATTTAACTGTTCATCACTGAATGTACCTTTGTTTCTTCACTTGTTTTTTATATATATTAATGTCCTTCTTGTTGGCTCGGGTTGCAGATTTAGTATAAAGTCAGATACTTTGTTTAGGTATTTTGTTAGATGTACGACAAAAGATGAAATAATTATGAATGAGGCACGTAGTTCACTCTAGCTATGATGTAAGAGGAATGAGTTCGGGATATAAGAGACATAAGTTTTATAAAGGAACTTACTACCCCGTTTTTGGAAAGTTAGCGGGAATACCTAGAAGGGTTTTTCAGGTTCAAGAACAATATATTAGTTGAAAAAATTAGGGGATATGACAATAAACATATTTTAAGCTATTACCAGAAAACATTGACAAGTGACTTTGGGAATAGCAATAGCATTCGGAGAAAGTTTTATTAGTGTATATATATTTCTGACATATAATAATATTTATTATATTCTTTTTTTTAATAACAAAATAATAAAGATGGGATACTTATTTTAATGGCTACTATAATAAAAGGATATAAGACCTATCGTCTGGTCGAGGTAAAGGTAAACAATAGCTATGAATTCGAGAAGCAGGTAGACAATTTAAGGTCAGGTGAGTAGGTACATAACACTGATTACAGTATTTTAAAACGACCAGACACATCACTGCGTACTTCACCAACCAAAGAAAGCTTTTAAGCGCCTATTTTAGTATTTTGATAAAGTCTCTTTATTCGTACGATTGCCACCACTTCAATACTAGTCTTTCACAGCTAACCGCCTTCATCAATCCCCCGTCTGCGCACGCTTAGGACTGTTGTCCGTCCCTCTTCCACACAACACATAGAGCGGTACCTATGCAACATAATTATGAGAGAAAATAGAATTCTAAAAAAAGATTTTCCTGCAATGCGACCCCGCGGTGATAATTGACCTCTGAGTGATAGATAAACAACAGGCGAAACAAGGAAATGTTATTGAAAAACAAAATAAGAGGTGGTTTCTTATCATCAACATTGACTTTCGGTGCCAGAAGGTGTCTGGTTCCTTCGTGTAATTAATTAGCAGTTAGCACCACCATTGCGAGTGGATGTGAAGCGACAGATGACTGTAAGGTAGACTAACCTCTCCTGGTGCTCGATCTGGCGGGCACGCACCTCGGCCACTGGGTCCAGAACGGCGCGCTGCTCTCCCAGCAGCCTCTGCCGGTCCAGGTCTCCCTGCATTTGTCCGAAGGCGGCGCTGAGCCCCTCCAGCTCCAGGGTGTCGTCATCAGCTGGAACAAGGGGGTAGGTTACACATGTACATTCATTTGTCCCCACTGACTCGCAGGAGCCCCTGAGGATATCACTCAGAGCATACTATGTTATCTCCAAGAATGGATTTTGTTGGTAATGATTACGGAGATGTGGTGGCATTTAACTAGGTAACTTGTTGTGAGTTAGGCTGAAGGGATTCGCTGAAGCTAGCATAATATTCCCTTTAAAAAGGGTAGGATTTCTACCTGCAAATGCTGGATTTCGAAACATTAAAAATTGCTAGTTTGAGGGGCCGGATATACCATAAATACATTCGTGAATTGAATGTACCATCTTTTACAGAATTATATAAAATAAACACATAATATCAAATTCACAGAGAATTTTTCATCAATAAACTTCACTCCGTTGATAGTATAAGCAATAGATTCAAATCAAATGGTTTAATAGCCATCCCAATGCTAAGAACGACCACAGCACAGCACCACTACATGTATTTAGGTATAAGATGGTACAATGCATTAATATCCAACAACAAAATGAATGTAACCGAAACATTGAAATATGAACAATTCAAAAAGCAAATTAACTCCCCGAACTTAGATAATGCATATTAATTACTATTTGGTTATTTAGCAACAGTTCTAAAATTGTTCTGTAGATTTACGTTTGTAGTTATTTAATAAGATTTAATATTGTTTATATACTGAATTGTTTTTATTATTTTATCATTAAGTATGTAAATACTCCTAGCATAAACACGAGTCAAAGCCCGACAGTAGCAATAGGCAGCCCGCTCACTGGGTAGAGAAGATTATCTCCACATTTACGCACCTCTAACCACAGTTGACACAGGAAGAGAGATAAATGTTCCCTGGCACTGTACACAAAAATTTCACTATACAATATATACAACCACGATGTACTGGAGCTCAACTTATGGAGAGTAGATTAATGGGAAGTTTAAAAAAATCAGTAGTCGTATATGATGTATTATGTTATAATTATGTAATAAATAAATAAAATAAAATATTACCAAGGAATCTATGTCCAAAATTGACCTCCAGTTTATGCGATATTACACGTGTACAGTGTACACGCCTTTACAGGAGCATTAAGGAAAAGGGTGGATTGCGCTTTAAAGATTTGGGGCAAGTTGGGCATCTGTAAAGTGAAATGATTTGGACCTATGTCATATTGTAAAATACGCGATATTGAAAATGTTTAAAAGCATTACATTTTACGAAGAATTGAGACGTTATTCACGTGATTTCTCTAAATATTGAAAAATCTTCGTGCAAACAGCGTGCTCGTGTTTTTAAGTACCTACACGCTAATTTACGTGTTTGCCCAACTGATCTGTTTACAAAATTGATAAAGAAATACTTGAAAATGCAAACAAACGAGATCCCTCACACAATCAACGCATTAGTACGTGTTGGAAATATATTTCGAGTCGTTTTTTGAAAACGTGGTAATAGTTACCATGTGTTTACCATTTCGGGCACATCGCTGATATGATACCACTGCTATGCATCGACCACACAATCGCCCAACGTCCCAACCCGAACTCGGTTCGAAGTTGGGACGTTGGCCGACCGTATAGTGACTATAAATCGGGCAACTACACGATCGGCCAATGTTCCAACTAGGAACTCCAAACTAGTGATGCCTTTTTAGCTAAAATCTATCGATCTATCGATATTCATAGAAAATCTACCAAAATTTATAATATTGTTGATACAATTCGTTTCTCATTAGGTACTCATAATACCGGATATAAATAAAACGGATAGTTGTTGCGCCTGTTTTAGCTCCGTATTTTATTTTTACGCACAGTCTAAGTAGGCCTGAACCTAAAATATTCGTAACAGGTATATGTATTAAAATACCGCCATACATCGGATATATCGATACTGGCTCCATAGATATTAGCGTTCTAACCGATCCGGCCGTTACGAGTATGCAAGCGATATTTATTGAATACGTGATTTCTGACATTCAATATCGGTATATCGTATATCGATATTTAACACTTGCGTTATTGACCGATCTTGATATATTCGATACAAGTATCATTTCAAGTATTTATCGCTATACGATATTTACAGATACAAGGTACCTATCCATATCGGTATCGCTGTTTAAGGAAAGTTTCAAGTTGAAACGCGCTTCTGTCCAGGTACATTATATTATTTTAGACTGATACGAGGTGTGTTCAAAAGAAAAGGTGAATTTTGAATTTTCGCGGGCTGTGTACATTCGATTATCGATTTTTTTTGTTGTTATGTTGGTACACATATGTTTATCATATGTTAGCATTATCAGCCATTTTGGATTAGTGGTTTGTTTTTGACAACTGGAAAGGTTAGTCGCGTTTTTGTGTGTTCTTCGATTTTTTACTTTTGAAAAAAAATGGATCAAAGAATATGTATTAAATTTTGCGTTAAAAATGGAATAAAGTGCCCCAACGCACTTAAAATGTTGACTGGCATTCGGCGAGTCTACTTTGTCTCAAAAAAGTGTTTATAAGTGGTACAAGCGCTTTACAGAAGGCCGAGAAGATGTTAATGACGATGAGCGTCCTGGAGTCGCAACCACGTCAACAAACGAAGAAAACATCGAAAAAGTGAAGAAAATGGTTTTGGAAAATCATTAAATCACTATTAGGGAAGTTGCAGAGGATGTTGGCATATCAATCGGCTCATGCCATACAATTTTCTAGGATGTTTTGGACATGAAACGTGTGGCAGCGAAGTTTGTTCCGAAATTGCAAAATTTTGAGCAAAAGCAACGTCGCATTAGTATCGCTCAGGAGTTGTTGAATGACGTCAACGATCCAGATTTGCTCAAAAGGGTCATAACTGGTGATGAAACGTGGGTATATGGTTATGACGTCGAAACCAAGAAAATCATACCAATGGAAGCGGCCAGAAGAGCCAAGACCGAAAAAAGCACGCCAAGTTCGATCAATTGTGAAGGTTTTGCTCACTGTTTTCTTCGATTACAATGGCGTGGTGCATCATGAGTTCTTGCCAACAGGTCGTACGGTTAATAAGGAATACTGCAAGGAAGTTATGCAACGTTTGCGTAAAGGAATACGTCTCAAACGATCGGAATTGTGGAAAAACAAATCATGGATTTTGCATCACGATAATGCACCAGCTCACACATCAATGCTTGTTCGTGATTATTTGGCCAAAAATAACACCGTAATCATGCCTCAACCACCGTATTCACCAGATTTGGCTCCCTGCGACTTTTTCCTATTCCCGAAACTGAAGAGACCAATGAAAGGAAAGCGTTTTGCCACAGTTGATGAGATAAAGTCAGAATCGAAGAACGAGCTGATGGCCACACCGAAAAGCGTATTCCAGAAGTGCTTCGAGGATTGAAAGAAGCGCTGGCATAAGTGCATTATATCTGAGGGGGATTACTTTGAAGGAGAGAAAATGGATATTGATGAATAAATAAATAGTTTTCGAAAAAATTCGAAATTCACCTTTTCTTTTGAACACACCTCGTACATTATGAATTGACAGTTTAAAAGTAATTATTGAGAAAGTAAAAAATCCCGTTTTCGGTCATTAATCTATAATAATAATAATAATAATAAATGGATGATTTATACAGCGCCGTTTTTATATAAAATCACCTCTGGGGCACTACTTTTCATTCCGAAAAAAGCACGTTTTCAGTTCCTGACATAATAATAATAATAATAATATATTTATTGCAATTAAATCAACTATAACTAAAAGACATGTATAATATAATATTGTAAGTGTACAGTGGTTTATAAAGTAAAATAGAAAATAATATACAACAGTTATAGTTGAAGTTTCACATAACCCGCCTCACTAGGCTAAACATTAAACCTACATTTAACTGGAGACTTTATAACGCGAAAGTGAATGGTAGAAGAAGTCGGTGATACCCAAGGATGACATGGCGCGATCAAGTGAACCAATTAATTGGGTCGGATCATGTCAAGAGTCAGAACAACAGAAGAACGTGTATGAATGAGAATGGTAGAAAAAGTCGGTGACGCCCGAGGAAGACATTGCACGATCAAATGAACCAAATACTTAAGTTGAGCCACATCAAGAGTCAGAATAACAGAATAATCTGTATAAGACGATATATGAATCTGAATTAAGCAAAGAGTGCGTGCGAAGACCGAGTTGTTTGGCGGTCTATCCTCTCTGCATAATCTTGCAGTGAAACGGTGCGATGGTTACATTGCAGTTGATATACAAATATTTTGTTGATTTAAGCCTTATTTTCGTTTAAAAAATTATAAAGGCACTAATCATTATCTATCACAAGTATTATGCGTGAACACGAAATTTGAATATTTTATTTTAAAATGTCATCGAGGAAACAAGGATTAAAAAAATACTGAAACAACCATATCTGAAAGCTCGGCCTTTGTCGAGCTGTGTCCGCGTGCGGGAGGTCCCGAATTCTGGAACATAGTTTTTTGACATTTAGTTTCATATTTAATCGTTTTTATTCTACACAGATATATATTTTGTAACTTAACCTAAACTGTAAATTTAGTATAAGGATTTGACTAACAAGCGAGTTAGACAAACTACGAAAAAGTAGTTTATCTTATATTTCTGTAAAATATTTTAAATTAATAAAAAAATATATATACCATGTGACTTTCATTAGGTACACTAATTATTGTAAAATGTATTTATTAATGTAATTATTGAAAAAAATAATTATTACAGTTATGCTCGAACTTCTTCTACCTAGAAAAAAATAATTTTTTTGTGTTGTTTTTTATTTGTATGGTATGTTTATAATTTTTTTAAGAAAACACATTTCTTTTATTCAAAGAAAAACCATAACATTTATGTTTTTATTATTAGTACATTAAACAGCACAAAAATTATGTGAAATATAAAATACGAAAAAGTCCTCATGAACCCCCCCCCCCCCATGCAAGCATTCAGTTGGTGTACCTAATATCCAGGAACGTTGAAAATAACGTAATACCGGTAAACGAATATATCGGGAATGGGTAATATCGCAAAAGAACAGGTATGACTCAGTCCTAAGTCTAAGTCAGATTGCAGCACAAAAAACTAGCCCCAATTATACATCGGATTAAATGCATTTCGTTATTAAGGTGATTTTTCATGAAAACGGCGCTATGCAAATTATTATTAGCACAATATGCGTAATGCATATTTGGAGGTTAGTTGCATATTTGAGTATTTTTTCGTCATTATAAACATAGTTCAATCATGTATTATTCTTTGCGTAACACGTCCGTCAGGATCGCCTGCCGAACTCGTACTGAACGGCCGATGTGTGGAGGCCAGTTTGTGCGAGTTCGGCCAACTATTTTGAAGGTTGGGCCAACTAGTTCGCCACCGGGGCAATCTCGAGCGAACTCGCCGAACTCGAGTCGACGTTGGCCCAACGCATTCGAACTATCCCTCTTCACAATCGTCCAAACGTTCGAGTTGGGAGGTTGGGCGATCGTGTAGTCGGGGCATAACGCTGTAATCCTGTAACCTCTCTGTTTTTCAGAAACCGCGCATATATCGGAAAGAGATGTTATAACGAGAATATCAGCGGCAGGATCACATGGCTAGTCAGCGTCAGCAGTCAGGGGGATAAGTCTGTATATTTTGCGTTAGCTAACGCAAGTTAAATCGGCCATAAACAATCATTTTTGACAGTTTTCATAAACACAGCGTAGGCTCTTGCATTTGTGCTACGGAATTATCTCTTAAGAGGAACGGCTGAGCGGCTTGTTTCATACAAAACTCAATTTTGGATTTGAGGCAAGATACCCACCCAAACTGTGTGATATTAGAAAAAATTAAGGTATAGCAAATATCTAGTAAGGATTAGAAGTGTTTTATTTATTTTTGATTAAAATTGTGAAAAATCGATTTATTTAATGGCCTATATTTCATAAATAAATTAAAATAAAGTACTTCTAATCCGTTCTAGATATTTGATATACCCTTTGAAAAAAAAAAGACCATTCGCTCTGGGTGAGAATTTTGGCTCAAATCCAAAATTAAGTTTTGTCAGGCCGCGCAGCCGTTCCTCTTAATGTAAAGGCGAACTTACTTGTTGGCGCGATACGGACTACAAAACTGTGAAAATGTGATGTTTACAGGTGATTTAACTAGCGTTAGCTAACGCAAAAGATACAGACTTGGCCCCCTGGCTGTTTATGCGTTAGTTATTCACGTGCTGTTTTATTGGTAGGTTTAGTTTGGTGAGGCGGAACCATGGACGAGCAGGAGGGGGTGGTTAGGTATGAAAATCTGCGTACATGAATATTCGAAGCCGTCATTCTCCATGGTAGTCGGATAGTGGGCAGTGGGGCGGCCGGACAGGGAGGCAGGAGGCAGGCGGTATCACGCACCGCACGAGGCACAGCTGTCACAACACTCGGCACCTCTACTCATTAGCGAGGCCATAAAGCGGGGTTCCTTATCACCGGCTCACGAGCTCGGGACTAATTACATAGCAATCGTAAGTCGAGCGACACCGACTGACTTATCACACCGTTTTCTTAATCGGTCGCGTGGTTTCCTCCAGGGAACGGACATCTTTAGGCTTCTAGATTAGCTAGTCGGGAACGACACACTGACAATGGCCGATTGTTAACTTCAACCCATCAGACGTTAAACGTCAGTCCACGGAGAAACGAATCTTTAAATGGAGAACTGAATAAAACGATTCCATCGACCGAGGCGCGAGGGAAGAAGGCAATATTATGGAAATCGTTGCAAATACGCCGTCATGAGAAAAACTCGATTAGACACGGATTAATTCAATTATGCGCTATTTACTTTACACTAAGCTCGTGGGTACAAGTAATGACCGCCCTTGAAAAGTATTCCTTTGCAGCGTTTAGGTAGGTACACAATTTTTATATGAATTTGTTCAATTTATGAATATTCCTTGCGACAGCTGCCATTTTATACTATGTAACTAATCAACATCATAACACCCAGACCGACAACATACGAAAATACGATTTTTTTTTTTTGAATATTTATATATTTTTTTCAAAATATTGGTATTCACTTTGTGGCGTCATTATTGATAAATGAATTAAAAATCATTTTGTATTAACCACGTTATTAATATATACATATCTACATGTTTCGAAAGTGATGCTTTCTTCATCAGGAATATATAGAATAATAAAAAAATAATAATGTCAAGTATAGACAAATGATAAACATAGAACACAATAATGTAAGGATAGACAAATTAAACAAAAATTGATTAAAGTAGGTAAGTAATTAATCAAAAAGGTTAATTAAAAAAAAAAACAAATTTATATTAGAAATTAAAAAGATTTTTTTATTATTAATATTAATACGAACATAAATTCAAGAGATAGCTATTTAAACAAAATTGATTATTAATTATATTTAATTGACTATTAAGGCTTTTTCTGACATCTAAAATTTCAAATTTGTTATCATTTGTGAATACGAAGTAAATTTTTAAATTTATTTATCTTTATAAAACATAACACATAAGGGATTGATCGATGTCCGTCTCACTGGGAAATTCTTGTGTCGAGACAGACACTATTATATATCCATTAAATTCATTTTTTAAATTTATTTATAATTTCTTCAAAAGATTGGTATTCACTTTGTGGCGTCATTATTAATAAATTAATTAAAAATTACCCTGTATTCACCATTTTATTAATATACACATATCTACATGTTTCGAAAGCGATGCTTTCTTCATCAGGAATATATAGTATTCTATATATTCCTGAAACACGTAGATATGTTTATTTTAATAAAGTGGTGAATACAAAATAATTTTAACTCATATTTATTTGAATATATTTTTGTTGTGCGATGGGATCAAATATCTTGACTATTTTTTGTATGTGGAATTTGAGGAATTTATCACTACTCAAATCTTTTTATTCACCGTGATATTAAAACTCTAACAAAGTTTTAAAAAACTCAGTTTTGACAATTTTTTTTTTTTGTTCAAATAATTGAAATTCTGTTGGAGCGTCACCAAGCCAGCGGTGCAACTCCAATACGTGGAAGTCTCTGTGCAACTAAATACTAGCTGAATCAATAAGTGTGAACAATTGAATTAGTCCGAGCCGCACACTTCTGAGTGACATTGAGGAAGATGAAGGCAAACATGCGGAACTAGCCTCTAGCCACTAGCCGCCATTGAACACGGATTAGGTTTTTATGTCAAATGGGATTCAAGAAACAGGTTTAATATTTATAATTAAAAATATCAACCAACTAATAAATAACAATTATGATAAAATCTACCATAGGTTTCTAACCACTGATTGTTAGTATTGTTAGTATAGGGATTTTCCTTCCATTAAATAATTTAATGGAGATGATTAACCAGTGTTAATGGTTTTTGTTAAATTTACAGTCAGAGTTATAAACACACACTATGTATTTTCGATCAGTTTAATTTTGTACCCTGATGATGCTTGTGTTAAGAGAAACCGGTCGGTCCTAATAAAATTAAATAATATTCTCGTGGTTATAAACAAAGTTATTGTTTTATTTTCATTAAATATGTCTAACCACAAAGTGACTGCTTTCTATCAAAAAACAATCCAAAATTTAAACAGGTCATTCGAAGTTTTAAAGTACTCTGAATCAGCCATCTTATAAATATACAGAGATCAGGTCATGCCCAAACGCTCCACAATTTGGAGAAAATGCATCATTTTACCCTTTAAATTATAGATGGCATTAACAAACTCGTGTTAACTTCCAGTGCGCTGAGATTGCCCATCGGATACGCAAAATTTGTATCTGTCGAATATCGGCATATCTGATGGGCAACGTAAAAACATCATTTCTTTTCATATATATGTAGAATATCAGTAGCTATTCTGGTTAAACCACTTATGATAGATATAAAGATTTTTTTATAAATACCTAAACACATTGTTCTTCTCTGCCAATCACCATTAGAATATAGTATTTTTTGCCGATGATATTAAACTATACAAAGAAATATCCAATATTAGCGACTGCATAATTTTGCAGTTAAACATCGATAAATTACATAATTGGTGTATCATAGCTAATAACTTATTTTTCAACGATGATAAATGCAAGACACTGACATTTAGTCAAACCAAAACCCCGTTATCATTTAACTACGCCATAGATAACAAAATCATGGAAAAAGTCAATGAAATTAGTGATATGGGAGTTTTGTTTGATACGCAATAAAATTTTGTAAATCACATATAACAGATAAATAATAAAGGTATGAAGACACTGGGATTTATAATTAGAACTTTCAAAGACTTTGACTCGCTGGAAGTTATAAAAATCGTATATTTGTCATTAGGGCGCAGCATATTAGAATACAATTCAATAGTGTGGTCCTCATACTACCTCATTCATATAAAAATATTGAACGCGTGCAATGTATTAACTTCAAACTACACATACCAATACAACACATAAACTATACATTCTTGCTAAATACACTCATAATACATACTCTAGAAAACAGAAGAAAAATAACAGACTTAACTTTTTTATTTAAAATTATTTATTTCGTATTAGACTCTTGTGAACTCCTGCAACTAATCAACTTCAAAGTACCTCATCGACAAACTCGGCAAAATATGTTATTCTGTAACAATAATTCTGGGACTAACTACCAAATATCGTACATGCACCCATTTCTCGTCTACATATACTTGGAAATAAATTCACCTTTGCTATTGATATATTTAATATAAGTTTACCCATGTTTAAAAGATACCTGAATGATATTTTTATGTTGCAACAATTATAAGAGCATCGCATAAGAGCTATTGTTTAATTATTAATTTTTTTTAAAAATTATCTTTGTACTTATCTACAATCCAAAAACTTGTTCCTCTTGTTTCTTTTTATATATCGTATACTTTATTATGTATTATGTAATTTCATACATTTTTACATCATCCAAAATATAAAAACACATTGATTTTTTTTTTTCACTATGTCATGCACTCATATTTTATATTACACACTTGTGTATTATGTATCATGTAGATCAGGCTATTACTATTTTTATTTAAAAAAAGAGTAGTATTTACAAATTAAAAACCTTTCCATTTATAACTTCTCTGTGGCATGCACTTACACATTATTATACATACATATATATTATAAATATGTTAAAATGTGTAAAAGCCCTTTGGGGCGTTAATGAATAAATAAATAAATAAAAATAAATTATCGGATGGGGCAGTGCTAATGATAATATTCTTAATTTGCTGATTAGAACACAAAAAGCGATCATGAAAATTATACTTAAAGTTCCTTTAAGAACTAGTACTGACGAAATCTTCAACAAACTTAACATTATGTCAATAAAACAATACCACTTTACATTCATAAATACAAAAAACAAGAAAAAACAACAACCACACATATTAGAAACACTAAATCTCAGAGTCAAAACCACATACAAAACAAGGAACCACTAACACAACATTTGGACAAAAAAACTTCTTATGCTACGGTACTAAACTCTACAACAAAATCCCACTGTCCTTCAAAATCACAACAACAATAAAAAATTTAAAATCAAATAAAACACTGAATACGCCACATAGGGAGAGATCTGAAATAGAAAATATATTAACACCAAATACAGACTAACACCGAAACCACTCAACTGCACTTAAAACACCTCAGCTTACAATAATTTTTTTTTCAACAATCACTTCAATCTAATGTAATTTCATATTTTGTAAATGAAATCCTCAGCACGGGAAATCCCAGTGAGGATATCATTATTTGTTATTTTCTTATAAAACATTATTATTATAGTTGTCTGGTAAGGCATTACAATTTACAAAAACATAATTTTGCAAGATAGACTCAGCCGGAGCACGGCGGGCTGCGTGCAATAATCTACCCTCGTAACACTACAGAAATATTAGGCTCCGGGAACTCGGTGTTAGAAAGGTTAATTTCAAAATGCAGCGTTTAATTCATTACATTTGCTGGAACGGACAGAGACAGACTTAGAACGCAACGGACTAAAAAAGATCCAAGCCGAGAATTAAAAATGAAATCATTGTTATACTGTATTCATAAAATGAATTATGAATTTTGAAATACATATCGTCTAAGTAAGTTCAATACCGCATATTAGCTAATAAGTTTAAAATAAGTTTGTTACAGCTTTCAGTTGAACGGCACAAGCCACACTGATTGGTGTATTCAAGTCATGAAATTGACCATTAGACTGCTTGCACTCGGTTAAAGTCAATGCCTTGAGTGTGTCATCCCCCAAAGAAATTGCAAGGTTTTCTGTCCAACATGAACATTTTGACAAATGGTTTTACCGGGCTCTTGGACTTATGCTGACGATTTACAGAACATGGTACATATGCAGAACACTCCATTTGAATACATTATTTAACCACAAAACTTTTGATAAATGTTTATTACCAATTATTGACTATTATCGATTGCGCCAATGAAATTTTAGTATTATTAAAATAGTGGGTGTTCTGTAGTAACAGTAGAATAAGAAATACTCTTTATTATATTGCCAATTACAGTTTAATGGAGTTAAGACGAGATATTCAAGATCATTTCTAATTTTGAAACTGTCATTTCGTGGCGGAATTCAATTTTAAAATTAATTTTTTTGATTAAAAAACCTTTTTAACTTTTTTCCACTTATTTATTTTCGACCGGACCAGTTTCACTTTATCACGGGCATCGTCAAACTGGCACAATTAAAACTAAATCTTTGTTATACATATCATCTATGTCAGGAGTGAGTCCCCCTGCTTTCTAATATTGTTTTATAATTTTAAGCAAATTATGCTTCTTTTTACTAGCTGGTTTAGAAAGTCAAATAACAAAGGCGTCCAAATGGTGAACACAAAATTTTAAGCAGTTCACTGTTATATTTTGTATTCTAGTGAGCAAATTATACAGCCGATAACAGAAAAGATTGTAAAAAAATGAAAACAAATCGCTGCCTACCGATTGTATATTTAACGCTCATGGTGTGTCACAGATAACTGGTCAACTGATCCACTGAATGCTTTCTCTTGGCCCGTACAAAGGGCACAGCTGACCGACTGAGCAGTGAACGAATGAACTATTTCCTCTGTGAGTAATCCCAACGTATTAATGACAGATATAACGCCGCGGGAATTATCTAAATCAGATAAGATTAGCCCAACCTCGTATTAGAATTAGTGTTACCAGTGTAAACATAGAGGGTAAACACGGGCGATATTGTATCAACACATTTGTACCTCCTAATAATAACAGCAAGTATTGCAATATGCAGCTAGAAAACAGCACTAGCTTATTATATCAATTTCATGATATGAGGCGCTGAGAACTAGACAGGCTTAAGTGCCATTTGACTCAAATTTTATCTTTGTAAGAAGTTTTATAGACAACTGTAATATCTTCGTGCCGAAATTCAGAAAACATCACGTTAATTGTATGTCATAGACGGAATTTGTAATAAAGTATGTGTCATAGGAACTCAACCGCCTAATTAGTATGAACTAACAGTTGGTGAAATCGCATGCTTTTTTTGTATCTTAATATTTAACGATTTTTGTTAACTTAACATGAGTTTCACTACTCGACAATTACATGTAGGTAGGATCACGGACCATGGAAATGAAAACGAAATTAATAATTGTAAAATTTTTTTGTTTTCTAGCATTTTAAATCATAATGGGAACAGAGGTGAAATATTTGAAAAAATGTTCATATTTGATATATTTTTGAAATATTAACGTCAGCAAAAATGTTGGTTTTCAGTGCATATTATGTTGTTATTTAAATAAATCAATAACCAAAAAAGTTTATTATTAACATGATATAAAATTTTTTAAAAAAATTGTCACTTAAGGCGATATAACCAGACACAACTGAAAAAGTCATTTTTTAAATGAATTCTAGACGTGTCGACTCGTTTCCACAAAAAAACATAAATTGGTTTTGAAAGATTTTATTTTATTTAGCATAGTAAGTTGGAAAATTTGAAAAATTATAAATATATTTTTATATAATAAAGTTCTTCCGTTGGTCGTTGAGCAAATTTTTACATTTTCAAACGAATGTTTGTTATAAAACACAAATATTTCGTAT
Organism: Halesus radiatus; assembly: GCA_022606495.2. Lineage (NCBI taxonomy): Eukaryota > Metazoa > Arthropoda > Insecta > Trichoptera > Limnephilidae > Halesus > Halesus radiatus. Next base: position 124,629 of record JAHDVE020003174.1, on the reverse strand, counting down.
CATCTAATGATATAGTATTATAAATCAATACATTATATAACTTGGCCAGATTTCGGAAAGTCAATTTTACTTTAAATAAAATCATTAATAAAAAATTCCGAGCACGTGTTTTGCTACGAAACTCCTTCAATTTGTCTATTTATTTACGCACATAGTAATCGATATATTTCAGAATTTTTTACTCACCGACTGTACTAAGATATTATTAAATAATTATACATATTTATAAAAAAAATTATAATTGAAAGAGTACAATATTTTAATAAATTTACGAGCTCGTATTTGCATATTTTATCTTGTTAGCGCGTCAGTTATTTACAGTGGTCAAATCGCCAGTAGCTGCCGAGAGCTGGCAGTGGATAAACGTGTCTTCGCGGCACTCTGATTAGCAACAATTTTTACGAATTATTTGGTTAAAAATTGGCAGAAAAAGACGAAATGAGAAATCTTTCACCAGAAAACACAAGTCACAACATCAAAAACATTTTTGGAATTAATATTTTGTAGAAAAACATTGATTAGCGATATATTTAATATTGCATGTACCTTATATGTATAGGGTAATCTAAATCTATGGCCGGTCGGTTTTGATGAGTTTTGAGGTTAGAATATCATATGTCAAAACAAAGATGAGCTTCACCGTACATAATTGAATATTCTATTCATGGTAAACCATAACTAAATATAAGTAAAAAAGTATGTACCTTTTTTGAAACTTCAATTCTAAGAATAATAAAAGTATTGAGTATTAACATTATTATAATATCCATATTGATAATTGGTTTGAACGTGAATACCCTAATTTCTTTCATGAACTTAAGTTAAAATTATGCCAAAACTAAACAAATACGTATTAAAAATACAAAACAAAAGCGAAAAAAAAAATTTTCATACTAATTCAAAAACTATATATATTAATTAAATTAGCCAAAAACATACGACCTGTGTTTCAAAATATGACTGCCTTAGAGCACACTTATTATGATTATAATATTCATATCCAAAATCCAAAACGGCGGAATTAAATAAACTGTAAAATATGGAGTCTTCAATTGCTTGTTATTTAATATTAATTTTTTAATTTTTTATTTAAAACAATAAAATTAATTTTTACATAATATGTATGTTTTTTGATTTAATGATAATATCCGCTATCAAAAAAACCGTTTTGTTTAGTTTTGCTATTTGGAAAACAACAAAAAAATATGTATTTTCATGCTATTCCATTATGAATAAGGTACATAGCAAATTAATCGTGGTGAATAATAAACCTATATGTGTTTATTTTCCTTTTTATGTTTATGCACTTCCATTCCTGAGTCACTTCACACCTTATTCAGTAAAAATGCTGGAATCGAGAATTAATCAATAATCGTCTGAACCACACTGTATACAACGTTGGTTGCGCGGGATTGTGGCGTAACAGTGGAAACGAATGCGGTATCTCTGTCTTTGTTCTAAAATTGCGCGTATGAGATTGCCGTCTTTTAACGAAATAGGTATTCCCGGTCACAGGATATATGGCCTTAACGGGGAGAGGGATGTCGGAGAGTTATTATTTATTAATTCAAAATAATGATAATATTATTGTGCAATACGATAAACATGGTGTTTATAAAGAGAAACATGTTTATTACGTTTTTTTTTTAAATTTGTATGGGCTTAGCGTTTTTCAAAATATAATCAGAAATATTACACATTTCTGACCGTTCTACGCATGTTTTACAAAAACATTGAAAAAGTTGAATATCCTTAAAAAATGCTGTGAAGGTTTTTCTGTAACATGTCAATAAGATAAATTTAAAGAAAAAAAACAGTGTGTAGTTTAATTTTTTCATGAACACTACGTAACTTTAATGTTTTTTTTTTTTGTAATGCGGATTACAAATCTTTGTTTATGTTTATTTACAAAACGCAACGAGTAAGGATTAAAAATACTTTTCTCCACTTTAAAAATCATGTTCGTATTTTAAATATTTTGTAAAACATACAATGGGACGGTCAGAAAAAGTAATATTTCTGATTAGATTTTGATAAATACTAAGCCTATGTAAATTTATAAAATATTTAATAAATATTTTTCTATTTAAAAACATTATGTTTATCGTATTGCGTAATAATAGTATCATTATTTTGAATGAATAAATAATACCTCTCCGACGTCCCTCTTGCCCTTAAGATAATGGCATCAGTGAAATCAAATGTATTGATAAAATGAAAGGATTAACTAAATTCTCAAAAACTTCAAAAGCATTTTTCTCAAAACAACTCAAAAGGCATATAAGCCTCTCTGGTTCTCAGCGCCTCATATGTATTATGTATTACGATAGATTGTCTAGAAACTTTAATTTATTGATAGTTATTGTGTCGTTTATATTTTACATAAGTTCTACTAGGTATAGTTATTGCGGCACTGTCAAACACTATGAGAATGTCTTCGGAAGGCGAAACAACTGGCACGAGGAAACGGATCAAATCTGCTTCTTATGGCTGTCACTCGTTATATCAGAAATATGTTTTTTTAAATCATATGACCTACTTCTGCTACGAGTATATCCACAACATGCTTTCAAAATATGAATACCTATTATTTATTAACTAAAAATATTAGACAAATTTACACTTTTATTGATAAAACTTATAATCAATGATTGTTGTTTCGGTTGTAAAATGATATTTGTTATAAACCAGTAACGCACAACCCGCGGCCCAATTCGTGCGGCCCGCGTGTTAATTTCATACGGTCCACTTGACTGTAGAGAGAAATCAAAATGTTTGTGGTAATTCTTAGATCAGAACAAAATTCAAAGAATCGGTTCGCCCCACACGAAAATCAAAACATCTCTAGAAATATAAAATCAATATCTATGCTGAGAATTTTTTAATCAAACATTTCAAAAAATCAAAAAAAAAACTATTTTTCACAACACAAGAGCTAACCAGAATGACATTATGAATATGCCTCTGGTCGGGAGGCCCAAAATATTTGGAAAAACCCTTGACTCTGTGCAGAAACGGACTGTCTGTTTGATAGATTGGCCTATCTTAACACATTGTAATCGGGCGCTTAGAACAATAGACTCTAGCCTATAGCGGGTGTTTTTCGCGATTAGCGCAAAAATATATCGCTTTCTTAAAATTGACACAATTTCTAAACCAAATAATATTTTCGATTGAAATTTTCAAAGAAATCATATATGACATTTGATCATCAAAAATAAATTATAATTGCTTTGATTACATCATAATTTTACCACATTACAAAGCTGTATATAAAAACCTGATATATATTTAGTAATTAGCATTCAATATTCAATATTTGAAAATTCCATGTAAAAGATAACATGTTTATTCATATAATATAGTTATATAATAAATAATAATATATATTTGCCATGCCCGCATTTTTACAATCGCTGGATGTGTGAAATCTGATCGCGTAAATATTGAACATTGTCGCCTAAGGCCGAAGGCGAACACTCAATAACTCATAAGTTTAATTGCTTCTTGTCAAAAAAGAGTCTTTTGCGGTTGCCTCGCCTAATTGAAGAGCCCATTCCACTTATGAATCATAGTATTTATTCTTTGAAGGAATCAGTACACTTGATATGTTGATAATCCATCACATGTATCACATAAATTCCATGTATCACATAAATTCCATGTATCACATAAATTCCTCCAAGTATGCTTGTATATAACAACAATGACAATTGAGTAAACAACTAAATAAAAATACATGTAAAAAGCAGTGGATGGCATTGGAAAGGATTATAGTACAATCATTGCAGTCTGCAAACAACTGGTCTATCTGTGTGGAATGAAAGGGTTTGATTTTATTTCTCCTGGGTAGATAAAATAGGAGAACACTTGATTCACTGTGGCACAGTCGGTTGTCACTTTTCCTTACAAAACTTTGGCAACATGATATAACTATACATAATAAAAGAAAATAAAAAAAAAAACGAAATATAATGTTTATTTTATAAACTAATAATGTTTTACGGTGCGGTAATGTTCGAAATATTTTCCAGGGTGAAGTGGTACACAGCAAAATTGGCAAATAAAACATGTTTCACTTCGCTCTTGGTGGGCTGCGCATACCCGACATTGTCTTAGGGGATTTTTTCTCTTACCCTTACCTACAATTTTACCTAATGTATGTTTTTTCATGTCCTTTGACAATCTTCCGGGAGGATCAAATTTTGGTGTTCGCTTCGTAGGTTGTGTCGATGGTCCCGGCTTCGGGTTATCTAATTCATCATCAGAAGGTATTCGGTCGGTTATCCAATGCAATGCTACTTCATGCAGAAATTTTTTATATTTCATCTTTGGTTGATGAACCGAATTAAATATGACGAATGAATTAAAAAGTGCACAGTTTATTAGGTACATCGTTACCCTCTTTGTCCATTTTGTAGTTTTACGCAATATCGAATAATATGAGAGGTATTGATCAGCACGGTCAACACCTTTCATATGCTTATTGTATTCGATTACAGATGTTGGTTTTATGATTTTATTGCGCATTTTCCAATCCATGTTCTGGCTTTCTTTCATTTCAGCAGAATCAATGGTGGAAATCATTCAAACTTCTTTTTTAGATTGCCAAACTTGCAATAGTACATCGCCTTTTCTTTTGAAAATAGATTCACCTTTCTTCTGTTTAATAATTTGCAATGATTTGTTCTGTTTTTTCTTATAGTACCACAAACTCTTATTTTATTTAGTAATAAAGCCTTGCAATTTTCGACACTGTTGTAGTAATTGTCCATATAAAGATGATGCCATAAATTAGTAAACTGAGACACAAGTTTTTTTACAGTTTCTAGTAATTTAAGTCCTTGTGCACAATATATTTCAAAATTGCAAATGTAGCCTGTATCACTTTCACATAAAATTCGCACAAGTATTCCGTATTTCACAATTTTAGAAGCATTGTAAACTCTAAAAAATAGTCTTCCCCTCCAAGGTATCATTCCCTCATCTAAACTTAATTCTTGGTGGGGTTTGTAAATGTTTATAAATTTTGGTAAAAGTGGTCAATAATTGGTTTTACTTTGCATAATCGGTCGGAACTATCTATGATATCTTCATTGTTAGAAAAATGCCACGCTTTCCAAATCTGCCGAAACCGGTCTCTGGACATCGTTTTAGCAAAATAAGGAGTTTCGGTTGTTGGTTCCGTAGACCAATACTCGTCCCTTATATCTTTTCGAACTTGTCCAATCAAAATAATCAGCCCCAAAAACTTTTTCATTTCTTTCAAAGTAATATTTTTCCACTTTCCCGATTTTTTATATAATTTGTAATTGTGTGAGTTTTGGTGGTAATATCTATTAGATTCGTTTACAAAATATTCAAACAAATCATCACCGATAAATAACTCTATCGCATCACTTACGGTTTGAGGACAGTGGACATTTGAATTCAAACCGCGGCGGCCTAAAAACGATTCCAGAACTGGAGGATTATCAAACGATGACCACTCGTCCACATCCTCATCTGAGCTCGTCTCCGAATCAGAATCACTTTCAATAGTGCGACGGTGAAACGTTCTAGGTCTTGGTATTTGTTCATCATCACTCGGTTCGTTGTCTGACAACTCTTCAATATTATCATTCCATGAACAATTAGATAAATTGTCGGCATACACTTCATCGTCACTATCATTGGCTTCTAGAGACATTTTTGTATGGATAACGTCCTATACAATGCTAATATATTCAAATAATAAAATACCAAAGAGTAAACAAAACAGTGCGAGCGGTATGAAAAATAGTCCAATACGTGAAATGACTCAAACTAAACTGGAGATTGAGATCGCATAAGAACTCTAGATTTCTGGCGACGCCTTTATAAGTGGCACACTAGCCAATCCGGACAAGGCATCTCAAATAACGTCGACAGACTGTCGCCTAGCACCCAGGTAGCAAATTACCCTACAAGGCGTTTTATTTCACGCTGATAACAATGCCGTTGCCCGCCGAAAACCGACAGTCGACAAAAACGGCATTTGCCGTGTCCCGCAGTTGACCGACAGTCCGCGAAAAACGGCAAATGCCGTGTCCCGACGAGAATGTGTTAACAAACGGATTGCAATCTTTGGAGCACAAACGTCAGGTGGGAATATTGTCCTTATTCTGCCGGTATTTTAATGGAAGATGTTCTGAGGAACTACCGTCATTGATCTCTTCAGAATTGGTGCATAGTCGGGAAACATGCCAAACGTGTGCCCAACATTTGCACACAGTTGACATTTGACATATGAGAATGGGTCGCTTTTATGACTCGTTCTTGTGTTCAACTTGCGGAACTTAATAACATTATTAAATTTGAGTTACATTAAATTTAAAAAAAAATTAAATGGAGTTCTACGAATTAAACACAAAAACAATTATAAGTAGGTTTTACATAATGTAAATATTTATCAAGCGGTATCGCGTGATCGGCCATACATAATACAATTATTGTCCACAGCTCATAGAAATCTATTAGGAAGAAACACAGGATAACGCGTGATTGGCCATCAGCTGACTCGCCGGATCACGCGTATATGCATGATCGGCAATCGACGTGTTAATACAGTTTTTATTTTTATTTTATTTCAGCGGGAAACATAGTTAAACAGCTAGGAATAATGCGATCTAAAGTTCTTTGTCCATATTTGTTTTTATGCTTAGGAACCATTAATCCTTCATTAAAATTGAGAGGAGTATTGTAAGTGTGCTCTAGTCTATTTGTATTATATATAGGGTTATTAATGAGCTGAAAGTATTGATTAAATTTAGGTTAACTTTGACAAATAGATGTTAGGTATAGAAATTGTTGTACCGATCTCATGAAAAATGAAGCAGGAGCAGGAATAAGAAACAATTCCTTTTCATATTTTCTATTACTACGAGTATGTCCAGAGTGGAGGGCACTTTTGGTAGCTTTTGGGGATCTTTTCTTCATGCACGAAGAGTTGAATTAGTACCGACTTGAAAAGGGCAGACGGAATGGGGGCACCCCGTGCTAAATAGATAAAGCGGCCACTCTGCTAAAAAGGTTGTTCATCACTCTCATAAACTTACCGTATGTAGGGATATAGCCGTGGTATGTAAAAACACATAGCCGTGGAAAGTAAAAACACAGTATCTTCCTTGAGAATTTCCAGGAAGATACTGTGTTTTTACTTACCACGGCAGTGTAGGTACTCGTACATTTTTATTGGTTTTTAAAAGTTGACCATGAATAATAATAATAAATAATAATAATAATAATAATAATAATAATAAGAATACAAAAGAAGATGTAAAAAGGAATAAAGATTGTAAACCCCAAAGACTTTGGCAGATTTGTTTATGATAATTTTACATAGTGCCCGTAGGATAGAAATTTTCACATTGCCGACAATCTTCCACAGGTAGTGCCATAAAAATATTTATCTGTCTCTAACGGGATTTTAGGAAATTCCCGCCAGACGCCGCACCGCTCGCCGACATGCTATGCCAATACCTTTGTCTGTTATTACTTTGAACATTGTTTTTTTTTTTCAGACCCAACAATCTATCTTTGAATGTATTTAGAAATTGTGTTGATAAAATTATTTGTGTGGCATATCAGAAAATAAGCCTGAAGTAAAATATCATTGGGTAATTGCTCATTATAGCCGTGAACTCGCTACTGCCGTGATCTTTATAACCGAGTGTGTTTTATATTTAATTCTCCAAGTAAAAAGATCTGGTAAGACATTTTTCATTATCTGGAAAACCGCTTTACTAAATAATCTCATCTTTCAGTATAACCCGGCTGAGAAAGAGCAATTCGGAATCAAACTGTAGCTTGAAATGGCTTTATTTATTTGTAAGAAACAAACAGCTTTTAATACAAATATATATATAAAGGAAGTTTAACAAAAGGTAAGCCAATAAAGTTTCTTGTGCTACCAGTGATTAAGTACAGATGTTTTATTAGAAAAAACAAAATAAGAAGGAAGGGGAGAGGGGAAGAGGAAGATAGGATACGGACAGGAGATGCTCTCGATTTTATACTCGTGCAATAATTTATGGTCGTACGTATTACTTTGGTTCGATATTTTGAAAGGGTATTGTGAAGAATGTCGATATTGTGAAATTGTGCGTTATATTGCTGCACAAATATGTGGAATTGGGGAATTTATCCTAAGATAGAAAAAAATCAGTTTGTCGGGTTGGTCTTGACGGTATGTGAATTTTTATGAAGTTGATGACCTCTGGCGAGTCTAGGGTATTATTCATAATTTTAAACAAAAAGATTTGATCAAATATTAAATGTTGTGTTTGAAGCGTGACGAAGTTATGGAATTTTGAGGATGCGGTATTATTTGCAAAGTGTAAATTAAATTTATAATTTACATGCTTAAAGAATTTACGTTGAATGCTTTGGATTCTTTCAATATGGGCTTGGTATAAAGGTGTCGATATCGGTGTGCAGTGAGAGAGGATATTAAGTGACCAGATCTGAATAGCTACGTATTTCTCAACGACTTCTCCCCTATTCTTTCCACTTTTCACTTTCATGAGCCTTGCAACATTTCCTTATATGGAGATGCCATATTCTCACAGAACAGTTGGGACTATGGTGTGGTATCACATAGAAAGGTGACTACCTAGGTTAGGATTGGGTAGGTACCTATACTGCAGATGTTCTAACAATATACAACTGCTGATCTTGTACAAATCGCAAGTGCGCCCCACTATAGAATTTGGCACCCACCTCTGGTCAGGAGCCCCAAAATATCTCCAAAAATGGGTGATCTATTTGATAGATCTTAACAAACGGAATTGCAATCTTTGGAGAACAGACGTCAGGTGGGAATGATGTCCTTGTTCTACTGGTATTTAAATGTAAGATGCTCTGAAGAACTAGCATCATTGATCCCTTCGGCACCGGTGCACAATCGGAAAACACACCAAACGCGCTCCCAACATTTGTACAGTTGACATTTGTTACATGAGAATGGTTCATTTTTGATTTCAACAGCCCGGCCTCTGTATTTCTCCCTCCTAATGGATCTCTTCAAGACCAAGGTTCACTCCTTCCTTTCCTCTAAAAGACCCTCCACATAGCATCTCTAAAGATGAAATAGGTCTCGAGGGAAATTATTTCCCTCAGGCCCTCCTATGTGGAGTAACTGTAAAAAAATTAAGGTGACTTTACCATTTAGGGTAAGTTAGTTAGGTGCCAGAGCAAGGCATTCATCCCTATTAGGTAAGGTTAGGTTAGGTTACCTATATCATAGGTAGAGTCCATGGCACTATGTTGGGGGTTGTCGATAATGCGGATCTGGCGATCAGGCAGTAGCGGCTCTCCGAGCGCGCCCCCGGTGTCGGAGGGGAGTCTCCAGCGAGCCCCCGCCTGCTCTCCGGGCCCCCGTGGCAGGTACAGCGGGGCCAGAGCCTCCAGCAGAGACAGCTCCAGGCGCAGGGGGGCCACCAGGATCACCGTGTGCAGACTCGAACCGTAGCGCTCCAGAAAGCGCCTGATTGTACCTGCATATGAGAGAGATAATAAATTATTCTGATATAAGAAATCAATGTATCTATTATATCAGTACTGTACAGTCTTATGAGATTCACCCTTAATATGCGAATAGTGGAGATAGTAATTTTCCCTCGCACGCTAAAGTCTGCAATTCAATTTGTACCACGATGAACATAATGTATCCTTTTTATGTGTGTTCTGTTTACCAGTGCTAGGGTGTCCAATGTCAACAAGTTAATATTTTTTGCTCATTCATAACAGTTCTCAGTTTTGCAGCGATATGCTTTGCTGAATTTACTACCTCCTTTTTGGCGTGTCTAGAAAAGGAACCGTTTTCTCGCCCATCTGTAGCGGCAGCAACTAGATAATCCAATTGCAAAGCCAGTTGAACAATGAAAGTGGGCTGTGGCGGACGTCGGTCGCTAAAAATACTATACAAGACGTTAATTTCCCAACGTTCATTTCAAATAATATGTACTCGAAAGACGGAAATAATAACCTCAGAACAACATATAATTTATTAAAGCAGTAACCTTGCGAACTATCAAATTACAACTTACAGCAATACCGATGCTGAAAAAACCAACAATTGGTTGCTTTATAATTTATTAGAAGGGAGTTTTTAGTATTGAATTTACGATCTTCATTGACATGAATTATTGGAGTGAAATAAGAATATACCTATGACGCGATAGTGGATGGTAGAAGTCGGGGCCGCACGATCAAGGGAATCAAATGTAAAAACTAAATAATATGGTCGGATTAAGGTTGTCAGGGGTCAAAAGACGGTAACGAAATTCGGTTTGCTCTAACTGACCGTGGCGAAACAATCGGAGAGGTAGCGACGCCGGAAATAGTGCGTACTTGTAATTATTTTATTTTTATGATATTTAATATACATAATTAACAACATTGTTTATATGATAATATTAGTAGGTATTTTAGTTTATTTTTTTAATGAATGCCTCCATAATTGAGAAATTCTCATATATAAAGAGGTGTTTATTAATAATAATAATAATAAGGAATAAAATATAATTATTGTTTTCTAACATTTCACTAAAGTGGACTTATCGTACATAGGAACTATCCGACTCAAACGATTCGTGTGTAAATTATATATGGATAGTTAGGAAATTCTCTAAGGTTTCAAACCGTAAACTTTTAAGTTCTATATGAAATACATACTGGAAATTTATGTAAAACGTTCTTATAGGCCTTCACATTATTTCAAACTGTACCTCTTTTAGACATTTTAGTATATATTTCATATTTAAATTTAATAGAAAATAGTTTGAAAATGCCGTTTAGCGCATAAAAATAAATATTTATGTAGTTTATATAATTCACAACACGGACATGAGCCTAGTCTGGTGGTTGAAAGAAAAACATGTAATTTGTAACATTATAGTGAATAATAAAAATATTCATATATACAAGATATATAAAACGAAAAGATTTAGAATGCAGTAAAATTAAGTTGTCTTAGATAAAGCGCAATCTTTGCTTGAAATAATGCATCAAGCCATATTTGTGCCAACAGGTTTATGATGCTGACTTAAAGCAGAGATTATAAAATTTACACAGCGATAAACTTCAAGAAGATTGCATAGAAATGATCCAACTTTACACTATATTATTTAGAATTAGTAGGTACCCAAATGAACTCTGTTTCAATATTGAAAAGTGTTGGATGTGACGATCCTCACAGCCAAAAGAATTATGTTCTTTTACTTTTGGAATATAAAGCGGTGCGGCCTCCTAGGATAATCTTGCAACGTCCATCATCCGGGCAGATTTGGGCTCAAGAAGAATAAGCAAGTGCAACACGGTTCAGTACCTCAACAGCAAAAGGGTGTATTTTTAAAGAGTTGTTTACAAAAAACTGAATTTAAGCAAACGTGGGGCACTTACGTAAAGCAATGTGGACTCCCAAGTCAGCGGGGTAGTTTCTCCTCACAGAATGCACAAGGCAGATGGCGAGGGAGTGGACTCCGAGTTCTCGGGCCTTGAATAAAATATTTCTGCAAACAAAAACAATACACAATTTAATTTATACTGAATGGTAAATTACTAATTCAAAATGATTATTTATTTATTTATTATTATTTACCTATTATTATTTACTGGCTACTTCTTAACAAAAATATGGTCACCCTATGATTGTGGCTAATTGGAGCACAGATACTTTATGATAGTTATTTGGGTTTCAATGGAATTATTATTGTTGTTATCTATTAATATGCGGCCCAACTTAAATATTTACTGTAGATTTTATAGTTGTTTATAGTCTGAATAACTTTGGTGTTATTTAAAAAAAATAAATTATAATACATCGTTTCAATAAAATTGTAATGGCACTCATCTCAATACAGGACTGTCCTAGTGAGATGACCGGTTAATGTTGTTTTTGATTTTTAAATTTAAGAATAAATAAATAAATTATTAGGAGAAACTAATCGTTGGCTGGTGAATCTTGAATTGCAATTATAAAAGCGGTTAAAAACAGTAAAGACAAAAAATCAAGCGCTCCTGCGCTGACTAACTGAGATGTGAATAGGTATAATATGTTACAATTTATCATCTGTACATAGTTTTAGTGCCCACAACAAACACATTGGCTTTTTTATAATACTTATTACATATCACCATCATGTTTTTTGACAGATAATAAAGCGCCACTCTAGCAAAAAACATAATAGCTGAAGCCACATTATTTTGATAAAACATAACACATCCAGCTTCTGGCATTTTCCACACATTGAGATGCCAACATATGAATTACTGCTATGACGAAAGAAAGTCAAACATTCTCAGGTTACAAATAACCTGATAATATTCGAAAATCACCTACTACTATCACGTTAACCGCCATGTCAGCCACCGGTGGCCGACACAGAGTCATTACAATCACGCCGTGACAATCACTTCGACTTGCCGTTTTGTGCTGTCGGCCGCGCGCTCCGTACAAACTGCTATTCATAATGTCCAACATGGATAAAACCTAAAAAGGCAAAAAAAAATTTATGACGTTTTTTTAAAAACTGTTGTTTAAGAAATGCCAACTCAGCCACTGACCCGTCTATATATTGTAAATAAATTATAGAAATCGAAAAATAATAAAATAAATATTAGGTAGCGTGCGCACGACTTTACTACTTATTTGCTCAATCATGAACAAAATATTAAAGAGGCTATCTGGTTTATACAGTTTCGTCGCTCGCGCTCTGTCTATTGGTGGTTTAAAATTCTTATTAACAATTAAAGAAAATAAATATTAGGTAGCCTACGCACGACTTTACTACTTATTTGCTCAATCATGAACAACATATTATACAGTTTCGTCGCTTGCGCTCTGTCTATTGGTGGTTTAGAAAGGGAATAAAATACTTAAAGAAAATGCTGATGATTAATTATGTTAAAATTTCTATAAATAATGTTTAGACTAGATTTATATTAGATATAAATATTAAAGACAATTTGCCCAATGTTTGCAATGATTGTTATTAATTATTTTTAGTAAATATTTAAATGTCTTCATTAAAGCATATATATGTAAATGTAAATAAAATTTTATGATAATAATTATGATGTTAACTCAAAAGGTGATGTCCAAAAATGAGTAATCAAAAAAATTTCTAACTATTTATTGAATAAGTATTTTATTTCCTTGCCAAACCAAATGTCCAAGACAACTTCACTAAAATATTTCTGATTTCAGATGGGTCTAACTAGCAATACAGGAAGCGCGTCCTAGCAAGTTCCCTAAGGGACCGTGGAAAAGCTGCATCAGTCACTGTAGAGCAGAAGATGTTCGTGAAGAGAGGACATACAATGATGGAAGCGGACAATTTTGGAGCATTACTTTCAACTGCCCATATTTTAACCTTTGGATTACATCACTCTTATGAAAGCGGCCCGTCTAAACAGCCCTACACAGTAAAAAAACACCAATTTCGCTTTTTTTTAAGAACCTTGACTACCTGTAACTAATTTGTTATCGTTGCAACCTGGAAAAAGAGCCGGATATCCTTTGGTTACAAATTTGAGGCGAATCAAATATTCACTTTCAGGAAATATCAATTCTAAATTCAAAATCTTTATTGTACAAATAAAATTTTTTAAAAAAAGTACAAATTACAGGTACATCCCATTTCTTACAGTTAACCCATAAAATACATGTTTATACAAATAAATATATTTATGTGTAAAATATAGAGAAATTTAATCTAAGTGAGTTCAATTTATATGTTTAACCCATCGAGTATTTTGATAATAAATGATAATTTTTTTTATGTGCGTGTAAAGCTTTTGAACGGTAATAAAAAGCGTGTTTTTCTCTTTCTAACACAGTTTAAATCATATACATTACTATAGTACAAAATGAGATAGCATGAATTTTATGAGTCCCTTTCAGGCTGGGAGAAATATCTCCCCAAAACTTTCTACGGCTGTTTGTTTTCTGGGAGAAATATCTCCCAAAAAGAGTCGATGTGTTAAAATGTTCGTGGTGTAGTAACATTTGTGAAGAATGAATTTTTTTAGTGATGGTTTAAATGGAAGTAGATCATGTGTTTGTTTGATGTTACGTGGAAGGTTGTTATATAAGCCAATTGCCGTGTAAAATATTGTTTTGTTGGCTTGTGGTATTGGTAGGTTTTCAGTAAATCTTGTGTGTTTATGTGATGTGTGTTTTGGTGAAAACCTGTCTGGAGATGACCGCACTAAAAGGTTAACACTAACTCAATTATATATATCACTGATCGTCACAAGTTTAAGTTTTTTAAAGTGGGGTCTACAAGGATCCAGAAAACTTTACTAAACGGGTGAGTGGCAACATTTGCCCTAAAGACTTAAAGCTGGTCAGGGTGATGTTTCATTGACTCTATAACCTAGAGCCCTTGCTTTGCCAGAGTTGAAGTTTAAACATTTACCAGAGTCCCAAGAAGTTGTGGACAAAGACCATTATCCATTTTTGATTCCCTAACTTATAGTTGAGACAACTAAAAACTCTTTTTATTGTTTAATTTTATGTCTACAATTCTCTCATGTTTTTTAAAAATCTTTTTGTAGATTATCAGAACAATAAAAATAAAATAAAAATTGAATTAATTTGTTCTATTTAACGAACCAGCAACGAGATAAAAAAGTATCAGTAAAATTAGAGATCAATAAAGAATGTCTCAAGTTGTTTGGATGACGGTGTAAAAGATAATGTAGATTAATAATTTTAAAAAAAATTAATGTAAATCAAATTTAATAATGTTATTATTAAGTTATGCAAGTATTTTTAGTTTTTATTACAATAATAAAAACTAAAAATACTTGCAGAACTTAATAATAACATTATTAAATTTGATTTACATTAATTTAAAAAAAAATTAAATGGAGTTGTACGAATTAAACACAAAAACAATTAATAGATTGATAATGATTAAAAAAAAAAGATGAATGAAGAAAGAAGAATATATGATGCGAATGTTAGAGAAGCCGGGGACGTCCGAGGGAGAGATGGCATGACCATGTTAAGAGTCAGAATAACAGAAGTGACAAGATATGAACGTGAACGAAGCAAGGAGCGTGTGGCGGTTGATCCTCTCTGCCTCCCCTGCTAGTAAATGGTGTGATGTTTAGCAAGTTAGTTAGTTTAATAATAAGTTGTTACATTTCCTGACCTCCAAATAATCAAACTTATTTTACACAGCAGTAAGTCAATAGCTAATGTGCACAAATAGTGCAGAGAATTAATCTTATGTATACTCGTACAAAGCATTTTAAATTGTCATTTTCTAATGTAAATAAAGGAAAACTTCTATAACTCATATTTTAGGTAGGCTTTGAATGTTTTTTTTTATTATTATAATGGAGAATTATTTTTACCATCCTGGTATTTAAAATTTTTTTTTTACGAAGTAAATATTGAAAATACAGCGACAATTTCATAAAACAGTTCTCATCTAGCGAAGCTTCGAACCAACGAACGGCAGGGCGATGTAAGATGCTTCACCAAAAACATCGCTAGATGGCACTACTAGTTCCATAAATTCGATCATATTGTCATATTTTGTACGGGCGATGGGTGCAAGTACTTAGTAAAGATAATAATTATAAATACAAGATAATTAACCTCACAGGGTCGCTACTGACGAGAGATAAGACCAAAAGAAATTAAATAAATCAATAGAAACAAGGATTATGGAGACTCAATGTCACTGCTTGGGTGACCATTATTTATTTTTGCAAATTATCTACCGCAAATAGTTTTCAGTTATATTTTATTACAGTAAATAGTAATAAAAATACAAATAACCGAATGCTGAATATAGAATGAGTTGACAATTTAAATTGGGATATTAATTAATGTACATTATTTGTGCTCTTTGGGAGAAGATTTTAACTGGATTAAAAACCCTAACCAAGGAAAGGAAAAAGGACAAACATTTGGTTATAAACAATTTAAGTTACTTTTTGTGCTTACTGAATAAAATATATTTAATATGTTATTAACTATTTGCTGCATCCGCTTGGGGGTAACATCCCTGAGTTTCATAGTAGGCTTTGTTTTTCTCATCTCTTCATAAGTACTATCATACTATACTCAAGTTATCTGGTACACATAAACGATTATTTCTAATCTCTTTAAACTTAACATTTATTCTATATTAATTATTATATTATACTCAAATTATCTGGAAAACACAATTGTTTTTTTCTGTACTATTCTTCACATCTCTTTATGCTTAATTATTAAACATTTTTCTAAATATATTATATTACCATACTATGTCAATACTAGCTTTTTTCGCTTCTATTTTTCTATAATGGCACTTAATATGAACTAAACTTGTCAATTTGACTGTCCTAAAATGAGATTTGTTCCTAGTTGAGCAGTCAAAGCTTTCTTAAATTTCATTATTAAATAATACGTTTTTCAAATAAATAAATACTATTAATATTATTATTACTTAAGGATAGATTTGATTTGGTTTGGTTAGGTTGAATGGGTCATATTGTACCTGTAGCACAGGTGCAGAGTATTCTCGGCGGCCGTGTGGTACTTAGTGGAGTAGTGCGGGCCAACGGTGTGGATGATGTAGCGCGCCGGCAGGTTGTGGCCCGATGTGACCTTCACGTCTCCCGTGCGACACTCTGCAGTATACAAACAAACAAACTTACTATCAGAAGGTAATGGATGACACACTGACAATTTTGGATTTAAAACAAAAGAAAACTGCAACACGATTGCTTTTAACACAAGCATTTTGGTTTGTTTTTGGATCAAGGAGGAAGATGTAGTATGAGCAGGACATGTTTTATATGATTTTGTTATCCACAATTCATTTGAAAGCATTTATATCTTTTTAACCCTGATCTGGCTTAATATCGACGGTCCCAACGAACAATGTCGGATGTGCAAATGGAACCTTCTCATTAGAGCTGTTTAAAGTTTGGTTTTTATGTTTTTAGAGTTTCACGTCTACACTTTTATTATTTTTGAGATAAAGAAATATAGTGTTGTTTTTGATATTTTGCACAAACCCCTATTTATTTCACTGGGAAAACATATTATTGCAACTACTGCAGCTCTTATGCAATGTACACATACCAATTTACACATACGGCATTGTTCGTTGGGACCGTCCATGTGCTAGTTAATGAATTTCATATAAGACTTTTGAAGGTGAAAAGGAAAGAAATTTTTTACGCCACCAGTGAACTTTATGCTAGATAGAGACCGGAAAAAAGTTTGTGAAAATGAGAATGGACATTACCTTTGACATCAAGGTGTATTTCCTCCTTCAGTCCCGAGCCAGCTCTTGAGAAGATTCTGTCGCTCACAATGTTCTGTTCGTCCAAGGACTCATTAGTTGTGTTGGTGATGGCGTCCACCTCCAGCAGGGATATGTCACCGTGCCTACAAGCAAAGGGTGAAGAAAAACAATCTTAAGTTTAGAGTGTTGTCAAAATGACCCCCATAGATAATGGTGGAGGTTGCGAGTTACATTACTGCTGTAGAGAAAAAATGTTAAAACGGAGACTTTTTTTTTTTCAAAATGGAGCTCTCTGAGTTGGTAAGTTTAGTATTTTTTTAAATTTAGTTTCAATACCTTTTTTTTATTTATTTAATAGATTTTTACAGAGTCGATAAGACAATTTGTAGTGTTTTTCTTAGTCCTCCTCACTAGGGGTTCCTGTGCTGAGGCGGACTAGATTTAATTTAAAAACTGATTGTTTTTAAGTCTTATGAATTTATTTTTAAGATGCTGGATAACTCCTCTTCTTTGGTTTCATTGAGCCAGGTTTTGATTTGATTTTTGAAATCATTTGCGTTTTCTCCCTTGAGGTGATTTTTCACAAAAACGGCACTCTATAAATCGTCCAAGTATTATTATTATTATTCTGTTTTTTTTTTGTGGTGAAAGTGAATTATATAGCTTAGTGAAGATATAATTCCTTTGTCCAAAAGCAGTTTTAGCTTTAGGAATATTCATAATATCAATTTGGTTTGTTCTTGTGTGGTGAAAATTATGTTTCTTTTTTTTTTTTAAACTTTTGGAATGTTTTAAAAATATTCTTAGCATAGATATTTTGGATGTTAGGTACTGCAAAGGATTTGAAAATTAATTTTATTGGCGTTCTTCTGGGGACTTTTAAAATGGTCTTTATAATACCGTTTTGGGATTTGACGATTGTTTCATATGGTTCGTAGTTGCAGATCCCCATCCTAGTATACCGTATTCGAGGCGGGAGCGCATAGTAAATTTTTTTAACATCATTTTGACATAAAATATTTCTGATGTTTGTTGAATCTTAGAAAATTTATAGCCATCTTTTGGATATAGCTTTTCAACTATTGCAAAGAACAATGATATATAACAAGACCGACAACATCCATCTTTCATCTCGCCTCTGACTGACACTGATGGGGACATTCACATAATCCCTTAGATTATTCTTAGATTGTTTATTACTATTTAAGTTTGCACCCCTTTTCTTCATATTTGTACCGCATTACGTGCATGTCAAATACATCATTTTTATTTCTCCATATGTAAAATTGTTTTAATTCTCAATTACGTATTGTAAATTTCTCCTGTCCCAAAAACAGTTTTATACCTCATCGGGATTGCTATGTTGCAAAATATAAAATACATAAGGCGAATGAGTGAATGACTGCGTTCTCCCCACCTACCTACCAGAGAATGATCTTCCTGTTGATGCCCTGGTCCTCAGGGAAGGGGGCCTCCTGGTGCCGGGGGCCCAGCGCGCTGTAGTCCGCCCCCTGCTCGCCCTCCCCAGCCGCGCCCCACCGCGCTAGCGCTCCGACGCTCACCGCGCCCACCACGCGCATATCACCACACTGCAAACAAACAACAAACAATTAGACATCAGACAACGCTAACAATGGAAGAGATCACACGATAGCCCTCCTTAGGGTCGTGGTTTTTGATTTTGGAATTTGTTCAACCTTGGAAAAATTGCTCAACAACTTAATATTTAAAATATGTATTTATACGTCTGGTAGGTACCGCTCAGTGTTTGCAATCTGTGAGAGTGGCTATTATAAGTGCAAGTAAAAATTAAATGGATTTTTTTTTATTTTTTTTTTTTATTGTATAATATTAATTATATACAGTGGGAACTTATACCCGCTAAGCCACTGCAAGTAGCTTGTCAGCAGAAGTTTATTTCAACAATATAATATAATACAACAATAAATTACAATCATCATACAAATGTGGGGCAAAATTATTATATTTAGGCGCATGCATCTTGTGCTGTACATAAGTTGAAAAAAAAAATTAAAGAGAAAAAATAATGGTAAAAGCATTACAGATTTGTTATTGAGATAATGAATAATATGCAGGTTCTTTTTATTTGGATTCAATTGAAATAAGTTATATATGTCCTTAATGGCACAATTCTGATGAAATGACGGAGGCCAAGGATTTGGGAGTGGTGTTAGACCAGAAGTTATTTTTTGACCGCCATATCGAATCAATGGTTGTAAAAGCTTTCAAGATACTTGGCTCTATACTCAGAACCTACAAACATTTAATGAAAATGCTGTACTTCGCATATGTACGCAGTTCTTTGGAGTATGCCTCTCAAGTCTGGAATCCCAGGTACATATCACATACAGAAGGATTGAAAAATTACAAAACCGTTTTCTATGATACTTCGATTTTCGAGGCTATCGTCCCCACTTGAGTCATGAGGAGTCAGCCGCGTTTTCCGGGATTTCATCACTAGAAAGCCGTAGAAATTCCGCAGACGTACTGTTTTTACAAAAAAATAGCCACCTCTGTGATAGATTGCCCTGAATTACTTGAACGAATTCAATTGAGAGTGAATAACAGACAAACCAGACAAAACTACACACTAAACCTACCTCAATGCAACACTAACTCAAAACAAAAAACCTTTATTCAGAGCGCTTCCCACATTTTTAACACTTCAGACGACACAATATCCTAAATACCAATGGGACGAGTTAGCGGGCGGACCAATTTATGTTTCACGCCGCACTTTTCGTTTGCAGTTAAAAATGATTGCACAGTGTGACAGGTCGCGATTTTATTTGGACAAATTTAAATGAATTTCTGTATGATATTTAAATGCATTTATGAAAATTAAGTTCATTGTTAGCAATATTTAGGTAATAATATAATTTACATGGTGTCTGGAAACTCATGGTACCTACAGTGGAAAAATATGACCATCTGCAGCATATAAGAGTTCCCAAATAATCATAAATCACACATCCTTTCTTTGGTTATTCATGTTTGTTAGGTAGAAATTTCCGAGGTCAATAAAAACTCAAATCAAACGATTTTCGCATTTAACTAATTTATTTACGTCAAATATTTGGTCACCTATTTTTGAAACTTTTAATTCGCGTGGAATTCCAGTGTAATGATTTTGAATAAAATTATTTTGCTTTTATTTAAATGAAAAGTTTTAAAAAAATCTTAAAAATAATTTGGTCATTATTTACAGAAACAAATAATGTTTACGTAGGATACATGTAATCTGACAAAATATAGTAGAAAAATATGGAGGGTGCTAGTTAACATATGCAAATAAAGCGACAAAATTAGAACCATCAGACGAAAAATGAAATAGGTACATAAATTACCTATCTAATATTTATTCTAAATAATCGACTGTGTTTAGGAAAAAGGCGGTAACCCTCAATCACTAACTAAGGTGATGATATGAGCACTGGTGAAACCCACGGTGTGGAGGCAATAAACAATTTCTGCCGGGCCGCCAACTTCTGGGGAAAACCCTCTTGTGTAGGCCACTTAAATCTTGTATCGGTGCGTAATGTGAACATTTGGTTATTGGGGTAACAACCACATTATTAATAATTTACTTAAATAATAATAATAATAAATGGTAATTTTTTCTCTGCGTGGTTTAATGACTTAATTCACCCCAAGGGTGCTTTTTACCCTTGTTAAAGTTTGTAGGCCCTTTTAAAAAGATAAGTTTTTAGACTTTTCTTAAAGGTTTCGTTATTGCTTTCTGAGCTCAAACCAAATGGAAGGTCATTCTAAGAATGTGGGCCCAGTACATTAAAAGCTCTGTCCCCAAATTTAGCAGCATTCGTACGAGAGGGTTCAATCAGTCTGTTCGACATATAAGACTTGGCCGAGCTGAGCGTGAGTTGCCTCTGAGTAAGATTGTCCCCCATGCAGAGATCAGTCAAGTATGATGGTGCCACTCCGTTCAGTGCCTTATATACCATAAGACAAATTTTAAACTGATCTCTTCCTGTGATTCGAAGCCAGTGCAGGCAATCACGTAGAAGAGGACATAGAATCATGTGACAGTATTTGGTGGCACCGCATACCAGACGCAGTCTGTTCAAATGTACATTCGGCAGACCAGCATACAAATTGTTACAGTAGTCTGTACCTAATTAACATTTATATATCAAAACTAAAACATTCAAACAAAACGAATCAATAATAATAATAATATCTTTATTGTAATTAAATTTAACTATAACTAAAAGACATGTATAATATAATAATGTAAGTGTACTCGTACAGTGGTTTATAAAGTAAAACAGAAAATAATATAATAGCAGTTAATAAATAAACATCAATACTTGTACCACATCTAACACATCCACGTGAACACCTCAGCACAGGTTCTCCTAGTGAGGTGGTCACGGCACATATAACACTCCATTCACAGTATCACCTCTTCAAACCTACCTTACACTCCACATTATAAAACACCATACAAAGCATCTTTGTTATACTTAAAAAAAATTTTTTTTTTAATCTAAAATGGTACTCTATATAGATAAATAAATAAATATAAATAAATAAATAAAAATAAATGAGAATATACGACGCGAAAGTTCAATGTGGAGACTACTGGAACATTTACCAGAGTATTTTGTCAGAAATGTCCACATATTACATGTCCACATATTACATGTCCACATATTACATGTCCACATATTACATGTCCACACCAACCGTCCCGTCACGCCGCCCTGATTTGAGGGCCCCATGGATCAGTCCCCCCGGCCACCGCCGCTCCTCCCTTTTAAGAGTATTCTGTGTTATTTATCCGAAAAATATATGGATAATAATTCATTGTCTTACCTTAAATACATTCTTGAATATAATGGAAACAATCACTCTGTCATTTGTATTAGCGTCTTGGAATATAATATCGTAGGGAATAAATACAGTGACCTTCTTTTTTTTTCAATTTAACATGTATGAAAACTTAGACCAAGCTGTATTTAGTTTTGATAATTTAACTGCAACTCTTTATATGGTCTATAAATAATTTGTAATGATAGACTGTCCAAAAAGAGAAAATAAATATAAAAAAAAACAAATTCGTAGAATAAATGTAACATAAGAATAGGAAGTAATATTTGTACAGCGCCCCTGAGGTGATTTTTCACAAAAACGGCGCTATAAAAATCATCCGATTATTATTATATTAAGTGTTACATGTCTATTAATCTGCTGGAAGTGTTAGTTTTGTAGGAAAATGCGTTGCAGTAACGTCTTAAAAAATAAATTAGGATAATACGGAATGCGTATTTGTAAGCCCGGATTCTGATGCCACTGTAAATAATGCGGATTATTCGAAATTCGGATTGCAATCTCTATACCGAGGTGGACTTAAGCAATGACGCGCGAATTAACGAAACTACGCAAATAACGAACGTCAAATCAAACAATGCCAGCAATAAAAACCATTTATGTGCGCAATCCTTTCATAAAATTAATTGAATGTTTTCAATAAACTTTACTGAGAATTAAATGACGCAAATCATAAATTATTGAGGTTTGGAAAACTACCAACTACCTAATTTAAACTAAACTAACATAATCTCTCATAAACCAACCAATGCATACATGGAGACATCCCACAGGATGATATTATTCAATTAAACTAACATAATCTCTCATAACCAAACCTATGCATACAAGGAGACATCCCACAGAATGATATTATTCAATTAAACTAACATAATCTCTCATAACCCAGCATACGTGGAGACATCCCACAGAATGATATTATTCAATTAAACTAAACTAATATAATCTTTCATAACCCAACCCATGCATACATGGAGACATCCCACGGGATATTATTCAACAAACAATATTATAGAACAAACATAAACAAAATAATGCAACGAAAGGTAAATTGAAATAACCCTCTAATTCCAATACATGGAAACGAAAAGTACAAATGTCCTGCGTTAACTGACCAATGTTTGGCTTCTCATTCTTCATTTTACACAAAAAAGATAATTCAATATAAAAAATATTTACTTTATGGATTCATTTATAATCATTATCTCTCTAGGGCTTATAACAATATCCTAGGAATTGTATAATACCCTTCATCTTCTCTATCTAACTAGTACTGCGGCGCTTTGGCCTTATTACTATTACCATCTCATGGTTTGATTTACTTGTCTGAATTCCTGTTACATTATTTGTGCTCTTTGGGAAAAGATCTTAACTGGATTAAAAACCCTGACCAAGGAAAAGAAAAAAGGACAAACGTTTGGTTATAAACAATTTCCTAAAGTTACTTTTTGTACTAACTGAATAAAATATATTTGATGTGTTATTAACTATTTGCTCCATCCTCTTTGGGCTGCATCCCTGAGTTTCTCCATCGGCTCATAAAGCTGAGTGATACGTAACTTAATCTTATAGATATTACTCAATAATATTAAAATTTTTTAGTACTCAATTTTAAAACTAAAAATTACTTAGAACTAAACTTGTCAATTTGACTGTCCTAAAACGGGATTTGTTCCTAGTTGGGCAGTCAAAGCTTTATTGAATGTTGATGTTAAATGATGTGTTTGAAATAAATAAATATTATTATTATTATTTCCATGGCGTGAACACCGAACAGCAAACAATGGAATACAATCTTCCGCTTTAAAGTCCGGATCGATAAAACAATTTCGTTTATAAAAACGATTACCCCAGTAGTAATAATATAATGTCGACCTACATTGTGTTTGCATTTCTCATTTTGCCAAACTGTGGAATCGATCGTCCAACTGGAGACGGAGACTGGTGGAAGTGGAATTGGAGCAGGCGCGCCGCGGGTCTGTAATAATACGTTGGATCGGTTAGCAAACGACCGTTATTATGTTCATGTACATTGGAAGCCTTTGAAATGTGGATGTAAAAAATACACGAGCGCTTCCTCAAAACAGTCTGGACAGATTAGACGGGGGACACAATTGGAAGTTCTTCACCGAGTGTCCAGAAATGTACTAAGTAGATGTAAAATGAACGACGTGTTTGTCACATCATGAGGGTTGACAAACATAACATCACACAACTGATAATAAAGGAAAATGCTGATCTCAATAAGGAACTCCACTGAAAAATATACATTCATGTAGATCAGCAAAACGCCGATTCTGAATATATATCTTTTATTATTATTTTAAGAATCGTTATTTAAAAGTGAATAAAAAATCAGCTCTTCAAAAAACCGTGTTATGTTGGTACCATTGCATTTGGAACATCTGACGTCACACGAGCATTCTATTTTTTGATTAGTATGAAAATTTTTGTTTTCGATTTTGTTTTGTATTTTAAATACTCGTATGTATTTTTTTTTAGTTTTAGTAAAATTTTAACTTAATTTGGCTGACTTTAAGATCTATAATTGTTGTTCAATATAAACAACTGTTATTCATGAAATAAATTATAGTATTCATGATCAAACCAATTATCAATTCGGATATTATGATAATGGTAATGCTCAATACTATTATTATTCTTTGAGTTAAATTTTCTAAAAAGGTACATAATTTTATTACTTATGTTTATTTATGGTTTACAATGAATAGAATATACAATTATGTACGGTAAAGCTCATCCTTGTTAAGACATTTGACATTCTAACCTCAAAACTGATCAAAACCGACCGGCCATAGATTTCGAGCGTTTTGTCGGCCCTTGAAAGATTGAAATTTTGAACATTATTTTAACTACGAAAACTAACTTTAGAAAAAAACGAAATACGAGTATACTGGTATTTAAGTTTGAATATCATTACTGATTTGAAAAAAGCAGGAGTTCCTTATTCAAAGGCAGATGTGATGCGGACACCGTACATCTATACCAACAGGCTACAGGCTACAGGCAGCTCAGAGGGAAGTAAGGAGATCCTAATTGTATATCAATTTAACTTGTGTAGGGAAACTACTATCATTTGCTTTTTTAATATCCCATATTGGCAACAGAGAGAAAAATGCAGACCGGATAATTCAACACACGTTTGAATAGGTACACTTTTTAATATCCCATATTGGCAGCAGCGAGAAAAACGCAGACCGCATAATTCAACGCACGTTTGAATAGGCACACCTTTTAAAAGTGATATAAAGTCATTAAAAGTAAAAAAAAAACTGGATCGAAAGCCTAACTTAACCTAATCTAATTAATAAAATAAATTATTTCAATAAATTAATTAAAATTATTTTATATTCACCACTTTATTAATATACACATTTCTACATGCTTCGAAAGCGAGCTTTCATCGTCATGAATATATGAATACTAGTATATTAATATTCCTGACGATGAAAGCATCGCTTTCAAAAAATGTAGATATCAATGTATATTTATAAAGTGGCGGATACTAAGTATATTTTTAAATAAATTATATAATAAATTCAATTATTAATAATGACACCACAAAGGGAATACCAATCGTTTGAAGAAATTATTATTAATTATTATTCGAAAGGATACACAGGTGGGCTAGTGAACCTCCAACGAAAAGCGAGCCTGGCAAGATTTATAAAATAACACCGAATGGCAAATGGCAAGATGAGCAATGAAACGCAAGCTCCGCTAACGGCGCCAACCATCGCATGTTCGGATTTATTATGAGACGATATTTCAGGTTGCCGGTCGAGGTAGGGTGGACCCCAACACCGGCCCCAAGGGCGAACCCGCTAAAAGGACACCCTAATCTAATGACATGATTGTATAGCCAAGCACGGGACATAGTAGAAAGTCTACACTTACTCTTACACACGGCACCGTCACTTTCACGGCTGAATAAAACCACGTCAGACTGAACAAGACCGATACTCATTGCCAGTATCTTAACTCCCTTTCAACTCGGGTTATCCTCGGTACTCAAAGCTTAGGGTTCATAGATTCTTTCTAAAAAAAAGTCTGTCGCTTCAATAAGTATAATTATTTACCCGCTCCATTTTCCTTTTTCTATTTTATTATATATATATTATTCTGTAACAATAATTCTGGGACTAAACCAAATACATGCACCCATTTATCGCCCACTTTTACTTGGAAACAAATTCACCCCTGATATAGATATATTTAATATAAGTTTACCCATGTTTAAAAGATACCTGAACGATATTTTTATGTTGCAACGATTATAAGAGCATCGCATAAGAGCTATTGTTTAATTTTCTTTTTACGTATCTACAATTCAAAAACTTGTTACTCTTTTTTCTTTCTATGTATCGTGCACTATATTTACGCAATTTTATATATTTTTACGTCATCCGAAAAAAAAAACAAGTTGATTTTTTTTTCACAAGATCACACTCATATTATATTATATTAAAATTAAAAACCTTTCCCTTTATAACTAATCTGTGTCACGCACTTATGCATTATTATACATACATACATATCATAAATATGTTACGCTTATATACCTATTATGTATCATGTTCTTTTTTGTTAAGTTAAAACATTTATTTTTCTTTCTGTACACAAAATCATTTAAATGTTAAAATATGTAAGCCCATTAGGGGGGTTAAAAAAATTAACAATTAAATAAAACTGAATAAATTATGTCTTTTTTTTTTTTTTTTTTTTTTATATATTTATTTCTTGCTAAAGCAATCCCGATGAGTTTCAAAACTCATTTTAGGACGGGAGGAATTTATAATACATAAGTAGGAGATAGTACATACAATTTTACATTGACAGCAAAATATCAAAAATACAAGTTTCACATACAAACAGAAATAATTTTATAAGGCCAAGTTAAATAGAACAACACACAAGAGAAAACATATAAGGGAACAACAAAATATACAAATATGGATTTACTGATTTTCATTTTTAAATATCCTTAAAAAGTATTCCTTTATACCATCATTTTGGGATTTTTTATTTTTCTGGATGGTTTTGTACATATCTGGAAGCGAATTATAAAGTGTGTAGGCAATGTAGTTTAAAGATTTTATTCCATATTTTGTAGTGTGTGTTTGAGGAATGCGGATTTTATTGTTATTTCGAGTATTGTGGTTGTGGATGTCTTGATTGTAAAGTGGCTTGACGTTAGTGTGAGTTGATTGTTGAGTAATTTGTAGGATGGTGCTGGTGATTTCATACTTAGGAAGGATCGTGATTGGAAGGATACCGGAAACTGAGTAGATGTCCCTGACATGAGTGTCCCATGGAAGTCCAAAAACATTAGCTCTTCACAAACATTAGTCTTAGCTCTTCTGCTTGTATATACCTGTGTAGTCGTGTGTTAGGTATTCATTGATAGTTTTTTTTCTTTTCATTTCCGGTAACCCGGGCGTTTATTGGCATAAAATTTAAACATTTACATGTACTTTACCCGTCTCACTAGACGATGTCTGTTCTGAGACGGGTAACAATGAAAAAATAAATATATAATAGATATACAAATAAAGCATTATGAAGAAAAATGCTTAAGAATACATAAGGGAATGCGTAAAACACATATAAAATAAAATTTTAAGTACAAAGTGTATTTGCAAAGCTACAAAATAAATGAAAAAAAACGTAAAATAGTATTATTGAAAAGTGCAGAGTAAAATTTTTTAAATTAAAAAAATATGTATAAAAGTAATAAGAATAACAATATCAGACTAAGGAGAGTTTTCAAGTAATTTGGTGATGTAATTCCTTTTTTAAAAATTATATAATTAAAAATACACTTTGTATACACCACATTCATTAAAATATATAAATATCTCTACATGTTTCCATAGAAATGCTATCATCCTCAGGAATAAATGAATACTAAAAAATAATTTCAAGTATAGAAAAATGATAAAAAATTAGAACAATAATTTAAGAATATACAAAATATGAGCATAAACAAAAATGAATAAAAGTAGGTAAGTAATTGTTCAAAAATGCAAATAACGAAATAATTATAAAACATTGAATAATATATTTAAATTAGAAATATAAATAAAAATTATTGTTATTAATATTAATATTAATATGAAAATAAATTTAAGATATAGCTATTTAAAAAAAAAAATTTGATTATTTATTAAATTTAATTGGCTATAGCATTGCTATCGAAACATGTCGAAGTATTTATATATTTTAATGAAAGTGGTGTATACAAAGTGTATTTTTAATTATATAATTAATAATGACTCCTTTTTTTGTTCATTAGCCATGTGTTGAAGTTTTTAGCATATATAACCATTTTAGGTTGTTTTGCGTTATATGTTGAGAGTTTTCTGTTAGAAAGATGTTGAATATGAGAGGTCCGAGGCAGGATTCGTGTTTCCTGGCAAAAGTGGATTTAATGTTGGGAACTTTAAAATGATTGCAAGATTTAGCTCTTGCGTTTTGTGAGTGAGATTGATACAGTATTAATTAATTACCTAGCGTCTTAGAATAAATACGATAATGTTATTTGTATGAATAAACAGGTAGACATAATGTTATTCATTGATTGAATTCGGTGTAAACAGCTCTTGTCTCTTGTATCGAGTGTGAGAGATGAACGGTAAGACGTCGGACTCGCAGTTGGCAGCTCACAAGTCACAGCTTACAGGTGACAGTTCACAGCTTAGAGCTGATTGAGCTAACTGGTTGGCAACTTGTGACGATTATGATGTTATTATATAACAAATGGTATTAGCTCCCTCCCCGCAGCTGTAGATAAGATCCCCCACCTCTTTATTCCACACCCTGTTATTTGTAAT
Source organism: Halesus radiatus (assembly GCA_022606495.2). Taxonomy (NCBI): domain Eukaryota; kingdom Metazoa; phylum Arthropoda; class Insecta; order Trichoptera; family Limnephilidae; genus Halesus; species Halesus radiatus. The sequence continues at coordinate 95,624 of JAHDVE020003174.1, read as the reverse complement.
TCCACGCCGCAGAGGGAGGCGTAAGTTACAAATACGCTCTACTACTAGAATGGAATCAATCAGATTGTCGCATAGAAAACCACACGGGAAATTAAGGATTTTTTTAATTAAAAAAGTATACAATACATTATGCATTGTATTCCAAAGACTTACGAAACTCGTTGTGGGATTACACGCAGAACCTGCAGTACAGTTTTTAGAAACAAACATACTTAGTATTTAAGATACATAATTAACATTCAGAGTACATTAACAACATTTACAACACATAATATGCATTTGTAATAAAGACATATCACTGGTACATTATAATATAAGTGTACAGAGACACTTATTATAAAGAAACACATCACTGGTACATTATATAGTTATACTTATTACAGAGACACATCACAGCATTAATCCTTAAGGTATTCTTTCAAATAATAGGATTTAAGATCTTACTTCGAGACCTTTCACATTGGCTTGCATATTTACTATCGTTGGGTAATTTATAGTATTGTGTGTAAGCTATATATTCTAAAGATTTTAGTCCATATTTGGTCGAGTGTATTTTTGGTAGTTGTTTTCTTGTGTTGTGTTGGTGTACGTCGTGATTGTAATTGAGTGCGGTGTTGGTATGTGTCGAGTGTTGAAATACACTCAAGATAGTATTTGTACCATAACTTCACAGGTGGGAATGGTGTTAAACGGAAGTATTTGAAAGTTTCTGTAGATGTCTTTGACGTGTGTGTCCCGTGGCAAACTAAAGATATCGTAGGGCTCTATTTTGAGAGAACGTGTATTGGTACAATGCCGTCTGCGAAATACCTGAATCGATGGAGCCCTTGTAAATGCTATTGTATTTCCTGTTTAATGCACAAATTGTATGTTTTATTTTACATTCCAGAATGCATAAAGCAAAATCTTAATTTATATTTTCTCTTTCCAAAATGGCGGTTGAACGCTTACGGCCGTTCGTCCCAACCAACCCTACTGAGCGAGTCGAAGTTTTACCTCACAATGCACAAATACTCTCTTCCCAATGAAATTCTCGATCATATTTAAGATCAATTTAGGACATCGATTTTTGTGGATTAAGTTTCACTCAACAGAGGAATAGTTATAAAAAAAATATCACAGAAATGTCAACTGTCATTATTTGTTTGGTATCTATTTTACGCGATTCAAATATTGCATGCAAGACTTATTTCCGTTTTAGAAAGTCAAAAACATGTTTTTTGTAAGTTTTGAATACAACCGAAGAGAACTTAATTTATTTTACTTATTATAAGCTACATTTTTGTCTTGTTTTTCGCCGAAGAGAAACGACAAATATCAAATGTACGAAACGAGTAATGTACTTTCACGGCATTTCCACAAGTCAAGCTAACACTTCATTGTCAATATATTTTTAATGTATACGTTTACATAAAATGTTGGATAATGTATTATTTTTTAAAAAACAATCGATAAAATTCACAATAAATACAATATTAACTCATCTCTGTTAATTTTACAACGAACGTTTTTATTTTGATATTATTTCATTGTGTATAAAAGTGGGCGGGAATTATTTTATTGACTATGAAAGTGGGCGGGCACTATTTTATTGTCTATGGAAGTAGGCGAGGACCTTCATAGACAATTCAAGATGTTAACAGTAAAACATGCTTGGAAACAGGCAAACAGAGCGAATGCTCAACAAAACACTAGGCTGATCGGTGCCTCAGATTGATCATTCGAAAAGTTGGGAAGAACGGCCGTTAGCTTCCATAAAAAGTAACAATTGTTATTCATAGTGAAACGAAAGTTGAGCAAAGTAAATGAAGCAGAAGGGACTGAAACGATAATAATACCGGATACGTACGAGTGTGTGAAAAAAGATCGTGAATTATTGATAAAGATAACGTTTAGGACAATCGATAAAAGCTTTCTAAATTATTTACCATCCGCCTGCCGTTGCCTGCGCTTTCAGTCAAACATTTTAATAAACCTATTCCATTGACCGGTAAGTGGCTGAGTCAGTGGCTGTGCGAAATGACGGTCTAACGAGGCTGGTTCCCATTATATATGATTGTTCAGGTAACTCTTCTAGTTGGACTAGGATGGAATAAACGATGGATTGGTAAGCGACCCTAAGAAACAGTTTTTGGCCAACGCGGAGTAAGTTTAATAGGTTAGTTTCGCATGCCAGACGTCAATAACGGCGGGCCTTGTAGCGGAACGCGGCACGTGGCACGGGGCACGGGGCACGCGGCACACGGGAGCCGGGGGAAGCTTTTGATTATGAATTAATCAATCCGATATTATTTTTTTTCTTTATTCCTCTATACAATATTAATGTTATACAAGGGTTATGGGACTGTGCCTGTCTCACTAGGAGAACCTGTGCTGAGAGCAGGCAAAGTTTACAATTTACAGTATAATGTTATGGTAAAAAGTTTGAGGGTCAATTGGACATCCTATCATAATTATGGGGATGTTTTAAAAAAACATTGAATTTTGATCTGTTTTGGCTAATGATTCAGATCTTGGTGTCCAATTTATATTATCGTAATTTATGTTCAGTCTAATGGCCAGTGGAAGTACATTATTTAGTTGCAAAGTATCTAAAATTTCTTTGGCCAAATGTTGTTTTAGCTTGAGGGATAAGTAAGAGATTATGCCCTTTAGATCTAGTATCGGGAGCAGTTTGGACATTGTCAAGGAAAGTTCTGTGTTTAAAGAGATATGGAAGTATGTTTTTGGTATAAAGTTGTCTAATGTCTAAAACACAGATTCTCCTAAAGGTTTCGTCTGATCTGCTGATGATCGGAAGTTTTAGAATAATCTTTATAATTAGTTTCTGATTTCAGTAGCGCAAAATTATGGTAAATAGGGGGGACTTCAACAGTAAGGACACGTTTTTTTTATTTCTTGGAGGGACAATCGAGATCCAATTTGCCAAAGATCCGCGGCGAACGCGGCCCTGCCACACTGAGAGCTGACTTATCTTTCTGGTACATGCTGCATAGTACATATAGGGAGGAGTTACAATAGGGCTATCAGCGGTGTGCCTTTACAGTATGAACGAATATACGGTCATAACTTTACTGTCATTAATATAAGCAACATTAGTGTAACAACACCGAAGGAGCTTTGGGTAAAAACGAAGCCTCGTCGGCGTCCATTTCACCTGTTCCTGATAATTGCCGCTATTGCTGTCTACGAAATAATTTCTTTGAATAAATTGCGTATCACCAATTTCTCCACAAAAACATGTCGACGGCGACCTCCGACACGTCACCGTCGCCAACCTATCAAATTATGATATTAGAATAATCTCATTAATTGACTGAAAGGTTTCACTGAATGGACATCTGTAACGTGTAGTGTCCGCGACACAATGCCTACCTCTGCCAGTGGCGTGACTCTGATCATAGAGCGATGCTGCTGTAGTGTTTTCCAACTTTAAGTGTGATTATGACTTTTATTGTGAGTAAGGAACTCCAGGGAACAATATAATGACTTAAAAATATATATTCATGTAGATCAGCAAACGCCGATTCTAAATTTAAACTTTTAATACATATAATTATGCGTAGAATTTATAAATCGTTATTTAAAAGCGAATAAAAGTCAGCTCATTAAAACAACGTGTTTTGTTGGTACTATTACATTTGTAACATTTGACGTCATGTGAGCATTCTGTTTTTGGATTAGTATGAAAAATTTTATTTTTCGATTTTGTAATTTTTTTTGTTATTTTTTACTTTTGGCGAAATTTTATCTTAATGTGGGTGACTTTAAGTTCGATAATTGTTGTTCAATATAAACAACTATTATTCATGAAAGAAATTAGAGCATTCATGATCAAACCAATTATCAATACGGATGTTATGATAAAGTTAATGGTCAATACTATTATTATTCTTTGAGTTAAAGTTTCTAAAAAGGTACGTAATTTTATCACTTATGTTTAGTTAAGGTTTACCACGAATAGAATATACAATTATGTATGGTAAAGCTCATCCTTGTTTCGACATTTGACATTCTAACCTCAAAACTGATCAAAACCGACCGGCCATAGATTTGGAGCGTTTTGGCGGACTCTAAAAAATTGAAACTTTAAAAATTGAACCGGAGACCTCCGTATTCGTTGTCAAGGATCGTAACCACTCAACCACGGAGACCGTCAAAATGAATGAGCGTCCAAGTAAGTCGTGACGCATTTTCCGGCAGTTTTAGATTTGTGAATATAACATTATTTACATTAAAAACCATTTTGTGGTTTGACATCATATTAAATAAAACAAACAATTTGTATTTTTACGCCATTTTTATGTGTAAAAATACAATAAATCCGTTCAAATTATTAAAAGTTTTGTTTGTGTATTTGTAACCTATTCCAGTGCTGAGTACTGCGTAATAATGAAACGTGCAAACAAACAAACAAACATATTATACATACTCACTGTCAGCTAAGTACGGAGCAACGGAGAATGTCAATTCTGAGTCACGTTATTGGAAAAGAATACCCATGCCGTACCCATCTGTATCTACCTGTTCATATATCGTCTACCGATTCTAAACATGTAAAGGTATTTTTAAATCCAGCTGTTCAATAATATCGTTATTTAGTACCGAATGCCCTGATTTGGGCAAAGCGCCAATAAATGATGGACTTTGAAAAACAGCCACGGAGCAATAACCCGTCCCATACGGTGTTATAAAAACCCCCGAGTTAAGGTGCTGTTCACCCAGTGTACACGGTACACATTTTGAATTGTGTAATGTTTCATTTGTATTCATTATTATAATATATAATTATCCTTGTGGGGATTGCACTAACCTGAAGTACTGAAAACGAGGAAAAAATATGGGCTACTACTGACAACCGCGCATCGTGTCTCGGTGAGCGAAACCCCGTACCCCTCTCCCGCACTACCGCACCACTCGGCAAGTTATCAACGCACGCAGTCATACGTATATATTAACACGTTTTCCCCGATTTTTCTACAAAACATTTTTTCCTCTTGCGTTCGATAAATCTTCTATATATATAAAAATGAATGTTTGTCCGCCTGTCTGTCCTCGATTCTCTAGAGCAGTTTATTCTTATTAGTGACAGGAAGGTTTAGAGAGTAGTTTGAATAAAATCCAATGTGTAAAACTGTTGCTATAACGTTATAAAATTAGTATGGAAAAAATGTTTTATTTAGGTTAGCCCATAGATATACCACTCTGGTTAGCCATAGATTAAATATTAAAAAGAAGAAGGTTTGTTTGGGTAGAATATTTTCAAATTTGAAAACACAAGTACAAGTACAAGAACTTTTTTTATTTGAATATATTTTGAAAAAAAAAAATTCTAATGAATGTTTCGTTATAAATGAATTAAAAAATATACTTAGTATTCACAACTTTATAAATATACATTGATATCTACATGTTTCGAAAGCGTTGCTTTCATCGTCGGGAATATATGAATGTTTCTTTGTTTAGAGATAGTAGACGCTTTCAAATCATTATTTATAGACCATATAAAGAGACGCAGTTAGATTATAAAAATTAAATACGGCTTGGTCTAAGTTTTCATACATGTTTAATTGAAAAAAAAAGAAGCTAACTGTATTCCTTACGATATATTGCAAGACGCTAATACAAATGATAGGAGTTATGTGAAGTTGGGCGGCGGGTGGGGACTGGGGCCTGGGGTACTGATCCTTTCTTCCAATCTTCTTTGTCTTTGTTGGTGACGGGACGCTTGGTGTTGGCGCTCGTCGGCCGGCTTCAGGATCTGGAAAGAGCACATCAGCGTGTCGTCTATTTCTCGCCCCAGCCGGTGGTATCCTTGTCGGGGTCGGGCCACAGCAGGTCGCAGAGCAGCTTTGTCGGGCACGTCCGTGGGCCGCACGATGCACCGGATCTGCTCCGTGAACTGGAGGTCAGATTCCACGACTCGTTCTTGTGTTCAACAGCTCGGCTGTGGAATGATCTGCTGTCCTCTGTGTTTATTCCCTCCTACAACATGGGTCTGTTTCAAGACCCAGGTGCACTCCTTCCTATCCTCTAAAATACCCTCCACACAGCATCCCCAAAGATGATATAGGCCTCGAGGGATATTATTTCCCTCGGGGCCTCCTGTGTGGAGTTATTGTAAAAAAATAAAATAATAATAAATATTATATTACTGTCTACGTGAATTTATTTTCTCAGATCTGCGTTTCAAATACGGGTATTCGGTACCTGTGATTCCTGACCTTATTTCGTAGTATTTTTTTCGACAATTTTTTTCTCAAAAATAACCAAAAAATAAATTACTATCGTCACCGATCACTCTTGCGAGTACCCCAGCTCGACCCCATCTATTAAGAATAACTACAATTTTTTAACGATTTTAGGTAAATATGAAAAAAAAAATTACATTAATTTTTTTACTCGCAATAAAGACAGGAGTTACTGGTTAAAGTATGTCAGATACGTCTCTAAACAGCCTGTATGTGGATGTGAAATGATAACAAATGAAATAAAAAAAATATGCGGGCTATGTATGTATGTACGAATATGGAAAAACATATAAGTGCTTCATGTACCTACTTGTAAATAATTATATTGCTGTTGTCTCTGCCTCGCTACAGTCCCACATTGGCTACCGGAATCATATTGCATAACAACATGGTATTCTACTGATACAACAATGTAATTATTTATGAAATGCATCTGAAGTCGACAATAATTTATCTATAAATAAAATATTGAACACAAAGTATATTATTTAATTCATTTTTTTAAATGTATTGCATTCAGTGGTTTTGTTTTTGATAAAAAAATAAATAATTAGCTGACTACTCCTATGGAAATGTTCGGTTGCAAAGCGAACAACGACATGTTTTTATAACTTTAAGAATAAATAATATGGTATGTTTGTTTATATACCTACCGTAAGCATTTTTGATCGAGATGAAAGAAAAATTGTCCGATGCAAGAGGATGAGAATTCTGTGCTACAATAAAAGGTTACCGACTCGTTTGTCTGAAGATGAAATTACTCGCCACATGGCACATGCCACATGCATCAGTTTCTTGGTAAAGGGAGCCTGTTAGAAGTGACAGCAAGCCACACAGTCTACTGCCCCTCTTGAGAGTCTTCAGCAGACCTTATCCCTAGAGTAACAATATAATTATTACTCTAAGACCTTATCCCACCCGAGTAGCGATGAGTCGTTCATGAACGAGCCGCTCATTTGTGCCGGCTCATTTTGATGAGCAGTGAGCGTAAGACTCCTGGTAAACCGTACCACGGCTCAATTGAACTGTGACTCTTTTTAACAAACCTTGGAACCACTTAAGAAAGGTTATTTATTTATCTACATATCTCATATGTTCGATAGTATTCTTACGGATTTCTATGATGATGCATCTTTAATTCTGTGACTCTTTTTAACAAACCTTGGAACCACTTAAGAAAGGTTATTTATTTATCTTCATATCTCATATGTTCGATAGTATTCTTACGGATTTCTATGACTATGCATCGTTAAATAAGGTCCTCTGTTCTGATTTGTTTATATAAAATCAATATAAACGTGTATTTCTACAAGGTGAAATTATGCCCACGGCCGCAATTAATTAATATTTGACGCCATGACACATCTTAAATCAGTTGTTTTCAAGTGTTCACATTCGTGTATGGAGTTAAGAATAATTTAATTTTTTTATTAATTTCTATATGATTTTAAAATTTTTAGGTAAATAATTTTTTTCATAGTCCTCCTCACCAGGAGATCCTGTGCTGAAGTGAACTAGATTTTGGAGAAAGGGATTTCAGTGACTTCTATATGTAGGGTATTTCCAGTAATTTCTATGACGTTGTTTTAAGAATACTAGTCAGTTCTTCTTCTGTTAATTCCTTAAGCCAAGTTTTGCTGGACTTAAATCAATTAATGATTGAACTAATTTATTTGATACTAAGTGGGAGTTATAATTTTACCGCTAAAAATTCAGAACTTCTTTTCCCAAAAGTAGTATTATATTTAGGTACATTTAGCTTGTCTAGTTGCTTCGCTCTGGTATTATGATTATGAGGAGTTATAGTCAGTTTTTCATTTTTAAGATGATGAACTAGAAGATTTTAATCAAAGATTTTTTGAATACTTGGAACGTAGAAATGTTTAAAAAATTCCGTTGTTGACGTCCTTACGGGGACCTTTAAGATGGTCTTTGTGATGCATTTCTGACTTGTATTTATGTAATTTGATGAAGCTGAGCCCCACATCAAAATTCCGCATTCCAAATGAAAGTGGCATAAAGCACAATGTATGCTATTTAGATTCTTGTTTGACAAGATATTACGTAATTTTTTGAAGGAGGAAATGAGTTTTATTAGATTTTTTGAAGATAAGTTAATGTGAAAATCCCAGCGGAGTTTATCATCGATTAAGATCCCAAGGTATTTAATATTTTTTGCTTTGGTTATACGCGAGCAAGTGCGATCAGGTAAGTTGTTTTGACATTCATGTAATTTGAGTGTGCGATCATTCATTGGTTGGCCTCTTTTGTTTATTGAGAATGTTAAATATTAAGATAGTACCGCATTTACACGTGTAGGCATTGTACAATACGTGAGCGGCGACTGACATTCTGGCATCTGACGTTTTATACCTACCTATACGCTGGGAGCTGTTAGCCGTTTGAGTCTTACGAAAATGTTGAGTCGTACGAAGATGTTGAGCTAGTACCGTGACTCCGGCTCTTAATAAAATGAGTCATGACTCATCGCTACACCCAAGTCATGAAGTATGGACTATAGAGATGTGACGTCACGAGCTGGGGACAATGGCCCCATCTCAGTGTTCTCGTGACCTGCTTAATATAAGATGTTTCTGACATTTTGTGTGATTTAATAATGCTCTTCAACACAGCAAACACGTACACAAACGTGATGCAGAAAATTAATGTATCTCGAGTATTTTAACATTGAAATAAATCCACGTTGAACAAAATCCCCATGTCTGTGATTACAGAATATGAACAGATATTCGATAGGTACTTCTTAGTTCTTCTTGTTAGGAATGTGAGAGGAATTTACCTCTTATTTATATATAGAGGAGTAAATTCGTAAATATTAAATAATCTTTTATGCAAAATTAAGTATTTACAGCAAACTTTACAAATAGTAGCGTCAATTTACTCATTAAAACACACAAACTCATCATGAAAATTATACTTAAAGTCCCTGTAAGAACTAGCACTAAATAAAACAACTATACTCTAAAACAATACTACTTTACATTCATAAATACAAAAAACAAGAAATAATAATCATACACAGTAGAAACATTAGATCTCAGAGTAAAAAACAACTACAACATGGAACCACAAACACAACATTTGGTCAAAAAAATGTTTATACTATGGTACTAAACTCTACAACAAAATTCCACTATCCTTCAAAAAATCACAATAACCATAATAAATTTAAAAATCAAATAAAATACTGGATACGTTACATAGGGGAGAAATATATTAACACCAAATACAGACTAACACCGAAACCAATCAACTGCACTTAAAATGCAATTGCTTCAAACAACACCACAGGTTATAACTTCATTATCGTGAGATTTGTAATGTTATGAATAGAGGTCGCGAGTTGGATGCAAGCCAGCTCGGAGATGGTGGGGTGCGCCGCGTTGTCTATAGTGTATAGCACCGGCCCACTGTACGTGTACGGGACAGTGTGCCGTGGAGCCTGTAAGTAGCCACTCTAGTGGGGAGGATGCAGGGGAGAGGAGACACGCTAGAAAAGGCTTGCGCGGGAATCACTGACCTATTTCCTGCGAGATTTTCCCGCCGGAATATTCATTGAACGTTTTCTGCCAGGGGTGAGCGACCACGGTCGACAAGGCCGATCATATATTAATTATAATTTGTTTACAGTTTCTCCACACAGGAGGCCCGAGGGAAATAATTTCCCTCGAGGCAAATGTCATATTTGGGGATGCTGCGTGGAGGGTCTTTTAGAGGATAGGAAGTAGTGAAGCTGGGACTTGAAGAGACCACCACATTACGAATGTAAAGAAGTATTGTTTTAGAGTGTAATTGTTTTATTGACATGTTAGGTTTGTTAAAGATTTCACCAGTGCTAGTTCTCACAAGTTTTACAGTTTCTTAGTTTAATTGCATAAAAAAAAGTGCCGCTATCCTTTTAACAACAGCTATAGTTTGAAGTTGGTTTTAAAAATCCAGATATTTTGTCGAGGGTGTGAAGGAGCCTTGAGAAAACAATAAATTATTTTGTCGCAATGTCCAGGTTTCATAAACCTACTCTAATATGAAATTTCACTATTTTAGATGTCTTCGTTTATTTCTTGTTATCAAATGGGCGGGAAAATCAGTGAAACACTCCGATTAGATTGGCTTGGAGGAATGGTTTTAAATTTTATTTAAAGTTTGCGAAAGTCGAAAAGTATGAAAGTACGTTATTATTGTCGGCCACATCGCGTTACACACGCAAAGTTCGCGTTCCTCGGAGGCTATGGCTACTCGCTGTGGCTGTTGCCCGCAGAACCTACTATGTACTAGTACACTCGTAGTTCCAGTTTCCAGCTAGCTCATGCTCCATTATATCCGGCTTACAAATAATTACACCCTAATTATTATAGCTCGTAGCTCGACAAACGTAACTCCTGATGTAATGTTCTTACATAATAATATAAGGGTAGTTATTACGCTTTTATGGCTTTCACCAAATTTTAAAAAAAAAACAGTGATTTTTTTCTTCTATATCTTTACATATAAAAATGAATGTTTGTCTTTCTGTCCTCGATTTTCTCGAAAATTACTTGACCGGTTTCGCTAAAAAAACAGAGTTTGTTCTTATTAGTGCCGGGAAGATGTAGAGAGTAGTTTGAATGAAATTCAATATGTAAAACTGTTTAAACTGCTATAACGTTTTAAAATTAGTATGAACAACATTGAACCGGCCATGTTGTATTGAGGTTAACCCATATATAACATACCACTCTGGTTAGCCACAGATTACAAATTCAAAAAAAAAATGTATGTTTGGGTAGAATATTTTCATAATGGAAAACTCAAGTAGGTACCTGCTTAAGAACTTTATTATTTAGATATATTCATTTCAAAAAAAAAAATGTTTGGAAAGATTTTTTTTCTAAGAAAGTTTCTTTGTTTAGATATAGCAATAGTCGTCACAGGGCATTACTTCCGCTGTCAAATCAATTATGGCACCCAAACGACAAGCAATAATTCAAAACATCATAACTTTATTAAAAAAAAAAAATAATAATCCCGAACAATGCCGGGTATACATCAGCAAGTTGCAAATAAAAATAATTTCACAAACCGAAAACTAATTTTGAAGAAGATAAATATACAAAAAAATATACATAAGGTTTTTCGGCCATCCTATGATTTTATCTAAATAGCTCGGCTCTCGCAAAACAAACTGCCCTGGGGCCCGGGGCCCGGGGCCTGGATATTAATTGAAAATGTATTTATTAATGTTGAGAAAACGTTTTATAATCAATTACATTATTGTTTACGTTAGTAATATAAACATCTCAATTAGTATTAACCCGAAACAAATCAATGTTTTTCCAGAGTTTAATGCTATGAAGACACAATCTCCCAAGGTCCCAAATCGAACTCAATTCGGGGTTGGGACGTTGGCCGATCGCATAGTGACTATAAATCGGGCAACTACACGATCGGCCAACGTTCCAACTACAAACTCCAAACTAGTGATGCCATCTTATCTAAAATCTATTGATCTACCGATATTCATAGAAAGTCTACCAAAATTTATATTGTTATTGAAACAATTCGTTTCTCATTAAGTAATCATAATACCGGAAATAAATAATAGGTATCTATGAAATAATAATTACCAAATCACCCATCCTTTGTTTCTTGAATTTCACGATAAAAAAATATCTTGTCAAATCTTGCAAAATGTAAAAAAAATAATTTGGAATTTCAATTTGATAGTCCCCACCGCTTTGCCGATAGCTGTTGTCCCGGTTTTTGCTCCATATTTTATTTTTACGCACAACCTGAGTCAGATTGCAGCCGCCATTGAGATGATTTTTCATGAATAACCGCGCTATGAAAATTGTCCTGTTATTATTATTTGCATAATATGCATATTTGGGCGTTTATTTATTGATCAGTTGCGTATTTAATTATTTTTTGATAATATAAGCATAGTTCAGTCATATTTTATTATTCGCGCAGCACGTCCATCGGGATCGCCTGCCGAATTCATACTGAACGGCCGATGTGTGGAGGCCGGTTTGTGCGTGTTCGGCCAACTAGTTTGAACGTTGGGCAACTAGTTCGCCACCGGAGCGATTTCGGACGAACTTGCCGAACTCGAGCCAACGTTGGCCCAACGCGTACGAACAACCCCTCTAACGTTGGCCCAACGCGTACGAACAACCCCTCTACACAATCGCCCAAACGTACGAGTTGGGAGGTTGGATGATCGTGTAATCGTAGCATAAGTCTTTTACAGATTAATCGATTTCCTGTAAAATAAGTTATCCAAAACACACGATGCAACATTACAAACAAAGAAAACTCCAGAAACAACCAGTTTCCCGGAGTTCACATTACACCCGAAGTGCATTCTCGATTTGATTGTTTCGTTGGTACAAAAACAAATTTAAATACTAATTTTCTCAATATTTTAATAAACATCTTGTACCAATGTTATTAAATTTCTCTTTTTTTGTGTATAACAGACAGCGTTCATTTACTATACACATGAAAAAAATCAATATTGTGGATGAAATTATAAATAGAAATTATATATACGGAAGGACAAGAAATACATTTTTTGCATGTCTCTTGAAACTTCATGGTGCATAAATTTCGGGAACTCGTCGTGCATTACATAGAAGACTATACTATCATATCTTTTCAATCAATATTAATTTAACTTAAGTTTACTATACGTTTTATATATACCCATATCTTTTGCTTTTATAACCATCGTGAACTTTTATTCTTTATATACTCTCTGATGTCATTGTACGATCTAATGCCACATTTAATAGTTACACTTTAAAATTATTTGTGCTATATTCTTATGCTTGTAGTTAACTGTAACATGCAATTATTGTTTATGGTATATTTACGAGTATACCGTTAATATTAAATAAATTACTAAACCGTTTACTCTGATAAAAATAAATTGTTGCAGTAGTTCATAATACCAAAGCTCATTGTAAAAATAATTCATGTTAAAAATATTTATAAAATTTGAAAAGTTGTTTCAAGTTTGGGAAAATTTAAACGTATTTTAAACTTACGGAAAAAACTCACATTTCCTAAAAAACACAACGTTTATGTCATAATGACACGTAATTTGAGTCATCAATTTGCCATCAGCCATCATCGTCATTTCACGCATCAGTGTCATTCGGCTGAACATTGTGAAATATGTGTCATTGGGAAATATTGTCGGAAACATCACCAACCGCCATCGGTACAACCAGTCAGTGTTACGTAAATACTGTAACCAACTTCTGCTTCTGCTTCTACTATTCCCAGTTCCACGTTCCCAGTCTACCCAAATCGTTTGGTCGATGAAGGTTTTCTGATTCGATTGTAGTCATAATTTGTTTATATTAATAGCGTGCTACAATTTACGTAACAAAGCGTTTTTGAAGAGAATAATATTCTATGGCACGGTTCACAGTTCAAATTACCACAGTCATTTTACCTTAGGCGGTAATTTGAAAAGAGATTTTCATTTCTTTTCAGGGGTCTTTATTTTAAACTACACGATATTACTATTCCCCCAAAGAATATTGATTCGACGCAAATTCGAGGATGTGTTTATGTAAATAAATTGTGGTAATGAAATAGCATGTGCCATTTGATCATAAATTATAATATTGATTGGCACGTTTACTTAAATCTTATCAAACATGACGCAGCCTTGATTTGTAGCGACCGACCTCTCGGAACAAAGAAAACTGGCATGCGGTCAGATTACTATTTAATAACATCTACAACAGTTAATAGTTATTAACAAAGACAAGTAATAATATGTGCACGGTAATAGTTGGTAGGTAATTGCTAACAGAAGATCGATTGATTCATTTCTTTCGCAATTTCTTTGGAAATAGCTCACGTGTTCAGGGGGTGGTGAATGGGGACACCACTCTGGAAGTGTGAGAAAGAAGAAGAAGCCTAGAAGATTATTTTTTTTATCTCGAGAAACGTGCGCAGTCGGTGACAGATTCAATTACATGAATTTATTTAAATTGCTGCGATAGATTGCATACACATTTTAAGAAAATTCCTTTAAAACTAATCGTTACGAAAATCGCCATGGACCTGATTCAAGTATTCGTATTACGTTATACACTATGCATCTTGCATTAATGTTCACGGATTTTATTATTTATTTATTTACCCCCATTACAGGCTTTTACATGGACATTTACAAATAATATTGAAAAGGTACACATGTATTATAATAGATAACATAAAAAGAGACATAGAAGCAATATAAGCATAATTTGACGCTTTATCCAGAGTTAAATAGTTTCAAATAACTTAGCTTTACTCGATGAAAAAAACCGTACTAATGCTTATATTGTAACATAGATGTGCCAAATATGTCAACAACATCGAAGTATTTGCTCCCTAGATGTTAAATCCTCGCATAGGGGAATAATATTAGGACGATGAAGTTGAATTGTTAAAATAAAATGGTAGGTACTGTCTTGTCCTACCAGATACAAGAAAAGCAATCAAATATAGCAGTTCAGTGGCACAAAACATACAATTAACAAATCTTAAATAAACATGTTAAATCGCAAATAATTCTACGTTCGGATAATTTTTTTTTTACAGTAACTCCACACAGGAGACCAAGGAGGAAATAATTTCCCTCAAGGCCTATAACATCTTTGGGGATGTTGTGTGGAGGGTCTTTTAGAGGATAGGAAGGAGTGAACTTGGGTCTTGAAGAGACCCATGTTATAGGATGGAGGAAACACAGAGGCCGAATGAATAAAGTAGATAATCGTAGTCCATGCATTCTCTAGGAATGTCCATTCTAAAATTTAGGTATCTTAATGTACGTTAGATTATTATAATAATTAGAGGAACTGAATACTACGCAAATCGCAGAAACATATTTTGAAAACATCTGTCATGATAAAGATGTCAAACAGACGAGGTTTGTGTTGAGTAAAGTGTGAGGCGGCATGAGGCTGTCGACAAATGTTTATAGGGAATTTAATTTAAATAGTATTTTACAGGACCATTGTTTCATTTGACGACGGTACACGCAAGTATCCCCCCATCATAACTCTTAACTAGATAGATGTTTTACTGGTAACTGCTGCAATCTCAAATTAAGCTGAGGCTTCTACCGAAAGCAGTGGTAGGTAATGCATTGGGTCTTTCTTCTAGATTTTGGATCATGACGATGGTGATTGGTGATCCCTGTAGAGGACTATCCCACGTTGATGCTGGTGCGATTCTGTGCCAAACACCTGGAAATCTTTATCGGGGTCACTTCACATCATTCGAGATCTTCTACATGATTTGTTCCTCTGCAATCCGCAATGTGTTTCACGAAGGTTGAATTCGGTATATCAAATGCGATATTTATATCATTTCCGCTTCCCTGGATCATGTTTCCTCACCGTGCAGAAAGGCGGTGAAACCAGCGTCACACAAAGCGTGAATTTAATGCATCTCAAGGACATCTCCGCAAGTGCTGAAATGCAAGCGTTTCGTGCGCATTTTAAAATGAAGAAAAAGCCTGTTCCAATTAAGGAAAATGAACGAGGAACGCAAGAACCCAATCACGGTATGAAGAATGCATGAGCCGTGAACCTACCTGTAAACCCACGTCAGGTAACACAGCACGCAATTTAATGAAACGAACACTGATCATTTCGATTGTTAGCAAGAACTGAGCTGATCTAATTTCTTAATCCATTCATTAGGGTTTAGTCTGTTACTGTAATGTAAATTAGACACCAATTGGAGTACGGCAAAGTAATATAAAATTATGCACAGATTTAATTTCATAACGTATGCCAGCTCAAAATTTCGTAATGCACGATAGGTCAATGACTGACTCTGTATTTTCATACTCGGGAGTCGGTACAATGATACGGAGGTAGTTTTATTGAATAATTAAATAAATATTATACCAATCATTCTTTTGATACAAATAAAGGTTTAAAAAATTTATGTACAAATACAACCGGTTTACAATTAGATAAATTAGAAATTTTAGAAATCAGAAAAAGCGTTAATCATGAATTAAATATAATTAATAATCAATTTTTTTTTGTAAATAGGTAACTCTTGAATTTATTTTCACATCAATATTAATTATTATTATTCTTTTTAAAAAATTTGTTATTCAATGTTTTATAATATTTTTTTTGTAACATCTTTGATTTATTACTAACCTACTTTAATAATTTTTTGTTTATTTTTATAATTTGTCTATTCTTACATTGTTGTATTCTATGTTTATCATTTCTTTATACTTGAAATTACCATGTTTTATTATTGTATATATTCCTGATGAAGAAAGCATCGCTTTCGAAACATGTTAATATGTATATATTAATAAAGTGGTGATTACGAAGTAATTTTTAATTCATTTACTAATAATGACGGCACAAAGTGAATACCTTTCTTTTGAAGAAATTATAATATCTATGATTATGATATCTGTGTATATTAATAAAGTGGTCAATACAAAGTAATTTTTAATTAATTTATGAATAGATATATTTATCAGCATCTAATCAGTTTATTATTGAGTCGGTGGTAGAATGAGTGTAGCAGGTGGTAGGCAGGAGGGATGTGATTGCGAGGGGTTGTGCGATGTTACCTGATTAAAAACATTGAATATGGAGTTGTTGATTGCCGGAGAGGCCTTTGTTACTACCGTAACCCTCTATGCGAGGATAAAATCCACTACACCAGTACAGAAAACCATTTTTTTTAATAATAATAATATTTATTTATTTGAAACACACATTATTTAACAAAAACATTTAAGAAAGCTTTGACTGCCCAACTAGGAACAAATCCCGTTTTAGGACAGTTCATATTAAATGCCATTTTACAAAAACAGAAGTGAAAAAAGGTAGTATTGAAATAGTACGGTAATATAATATATATAGAAAAAAGTATAATAATTAAGTATAAAGAGATTATGTATATATGTATGATATGTACTGGTTGGTGCCATGAGGAAAAAAATGCGTTTAAATTTGAGTACTGAACAAAGGATAATAATATTGATAAGATTGAGTTACGTATCACTCAGCTTTATGAGCCGACGACGAAACTCAGGGATGCAGCCCGAAGAGGATGCAGCAAATAGTTTTTCTAGCATGTTATAGTTTTTCACGCAATATTGTAGCAATTAAAAAATTTAGATCATTTTGGATAAAAGACAGATGATTCCAACAATGTGCGACCCGTTGCGGTAAATTCAGTGTCCCAACTTAAAGATTCTAAATGACAGAAGCAGTCTGCTCGATGCGTCCGCCTTGCCCGACCGGTGACAATACACAACTGCCAGCGTATTATTAAGTAGGCACCTATGGCTGTTACGGCCGTTTTTCCCAACTTTGCGAATGATCAATCCGAGTTTCCGATCACCCAAGGGTTTTGTTAAGAATTACCTCTGTTTGCCTGTTTCCAAGCATTTTTCATCCTAAATTCCGTATGGAGGTGCCTGCCCACTATGAAATAGTATCCGCCCACTTTCATAAACGATAAAATAGTAGACGCTCACTTTTCAGACAATAGAGTGACATCAACGTAAAAACTTTCAATGTAAAATTAACATAGATGAGTTAATATTGTATTTATTATCAATACATATCATTTGTTTTAAAAACTAACATTTTATACTTCACAAACGCTTGTTAAAAACATGTTGAGAATAAAATGTTAGCTAGACAATGTTTCGTACATTTGCCATTTGACGTTTCTCGATGAGTGAAAAAACAAAACAAAACGTACCTTATGATTACTAAAATAAGTTGGGTTCTCTTCAGCTCTATTTAAAACATAAAATAAACATGTTTTGACATTCGAAAACGGAGATATATATTTGTCATTCAATAATTGAATCGCGTAAAAAGATCGTAAACTAATAATGACATTTGACATTTCGGTTCTGGTATTGTTCACCCAACCCTGTTTGACACTTTTTATAACTATTTTTCCGCTGAGGCGAAAAATCAATATCCTAAATTGATTGTAACATTGATCGATAATTTCGTTGGGAAGAGCGCATTTGTGCTTGTGAACAGTGTTGAGGCAAAATTTCGGCTCAACAGTTGCTCAGTAGAGTAGGGAAGAACAGCCGTTAGTAGTTCAGCTTGGAGACAGTCTCAGGTAGGTATGGGTCTATCTAGGGTACAGTGTTTGTTCTTAACCTAACCTAACCTCTCCCTTTTATTCGCAAATTAAACATGTAACAGAAAGAGATGCACCATGATAATAACAAAATGGGTTCCGCTGGTATTACATCGTAGGTAAACATTTAAGGCACAGCTTATGTCAGAGTTCGTTCGACCAATCATGGAGCGTTTATTTGTTATGGCTTTTCGATCAATTATCAAGAAGAATTTATTAATTCTAATAATAATAATTTAGAGATGTATGTATATTTTCAGAATCGGTGTCTTTCGCACATATATTTTAAACATTTTTCGCTCAAATTCCCTATTCGATGACGCGGTACAAAGACACTCAACTGATACAGCGACAGCAGACTGGGAATAGAAACTAGTGGAACATTAGAACCGGTGAGCAGCGGCAGCGGTATGTGTTCGTGCTGCTTCCTTCCGCTCCCCGCGACGCTAATACACCCCACACCCTACAACCTACTTATCAGTCACATGGCATGAGGGAGATCACATAGGTATTTACTGCCCTAGATTATTCCGAGAAAAGAATTGGTTCAGGAGATTTCAATAATTTGTATTGATGTGTAATTCTATAATTCCTAGGCAAAAAATAATATACCGACATAAAACCACATTGATCGACCACTTTGCGTAATAGTTAGCTGTAAGAAGCAGGCGACCCTGTTAACTCTTGGTACGCAGTTTTATTTTTACTTTGTGTATATCGAAGTAAAAAAATTGTCAACCGGAATAATTATAGTAATATTACAAAAATTCAAAGACAGTTTGACATTCCTACATTTATTTAGTACCATAAATTCTCAAAAAATACGCAAAGAAAATTTATGTTCACGAGTCAGGAATTAGCTTGACGAGAACGTGACATGTGTTTCGATGATTGACTTATGTGACCATATTTATTTTTCCCCCAAAACAGGACACTTCGGAGGAGAGCGGGAGGGGGGGGGGGGGTTTATGTCTTCATAAATTTTATTCAATAGGTTATACAAATAAAAATGCACGTGTCGAGGGCAATTCTTTGTTCATATGTTTTTAATTTATGTGCTTCATTTGTCTGATGAACAAATTATCTTCAAGGTGAAACCAATAAATGTAAAAAAAACATGCTTTTAGTTTTGGTAAAATTTTACTAGGTTCAAGGTGAAACCAATAAACAATGTTGAGTTTTTTAACCATTTTAAAGGTCCCCATAAGGACGTCAACAACGGAAATCTTTAAACATTTCGGCGTTCCAAGTATTCTGGTTCATCATCTCAAAAAAGACAAAATGGCTATCACTCCTCATGATCATAATACCAACGCAAAGCAACTAGACAAGCTAAATGTAACTAAGTGTAATACTACTTTTGGACAAACTTTGAATTTTTAGCTGTAAAATAATACAACAAACTCCCACCTAGTATCAAACAAAATATGATTGCATTAGGTCCAACAAAACTTGGACTTAAGGAATTAACAGAAAATGAACTGAGTAGTATTCTTAAAACAATATCATAGAAGTTACTGAAAATATCCTACCCAAACCTTGAAGTTCAAATATAGAAGTCGCTGAAGTCCCCTTATTCAAAACCTAGTTCGCCTCAGCAAAGGATCTCCTAGTGAGAAGGACGATGAAAAATAATAATAATATCTATGTATTTTTTTACCTTACCTTAAAATATCGAAATTATATAGAAATTTATCAAAAAATATTTTTTAAATTTTTAGTGTAACCTTTAGAAATTGTTTTCCTTTTGAAAACAGGACATTTTGACATCCTGAAGCTCTCCTCGGGGACAACAGGACGAGTACCGAAAAACAGGACGGACCCGTTCAAAATGGGATGTATGGTCAGGGCATGCTTCAAAATATCGAACCGAAGTAACACGTACGACCACAAATTGATGCACGAGTATAAAATGTATCGAGAGCATCTCCTGTTCCGATCCTATCTTCCTCTTCCTCTCCCCCCTTCCTTCTTATTTTTTCTTCTCTTGTTAGCTTCATAAATAAAACACCTGTATTTAACCACTGTTAGCACAAGAAACTTTGTTGGCTTTCATTTTGTTAAACTTCCTTTGTATATATATTTGTATTAAGAGCTGTTTGTTTCTTACAAATAAATAAAGCAATAATACAGATGGCATTTCAAAGTTAAAACGTTATTTCGCATTAAAAACGGCAACGTACCATACTGACTAGCAGTGATGTGAATTGTTTTTGACTGAGGGTAAGCAATGTCATCTTAGTGACTGATTCGACATAGGTAATAGAATAAAGTAGACCACAAGAAATGTCACGTGAACGTGTTTCATGATCCAAAAGTCCAAGACAATTGTTCCATAAATTTCAAATACAGAACTGTGTTTCATCATCATTGTGAAATTCAAATGTGATGGCCATGTACGATGTCAGGCAAGTGTAAGAGAGACGGAGCGCACGCTAAATGGGCTAGAACCAAAATGTATGTAATGTGCAAAGGCACACAGGCTTCTATTTAATAATAATAATAGTTCTTTATTCCAGAAGGTATGCAGGGGTAGTGCAATGCAATACATTCCATAAGTAATAATAATACATACGAATAAATAACAATAGGTACGTAAAATAAGAAGAAGAAAAAGAAAGAAACATATAAAAAACATTACTTAGTAAAATATGGAAAATAAGTTAATTTTTTTCACTAAGAGAGAAAAAAAAAGTTTATGGTCTATAATTCTTTAGTAAATGAGTTTTCTTACGTTAGAACGATGATTCAATATTTAAAAAAAATTCTGAAATTAATTGCAAAACAATTTTGCTTCATGTTTTCTTTGAGGAATGCACAGCTTTTCAGTCTTGCACGCCACTGCTATCTACCTAGAGCAAGCTGATATGTAAGGCATATTTATTCTAAACTAAATAGACTCAGGGCAATGCATTCTTGAGCATGCATATTTTAGAGAGACCTTGAATTACTTAGCTTTAAAAACTCGCGTGGAATCTTATACATGGTTTCTGTTCACGCCAACCAATAAATTGTATTTAACCTGCTCCATTTTCCATATAGTCATTCTCATACAAACGAGCTCCTGGTAATTAAATTATAATTGCTTCTCACGAAATAAAAGAATATTTATAAAATATCGCCCCGGACTGTGGGCTGTGTTCCCTATCCAGAATTCTGAAGCCGTTACCGTTGCTGTTGAGGGCGATAGCTAAATAATAATTATTGCGTAGGTGTAACGTTCTACAACTGAACATTTACGGCCGTTCTTCCCAACCAACCCTACTGAGCAACTGTTAAGCCGAAATTTTGCCTCAACACTGTTCAAATGCACAAATTCGCTCTTCCCAACGAAATTCTCGATCAGATTTACGATCAATTTACAATATCGATTTTTGTGGATTAAGTTCCCCCCAGCAGAAGACTAGTCATAAAAAAGTGTCCACAGGGTGAACAAACGTTACCGAAATATTAAATGTCATTATTAGTTTACGATCTATTTTAAGCGATTCAAATATTGAATGACAAAGATTTATTTCCGTTTTTGAATGTCTAACAGATTTTTTTGTATGTTTTAAATACAACTGAAGTGGACCCAACTAATTTTACTAATTATACGCTACGTTTTGTCTTGTTTTTTCACTCATCGAGAAACGTCAAATGCCAAATGTAAGAAAGGAACAATATGCATTGCGGCATTATCAAAAATCAAGCTAACACTTTATCTTATCTTATTTTTAATACACATATTAGTGATGTATAAAATGTTGGTTCATGTATTATTTGAAAAAAAATTATAGGTATTAATAATAAATACAATATTAACTTATCTATGTTAATTTTACATTAAGAGTTTTACTTTGAGGTCATTGTATTGTCTTAAAGGTGGGCGGACACTATTTTATAGTGGGCGGGCACCTCCATAGACAATTTAGGATAAAAAATGCTTGGAAACAGGCAAACGACCGTAACTATCCTCTAAAAGACCCTCCACACAGCATCCCCGAAGAAGACATAGGCATTGAAAAAAAGAAAGAAAGAGCAAGTCCGGACTGTATGGTGGGTTAGGACGATCTCCCATCCGAATTTCTCAATGAGTGCGGTGGTGACGCGGGCTGTATGCGGACGAGCGTTGTCTTGATGAAAATGGATTCCATTCGTCAGCATGCCCCTCCTCTTGTTTTGTATGGCCCTTTAAGATTTTTTCAGAGTTTTGCAGTAGCGAAAAGCAGTTATTGTTGTACCGGTAGGCATAAATTCGCACAACAATAGGCCTTTCCTCTCCCAGAATACCGTTGCCATGACTTTGCCGGCAACAGCGTTTGTTTGAACTTACGCGGCGTCAGAGATTGCGGATGTTTCCACTGTTTGGATTGTTTCTTTGTTTCCGGTGTGAGGTAGTGGACCCACGTCTCGTCCCCAGTGACTATGGAGTCCAGGAACTCCTCACTGCCGACTTTGTATTCCGCGAGAAATGTGGTGGCCGCTTCAACACGCTGTCATTTGTGGTCCTCCGTAAGGATCCTGGGCACCCACCTTGCACAAACCTTAGAATAACCTAAATGTTCTGTTAGGATCTTGTCTATTATCTTGCTGACATCTGGGATCATCTCGCTAAGCTCCTGAACAGTCAGTCTTCGATCTGCCAGCATTGACGCTTCCACTTTCGCAATCGTTTCGTCATTGACCGATGGCCGTCCAGACCGCTGTTCGTCATGGACGTCTGTGCGCCCTTCTTCGAATTATTTGCACCACTTGCGTACCATTTGAACACCCATGCACGTTTCTCCATACACTTCTGTCAGTTGAGAATGAATTTCCACACAATTGGCACACAAAAAACGAATCACGGAGCGTACTTCACACCTCGCGGGGGATGCGATCGGGAGTTCCATTCTTTACGGCTGGCAAATCGACACTGAGCGTCGTATGGGGAAGACGAAGCTACGATCCAGTGTTGCCGGATTGCACGGAACAGCGATCCGCGTGCCCGTGGCAAACATTGAAACTTATTTTACGGACAACCCTCGTATTTAAAATAAATATCAACTCTTCTTGTGCCACCTATCTTCTAATAAATGTAACATTAATAGAAAAGGAGGATAAAATAGCAACTGTAAAAATCACTTCACCTCTAAGTTTAAATTTTCTAACAAAACTGTGTTCATCTGAAGCGATCTGCCAGGTAAGTATGTTTTTCTGTATCTATTTGTACATAATTAGATAAAGAATAGGAATTAATATATGTCCAGCGCCCTTAGGGTGATTTTTAACAAAGCGGCGCTATACAAATCTTCCAAAGTAATTCACACCAACAAATAAAATGGGCATTATTATGATCGGAGAAGTAATTTTCAACAAACCTAGACTTGTTTAACCTTCTCGATTTAAGTAATGGCCTAAATAACCTAAATTAGTAATAATCGTTTCAGAATGAAATTACTTAGGGGACCTTAAACGTCGACGAGTAGCCGTGTGTACCTTGAACATGTACGGCATTAAATAGCGTTTGTTTCAGTTCCATGTACAATATTGCTATTAGGAATAATTCATGCAGATTATGTTTGATTTTCACCAAGTATCAGGCATCACCGTAAAAGTGGTATAAATAATAAAATATTTATAATTTCTTCAAAAGATTGGTATTCCCTTTGCGGCGTCATTATTAATAAATGAATGACTGTAATATTATAAAATATATTAAAATGACCGTAGAATGAAAGATTGTCTCTAAATAAGAAGGGCGCCACGTTATTGTTAAATAAGGAATTTAAAATAAGCAACCGAACCATAACCGGAATACTGATAATGAAGGTCTTCTTTAAATGTCCATGGTTGCCTCGGAATGGTTGTTGCGCTGTAGAACAGCCTGTGCGGTGGTACTGTCGAACGAAGACTGAAATTAGCCTCCTAGAGATCTATGCAGTTAGCCAATCGTCTTCTTCTTCTTTTAATAAGGATGTTCATGATTCACCACTTTAGTAATATATACATATCAACGTGTTTCATAGAAAGTAATTTTTAATTCATTTTTATAATAAGCATTAACTTTGTGGCTCGCCATTATTTACAATAAAAAAACACATAAATTTGTTGTAGACCACTTTTATTTTATTAACACTCTACCGGTTTCGGAAGCACCCTTCCTTCATCAGGAGAATATTATAAGTAACTTATGATATAGAATATTGACAAGACATATAAATTTTAGGTGTTAGAGTGGGGGGTAAGCAAATGGGTAGGGGTAACAATACATAGCATGTCAAACCATCCGGTCTCACATAAACATTCTGCTTATCATTCAATGGTACACCGGCTAGTAAAAATCCCACTATCATCTGTTAATTTCACGATTGAACTTTCAAAAATTAAACAAATTGCTCTAAATAATGGTTATTCCACAAATTTAATTGATAAAATCCTCAATAAGAAACTTAAACTCATTTCAACAAATACATTTTTATTTAATACACCTGAAAATAATAATAAAATAATAAATCCCGTTCAATGGCGCAGAATCTTATACCATATATATTCAACTTTTCCTCACTTAGTACAAAAAAATTTCATTCCCACATTAAACCCGCGTTCTATACTGATAAAAATTTAGGTAAATTACTAAAAAAATACTAAAGATTGAGAACATAAATTAAGCCACTCAGGTATTTACCAACTATGTTGTAATGATTGTCCATCGTTCTACATAGGTAAAACGACTAGAAATATAAATATTAGAGTCACAGAACATTTAAGATGCTTAAATAATAATAACTTCTCAGAATTTGCCAATCATCTAATTTCCAAAGATCACACTTTTAACAAGGACACAGGGGTTAAAATTCTTCACCGTAACAATAAAAGCAAAAAGTTGGATAACTTAGAAGCACTCGAAATCAGAAAATCCCTGAATAATAATGCTAGTATTTTAAATAACCAAATTAACTTCTCTTTTAGTCCTATTCTTAATATTTTTCCAATAAATCGCTCTGTTCGAAATCGTACAATTACCCCTACCCATTTGCTTACCCCCCACTTCAACACCTAAAATTTATATGTCTTGTCAATATTCTATATCATAAGTTAGTTATAATATTCTCCTGATGAAGGAAGGGTGCTTCCGAAACCGGTAGAGTGTTAATAAAATAAAAGTGGTCTACAACAAATTTATGAGTTTTTTATTGTAATTTTTAATTCATTTAGTAAAACATTTATTTAGAGAATATCCTTTAATTTGGTTGCGATTCGGCCGCTAGGCAAATCTGGTGCCACAAAAAAAGATCAGAGGCTTTCAATGTCCAAAAAAATGTCTATCATCTCCGAGTGCATTTTTATCCTAACTTAGGTTACGTTACCTTAAAAGTTAGCGGGGATTTCATGGAGAAATACGAACTTGATATGCTTCTAATATTAAGTATTACGTAGATATTACAAAAACCGTTAAAATACATACCAATCACCGAGCATTTCTCTTTGGTAAAGATCAGGGAACACTACGAAGGCGCGTCAAATAAAAAAATCACTTTTCACGACATACCGCTGGTCTGGTGGAACCGTGCGCGTGGTTTCTACACCATTTCAAATAAAGGTGTGCTCACTGAAAACTAATCACCAGAAAATAACGACGTAAGAACGGACCTTTACAATCAGGCGGTTCGAGGAGCTGAATAGATGACTTCAGAGCCAATGTTGGAGTACAATGATTAACCAGATACAACCACTCTCGTCTGAATCCGCAGGACAAAGGTGATTTAGTTCCGCACGTTGTGAGATAGACGGTGAAAACAAGACTTAAACTTGCTCAGTCCGTCCAGGTGGGGTATCCGTGCATAAATACATGAATGGAAACTTAATCTGTATAAGGTTTCGGGGTGTAGTTAGACTTGCGAGGCTTCTCAGGCGTGTGACGTCTGCAGGCCAGAGCCGGAAGCCGCAAGCCAGAATGTATACGCATTGACCACCGACAATCAACCACCGACACACGTGGATTGTGTAATCTTCTGCAAGAAGAGCCACCAACTCGCGTTGGATGCGCTAAGTGGATCAGGGTTAACTCTGACATTTATTCACGAGAAAAATTTTAATTTTTACCAAATATGATAAACTCTACGCTGGCCTACCTGGTCACGAAAAAACATCATAAATATGTTTTTAAATTTTAAACTCAAAATTACAATTGAAAATATTAATTATTTAAGTTTGATGAATCGATTGAATCTGATTACGCTGTCTGACAGGAGAATTATGTCAGACCTAGTTGTAATATATATAATCATTAACAACCTAATTGAAAGCCCTGCCATCCTCGCCACTATTAAATTAAATTGTACCGACGAGGAACACAAGACAAACTGTAACATTTTTCTGCAACACTTACGCAACCATCAGTATCATTCATTAACCAATAGGATGCATGATCTGGTCAACAGGTTTGGAGGTGTTGTTGATATATTTGCTGACTCCATTTACACAGTAAAGCGTCATCTATACCAGCACTTTGATGAATCCTAAAATATGTAATATTGTAGATTGGATAATGTGGCGATAATGATTTGAGTTATAATATTGTTCTAGTTTTCTATTTTAAGAAATGTGATTGTTGGAAAGCAAGTACAGTATTGAGTATGATCAAGATGTTTCTTAACACTCCTGAGAATTACGAAGGAGTACATATCCCCACATATAATGTACGCAAAAATAAAAAAGAACACTTTTCCAAGTCCAGCAAACATTTTTCTAGATTACCGTTTTATTAATTTGATTTCTAAATTCATTATAGAATATTGATTATTATATGTTTTCTATAAATCTAATTATTTAAAGAGCAGTTTACGTGAGAAACAAACGGACGGTGGTTAGGTTAGATTCATAAATGTGTGATCGCATTCCATAATAGTATTTTTAGTTTATAATTACCTCAATGGTAGTTAAGCTAGGTTGGGTTGGGTTGTGAATTTTAATTTGGGAGTAATAAGTTTTTATTATTTGAGGCCATCCACCGGCTAAAATTTTAACGAAATTACGCGCTCCTTATGCAGGTGGCGACAAGGTTCAAAATCCCGCTGTACATCGGCCGCATGTTTCGATTTCGCCAAAAAAACATCACCAAAATGCGTGTTTTATTCTATTCTGTGAAGCTCAGACATAAATATTAAAATGTTTTACGGTCATATTCTAAAAAACTTAATTTATCACAATGAACAATGCGAAAATACGGGAAAAAGAGATTATAAGTAGGAGATTTTGCGCTTTAAACATTTTTTTAATGTCTCATACTTTATTTTTTTCTAAATTTAAAAAAAATCCACGGTTAAATGAAAGGCCAAGGTGTGATATACTTGCAGTATTTAATTCAATTATCTATGATATTTCTAGGCCAACAAATTCTCAAACCGAAAACACATGATTTTGCATTGCTTCCCATTGCATCGCCTTAACGAAGCAACATGTTACTTTTCAATACACCACACCTTACAGCACCCACTCTACGCTACACTTCCCACCCAAAAACTCATGATTTAAAAATTGTGAATGATAAATTTATAAATATAAAATTTATTTATTTAATGCTCATAGCTTATAGGGATTTTACATGGAGTTGTACATAGTAATATATCTTACTGTTTGATCACAATAAGGAAGAAAAAAATACTGTGAAAAAACGGGCAAAACGCGAATACACAAATTAATAGGTTTTTAATCAGTAACTCGATCAGCGTCAAAGTTTTATTTGATTGATCGACGAACAAGTCGACATTGGTATAAATCGCGAGGAGGGAGGATGTAAACATTATGAGGCTGGGAGAAAACTTTTTGCAACCGTAACTTAAAGTGAACTCCGATATTATATATGATGTTATTTCGGTTTCCAATACAGGTACCTATAGAACCTCGCATATGAAATTACGGTCAGAGGGGGACAGATAATGATCAAATATCGCTCGGCTAGAAGATCAAGGAATATTATCTAGGCCACGGATATACGTACTATACATTATGGTACCGTCGGGATTGTATGGCGAGACATATATATTATATTCGCCGTGTGTAATGGGCTTAACTCTCAGAGTCCACATTTAACAATAACCTTAATCCATTGTAATACAAGTAAGACTTTGTTCCACATTAAAACTTTAGAATAGCTCTCGACGTCTTTTTCTAGTCAATGACAGCTGGCATGGCAACAGTAGCCTCACTGGAAACTGGAAACATTGCCATTGGCCAGAAAAAGACGCTAGGAGGTGTTTTACTCCCAAAATGAACAAAGTATTATGGAAATATTAGAGGCGAAGGATCTGAAGCGTTAAAGGGAGAAAGGGACGTAAATAAAGACGGAGTTCCGAGCACACGCGAACTGACGCAGCGCATTAGTGTAAGCGTGTGCTTTTATAAGTTCCCATACATTTGTATGGTGCATTAGACATGGGCAGATTCTTTCGCAGTAGTGAATCGATTCGCATTTTAAATTACCCTTGTATTGGAAATAACATATATAAAAATAAAATACACACGTAATAAAAACAATACACGCATACATTTTATTTATTTATTTAATTATTTACGACTGAATTGCGCTTTACACATTTAACATTGTTTTTAAATCAATACACTAGCATTTTATTTCCACACATATACCACTATAAGATTGTACCGTTATATATACCGTATACGTTAAATAGCCTTCACAACATTGTACTTACATACATCATGTTATGATCATAACTACTAAATCAAAACTTGTTGCTATGCACTCTATTTTTTTCATTAAGTATCCCCAACTCTGTAATACTATCATTATTATTATTCATTATTTCAAACATCTTGTGACACTTTAGGAAACATTACTATGTTAACATATTGTATTTATAATTATTTTTATTTACTTAGGAGACCGACAGTTTACATAAAAAAAAATGAAGTGTAATAAATTTGTCCATTTACAGGTTTCAACTTGGGTATTATGCATGAGTTAATCTAGTGATTTTCGAAGAAATCAAAACAAAATCTAAAAAAAATAAATAAATATAAAAAATAAAGAAAAAATATAACAATAAAAAACACATAAATTTGTTGTAGACCACTTTTATTTTATCAAAACTCTACCGGTTTCGGAAGCACCCTTCCTTCATCAGGAGAATATTAAAACTAACTTATGATATAGAATATTGACAAGACATATAAATTTTAGGTGTTGGAGTGGGGGGTAAGCAAATGGGTAGGGGTAATTGTAGGATTTCCGGGAAGAACAGAGCGATTTATTGGAAAAATATTCAGAATGGGACTAAAAGATAAGTTAATTTGGTTATTTAAAATACTAGCATTATTATTAAGGGATTTTCTAATTTCGAGTGCTTCTAAGTTATCCAATTTTTTGCTTTTATTGTTACGGTGAAGAATTGTAACCCCTGTGTCCTTGTTAAAAGTGTGATCTTTGGAAATTAGATGATTGGAAAATTCTGAGAAGTTATTATTATTTAAGCATCTTACAATACGCGAGAGAGGCTAATGTAGAGGCAGACTGAAGACTAGCGCAGGCCGGAGGGACACCCCGAAGGGTCAGGTAAGGAACAGGGATGCTATATATTTCGTAGCTCCGAGAGAAAACTGAATAATTCACATGGATTGTGCGATATGGAACACGATCGTTCAGAAAGCATTCTACGATGAAAGGAAGTACGCAATAGGTGGGGGGAGTAGTGGAGTGTGTGATGACTATGTGATGTCTGTCCACAGCCACGATACATGATTAACTGTCCATTGTTTGATACCAGGAGGTGGTTTGCAATAAAAATACGTTTTAACAGACCACAGATGAGTAATATGAAGCACTACTCACAAGTACCTGCATGCAGGTGCCAATATTTCAAGACGTGATAACTGACGACCCATATCCAGCGGTCTTCATGGACATGCAGCTACTAACTAACATGTCTCAATGTACTGCACGCCTCTGCTACATGGATTAGATTTATAGCAATGAATCACCACGAACATAGGGATTGAATGAACTGAAAGTGGCATTCGCCTTAACTGACAATGTTGTTAACGTAATGTAGACACATTATAAATGTGAAAACCTCACAGAATTCAGAATTTTAATTGTTTTCTAACTAAACCGGTTTTACCGATAATAAATCATTACCCATACAAATTTAAAAGGAGTGGGAGTAAATTAAAACATATAAATAAGTCGTCACAATGTGGATTAACCACAGTTAGAAAATGGCCTTAAACGCCGTAACAGCTGTCACAATAATAAAAACTAAAAATACTTGCAGAACTTAATAATAACATTATTAAATTTGATTTACATTAAATTTAAAAAAATAAATTAAATGGAGTTCTACGAATTAAACACAAAAACAATTAATGAAAGTGGCATGGTCGAAGGAGCTAGCAGCGTTGATCCCCTCCGCGCCGGTGCACGTACGTGAAACTCGACGGACACGAGCGGAACACCCCTTCACGGCTGATGTCGGCCTCATGAAACGGGTCGTTTCGCCAGCTCGTCTTTGTGTAAATCGGCTGGTATGTGGAACGAGCTACCGGCATCTGTATTTCCTCCAACATTTAATCCGGACCTCTTCAAAGCCCGCATTAACAAATCCCTTCCTACAGCCCCCTCCTTAACCAACCGGGTAGCGATATAGTTAACCTGTACGTGCTCTGTACATACAGGGGCGCTCTTTTGAGGTGTCACATAAAAAATAAATAATAAAAAAGTACCTGATGTGTACTTACCTACGTGATACGTACTAATAATACTTGACTTATTTATTTTTTGCCATTTTTGTGAAACATCACCTCATTGGCAATGTATCACAAAAAAATTAATAATTTCAATAACTAATATTAACTATAGCTAAAATTACTATCAATGAAATTATAGAAATATTAACATAATGCGATTCTTCTAGACGTAGAGGTAGGGGCGTGCATTCCATATAGACGCATAAGCACTGCTCACCCTACAATACTTTAAATGTAACACCATAACTGAGCATTACAAACATTCGCTTGTACCTAGATTACACGAAGTTAGTAGTAGATACACAGATGTAGCAGATCTATTTAACTGCACGGAAGGTAACTAACCATCACGCCGTTTCCCCGCAGGGGTAGGCAGAGAGGACGGACCTCCAAACAACTCGATCTTGGCATACACTTCTTGTCACGGAAGGTAAGTAGAAGATATCATATATTTCCAATCAATATTAATGTAACTTAAGTTTACTGTATGTTTTATATGTACGCATATCTTTTATTTTTATATCCTTCGTGAACTTTTATTCTTTACATAATGTCTGATGTCATTGTATGACCTAATGCCAGATTCAATAGTTAATTTTAAAAATTATTTGTGTTTTTTTCTTATGCTTGTAGTTAAATTATACATATAATTATTGTTTATGGTATATTTATATCGTTGACATTACATAAATAAATACTCACATAAAAAAATTGAATAATAAAAAAAACGTATTAAAATTTTGCAAAAAAACATTTTGCACAATTTAAAAATACGCGAGGAAGTTCCAGCTACGAATCGCATCGCCGCGCGCGTTCCACCGGTCTCCCTGCTATAACATGTCAAAAGC
Source organism: Halesus radiatus (assembly GCA_022606495.2). Taxonomy (NCBI): domain Eukaryota; kingdom Metazoa; phylum Arthropoda; class Insecta; order Trichoptera; family Limnephilidae; genus Halesus; species Halesus radiatus. The sequence goes on along the minus strand of JAHDVE020003174.1, from coordinate 63,640 downwards.
GGGAACTAAGTACGCAAAATGATACACATTTCACATTAAAAAATGTCTGTATTCTACACAAATGTACATGTGTGTGCAATGCGTATTCAATGGAAGGTTCATTTGCGTTAATGTCGAAAAAGGCAGTGCCTTTCGGTAGAACCACAAATGTATCAATCAGTGCCATTATGTTGTGCTGTCAAAAATATGGAAATTTTTATGTATCCAGTATCCAGGCTTGTAATATGCATAAATTAAGCGGTTATTGCAATCCTAACCAACATTGGCTTAAGTCAGCAGTTTGTGGTAAGTTAAAAAAAAAGTAAATCAAATCATTCGCTGTTTTTCATACTGCCTACCATGATCAAAACCCCTCCGTAAGCCACTGCGTAGAGGTAGAGTAGGCGATCTGGGTTCAATTCTGGAAGAAATGTGTTCACATTTTATGGGCTTTCTCACACATACTAATCAAATCAAATCAAGGTTTCACCTTTTTATTTATTTCCTGGGTGGAAGATGCTGTCAGTATCGCCCTGGCGAGATATAATGTGGGACGTAGGTTTTTAGAGCCATTGGAACTACATAATCCCCCACTTGGGAAAGTTACGAGATTGAAGAAAGTGGGGTAGAACTAAGCCTGGGCGTAGCTAAAGCCATGCCATGCAATGCTTTGATTTGGACTGCTGGTTTCTCACCATCCTTGAGATTCCTTTGGGCTATCCGAGTTCCACTGTCTCCGGACAACGGAACGTGGTGTGATGTCACGTAAAGAAAAAACATTATGATGGTCTCTTTGATTGTATATCTCCTTGATAGCTGCGGGCCTCTTTAAAATTATTTAAGTGTTACTATTATACTAGTTACTATTATATTGTCTACCCCCACTGTAACAAACTGTAGTACTGTTTTTTTTTCTCAATTTGTTTTAATACTTGCTGATATTTCTATATTTTTTATAATATTATTTAAATCTATATAATGAAATTGGAGTCTAGTATGTCTATAACAAAACTGTTATGCTGTTTTCATATTTTTTTCAACTTGTGTATATTGATCACAACATGCATCCACCTATATTGTTCTATTATTGCGCTATGACTCTCCTGCTGACAAGCTACTTGCAGTGGCTCAGCGGGTACAAGTTCCCATTGTATGTAATTAACCGCTCTACCCATACGAACGTACGTGATACGGCCGCTATATTATCGCCCGAACACAACAATCCGTATCCCGTACGTTCAGGTACAAAAAAAACTATACCCAAAACCCACAAAACATTCGTATGCATCAAGTTTGTTCCTGGGTCATTTCGTTTAGTATTTCGAGGTCAGCTGAAGGTAACCACCGGATGTGTTCAGGTATTTTCGTCTCTCCCATACAAGTTACGTCACTAGTCCCACGTGTTGTTATTGCGAAATCTAATGAAAAAACCGATGTTTTAAAATACTTGAAATAATTACCAGTTCTACGAAATGACATCAACGAAACAAACGTAAAGAAATCTATTGCGCATTAGCTCGGAGTTGACGTTCGGTGTTGTGTACCTGCACTGTATCCCATGGTAAGGTACCGTGAAGTTTTGAAGACGTGGGACAGCGTAATATAAAACGTAAACAAGGTTCACTATTATTAATTCGTCGATAATATTATTACAATTATAACACAGTCGTCGTTGGCTACTCAAATAGACAGCCATAAAACCATTCGAGGTCAAATTTATACTGGGAAAGTGTGTATAAGGTAAACCTAATTTGATTGATCAATTGCCACAAAATATATATTATAATTTCTTCAAAAGATTGGTATTCACTTTGTGCCGTCATTATTAGTAAATGAATTACAAATTCCTTCGTAATCACCACTTTATTAATATATACATATTAACATGTTCCGAAAGCAATACTTTCCTCATCAGGAATATACAGAATACTAAAAAATAATAATGTCAAGTATAGAAAAATGATAAACATAGAACACCATAATATAAGAATAGATAAATTATAAACATAAACGAAAATTTATTAAAGATTAAGTTATTAAATTTATTAAACCTGTCGCTCACTACTGCACCAGTCGGCAAGTTATCAATGCACGTACATTTTTCCCGATTTCAATCCTCAGCAATACATACATACCTATATGTATTGCTGAGGAACACCTAAAATATGTATTCAGAGATATTGAAAGAATTATACACATGCCAAACTCAGTGTGCAATAAATTACCGTGCGTTACCGGATTCCTGACTATTTTATTAAGAAATTACGATGGGGAATCAACGGTGAATAGAGCTCAAAGATCGTCGAGGGTGTAAAGTTTGCAGAAGGCATACGGTGCTAGGAGGTAGAGAAACATGTAATATATTAGCGAACGGAAGCGCAAATACCAACTTTACAGCCAACTGTAGGGGGTTTTCATGGCATCAATATCTCACAAAGTGGGAGCCATAACTTCACCCCATCGGTTTATAATTCAAGAGAACCTCGCTGAGGCCAGCGGGCAGCGGGCAGAGGGCGGATTGGGCTGTACTGGTTTATGTCGGCTGGATGCAACTGAACTCTGAAGCACATTACATTTAAGGTGCTAAGAACCAGACAGGCTTAAGCGCCATTTGACTCAAATTTTATCTTTGTACGAAGTTTTATAGACAACTGTAATATCTTCGTGCGGCACAGACTCAGCAGTCAATATTGCAGCGACAAGTTCAGAAAACATCATGTTTATTGTATGTCATAGACGGAATCTGTAATAAAGTATGTACCATAGGAAATCAACCGCCTAATTAGTATGAACTAACAGTTGGTGAATCGCGCGATTTTCATGTCTCAATATTTAACGATTATTGTTAACAAAACATGAGTTTCACTACTCGACAATCACGTGTAGGTAGGACCATGGACCTCTGCAATATTCAGGAAGAAACCCCACAACTGAAATCAAACGATGAACCGTAAAAAACAGGTTAGTTTCCTTATTTTTCTCAAATTTAAGGATAATTTTTGTTGTTTTAATTTCCAGTTTCTTCATTCTAATTCATTTTTAGCGTTTGAAAAAGTAATTATTTAATTAAGTTAAACTACTTTTGTATTTGCCTTCAAATGAAAATTAAATTAATAATTGTAAAAAAAACATAGTTTTTTAGCATTTTAAACCATAATGGGAAGAGAGTTGAAATGTATGAAAAAATATTAACATTTGAGATATTATTGAAATATGAACGTCAGTAAAAACGTTGGTTTTCAGTGCGCATTATGTTGTTACTTAAATAAATCAATAACCACGAAAAGTTTATTATTCAGATGCTATAAAGTCACAAATTAATTTTTTTGTCGGTTAAGTTTGTTTGGCATCAGAGAAATTAAATGGATTGATGAAATAAAAGAAGTAACAAAATTCTAAAAAATTCAAAAGCATTTTCCTCAAAACTACTCAAGAGGCGTGTAAGCCTCTCTGGTTCTCAGCGTCTCATTTAGTTTACCAACAAATTTAGGACACAGCGCAAGATTTGTGGGAGACCATTCTACAGATTATGAATATTTTTACCATTGTATAATGACCCCCACATATTGGCAATGCCGCATCGCTAGGAAAGTCTAGTGAATAAACTGGTTAGCTTATGTAAATGCCGAGTGGCTCGACATTTCCATAACCCAACCAACCTCGACAAGCGGACACTTGTCCATAGCCAATATCGGAGAGAATCGAAAACAACTTGAACGCTTCAATACAAGGTACGAGTGATTTATAATTAAGTTTATGAACATTTTAAATTGGAGGAAAATGCCTTGCGTCAAAATTACAAAGTTGTGACTAATAAATGAGCAATCCATGTATCTTTGAATATTTAAATGTACCAATCAAAATATTTATCCATGCACACATAATAAAGATAACCTTAGAACTTATTTTTTCAGGCAATCATATCCATAAATGGAAGAAATGCACACGTAAATTGCTCTAGGCCAGCCAGTTAGTGCTTACCTAAAGTCAATTAAAGAATAAGTAAAAATTTTAACACATCGGTGGGCAAATGCGTCCACAGCCCGCAACACTGTAAATAACTAAGGCTGCTCTCTGACGGTCCGGTGAGGAATGAACATTTCACTCGCTACTGGAGACACTGCGCAGAAAAGTCCCACAATGGACTGCGTTGCAAGCCGTTACCTTACTTTAGCAAACTTCACTTTTCTGTGCAGTGTCTGCAGTAACGAGTGAAATGTTCATTCCTCACCGGACCGTCAGAGAGCAGCCTAAATGTGTTAAAAATGTTAATATCTATTAAAAACGTCTTAAGCTTTGTAAAGTCCTTTTATAAATATTCTCCAGTCGTAAAAAATATAAATATTTCAAATAAATACCAACTCTTCTTGTGCCACCAATCTTCTAATAAGTGTAATATCAATTGAAAAGGACGACAAATTAGCAATTGTAAAAATCATATCTTTTATAAGCTTAAATTTCGTAAATTTTGTAATAAAACTGTGTTTATATGAAGGGACCTGCCAGATAAGTATGTTTTTCTGTATCTGTTTGTACTTACTTAGATTGAGAATAGGAAGTTATATTTGTACAGCGCCTCTGTGATTCTTCACAAAATGGCGCTATATGCAACCCAGACGATTATTATTATTATTTATTAACATCAATGTAAGTACTTACCTATGTTTAAGATTTATATACATATATATAATCAATTTATTTTTTATCATTAAAATCGTATAAATTAATATATGTATTATTATTACATGACAAATTGATTTTGACTGCTTTTCGGGACTACCTTTTTTATTTTCTATTTTTCTTGTACTATTCGTAGAATTATTTTTGAATAAAAAAATAATAAAGAATTTAAAAAAAAAATATTTTTTTACTTTCTTAGAGGGGGTGTTGTCTCTGGGGATGCAGTTTGGAGGGTCTTTTAGAGGAAAGGATAGATTGAATCTGGGTCTTAAGTTGTTAATGTTGTAGGAGGAAGGAGACACAGAGACCGGCAGATCATTCCATGTGAGAAATGTCAACCGTGTACAAATGTGCGGAAGGAATCAATGACGCCAATTCATCAGAGCATCTTCCATTAAAATACCGGTAGAAGAAGGACAGCATTCCCACCTGACCTCTGTGCTCCAAAGATTGCAATCCGTTTGTTAAGATAAGCAAATCTATCAAACGGACCGCCTGTTTCTACATTTATGCCCGAGTTACGGGTTTTTTCTAGATATTTTGGGGCTCCCGACCAGAGGTGGCTGCCAAATTCTACAGTGGGGCGCACTAATACTATACGTGTACTTTAGTTTGCCGTTTAGGGGGTATTAATTTGTGTTGAATTTAGCCATGACGCAAGCGCTCATCGCTCAATAGTCCACTCCTCAGTGCTAGAACTATGTAGACACGGAGTCAGTGGGCGCAGCGAAGGATTTAATGAAATAATTTGAAAGTAAGGCTGTTAGGGCACAAGCGGTTTAGAGTCGCGCTATGGTACTCAAAATTTATGACAAAAAAGCACCAAAACATCTGTAACGGACGTGTATTTATTCTACATTTTTTTAGATGTTGATACCACTGAGATGAAACGATTACTCAACTTGATAAGGTATCTTACCTCTGCACAAGTGCAAGATTCGCATTATTTTTTATTGACTTATTTTTTTAATTCAACATACACAAGATTTTTTTTTATGGGTTCCTACATATTCGTAAGACAATACATGGTAAGGGACCTCATTACTGTACAAGTGCAAGATTCACATTATTCAAATCAGGTCATGTGTATTATAGTTTTGTTTTTCATCTTTCCTTGAGATCTCTTATCACGATACACATGTGAGGTGTACTATTAGTTTTAATCGAATAATCTGTGTTATAGTTTTATTCATTATGTTTTACAGGCCTTTCAATCCTGAAAAGTAATTACCTATTAAGAAAACGTGGAACAAATGTAAAATGTTTCTAAATAAATAGAGAAACAACTGGTGCACAGAGTTAGTTGTCTACCGAGAGCCGGACAAGTGTTTTACTTCTCTCGCCTTCGCCTTTCCTGAAAACCTCTACAGCTGCTGCGTCACCGAGCCTCTGGACTCTGCCTGAGGAATCTTGGGACCTACCTAGTTAGGGGTAGCCGGCCCTGCTCGTGCCCGTCAGGACCAGGATCAGGCAGAGAACAACCTCATCCTGTACTCTTAGCACTGGGTGCGAGAGGCCATAAGAGTGGCATCTCTAAAAGGCACCCCCAGAAGAGATTGAACGTATTTGGAACCTGCGCCCTACATTTACAGATTGTGCAGACAGGTGTCCAGAACGACATTTGTCGAGTACAGAATCAGTGGAAAAAGGATTCAGAGTGACAAAATCATGTACGCACATGCCTATATATTTTTGGGTGCCGTCAAAGACGTTTTAACATACTTTTTTTTTCCTCATTGGACAAAGAACAAGCAGACCTAGTATTTTTACTTTACCTAATTTATTTTTATTTTTATTAGAAACACAAACAAAATATTTACATAAAAGATACATAATATATCATATATACTCATTGTTATGTAACGAAAGGTTGACCCTGAGATGAGTTCTAGCTACTCGTCTTCGCAAATAAGCCTGGCAAGCAACCACATCATTTCCCTCCATAAATTAACCAATCAGGCGATTCGAGCGCCCAATTAAACCAATCAGATCATAAATTAAGAAAACAGGAGCATGCGACACGAGCACCCACGGCGGTTTGGGACCGCTCCTCGCTGCGCTTCACACTTCCCTTCTGGAACCCGAAGAGATAACTGCCTCTCTGAACTGCGTCTCTGAAAAAGAGGCGGCCATTTTTCTTATTATTTATTTACGAGCAAGTACAATGCAGGCGGGCTGACACCCGCAGCTAGACTTGCCTCTTGCCGTCAAAACACTCAATATGGTGCCTTACTAAATATAAAAACCCATTAAACTCAGTGTGAAGATATCCGGCCTTGGCGTCATGACCAGCCACCCCCGCCATTCGACCAAAACACCATGTAAGCTGAATTCCCATCTGCCCAAAATGTGTTGATTTAATCCCTTGTTTCATCTGCATAACTCGGTTAGAGATTCCAATCAGAACGAGAGAGAGATTACAATAGAATCCTACCTAGATTAAGACCCTTTTTTTTACTGTCTACACGATTATTCTTAACCCATCATGTTTGTCTGAGTTGCAATAAACACCGAGTTTGAAAACACTTCCCTGTACTAATTTAACGTAGAAATAGAAACGCCCTCAACCCAATTATAAAATTGCGATCGATTCGCGACACGGTATGATAAGAAGTTGATGTCCCCTGCCGATCTGAGCTAGGCTAATGTCCGGAGCAGACTTCAACATCGAGGAAAACACCTCCAGGGTAAGTCCTGCAGATTGTAATTGTCTCCCATAACTTCCACTGTAACCCAACCTTCATCTTCCCCGTTCCCCCTCTCCCTGACAGTCCCAGTTTACACCACACTGGCTTTCCAACTTAGGGGCTTTCCTCCAACCTAACCTTCCCGATCCCCTCCCCTTATTTACACAACATCGTATACAATCGGCGTCTAAATATCTCTAATAAATGTGCTTACAACATGTGTGGTATGTATATCGTATTGTAAAAAAAAACCTGTACAGTGCCAGTGAACATTTCTCCCTCGTCCTGCGTCAACTGTGGTTAGAGGTGCATAAATGTGGAGTTAATCCTCTCTACCCAGTGAGCGGGCTGCCTATTGCTACTGCGGGGCTTTTATTTAATTTATTTCACAGAATTGTGAACTGTGTTTTATGTGCTAGCGGCAGTTGATGATGGCAATCTTTTATTTAACCCCGCCCACTATGGTAATGGAGGGTATTCAACATGTGTGGTGTACGCAATAAGGTTTATGAATTATTTAGTTACAAATAACAATGTTCATTTACATATCTCACTGAAACTCGGTGCGTGCAAAAACACGATAGTGCAATAACGATATTGTTTGTTTGCACGATGGCCAAACAAACGAAGATGTTAAAATGTTGAAGGCAAAATAATGTCACCAAAAAAGTTTCAAAGAATTCATTTGCTTTAAATTTAATTTTATATAATTAATTTTATTTATGAAGAAATACAAAAATCATCTATGGCTTTTCGTATGGAGATTTTAAATGCATTTATGGAATTTGAGAAAATGTCAATGTTATAATGATGATATCGTCTTGTTTTTGGTATAAAATTATGATATCCTGAAATATTCAGGTGTATGTCTGTCCAGAACAAATTTGTGTACATCTGGGTCTAACCTTTAGTGTATTATTATATGGGATATTTTAAACATAAATGGATAGAAAACAGTAAATAAAGCTGGCAAAATATTCGTACAGGTAAACGAGGTATACACCGGCCCAAGTGAGCAAAGCACATGACTGGGGACTGGGCCAGCCTCTCGAGGGCCTCTGAGCCCCCAAAAGCTTCACGGACTGAAAATAAATACAAATAATATTTTGGCAGTTAAGGGTCAGCACTCAAAAACACACACTTTGCAGATTGCTATCTCATGAAATATTACCAAAGATTTATCTGTAAATTCCATATGCGTAATTTGGAAAAATAATAAGGTTTCAAAAGACGCTAATCATAACACTGTAATCTTTGAACCCACATGGGCTACTTCAAACACAAAAAGGCCATTCCAGAATGCGTTGCTCCGACGATTCACCAAAAGTCCCCGGTTCGTCAGGAATATCATAATTAACACGAGCCCGAACTCCACTCCGAAAACATATAATAGATTTAGTCAAAACATTTTAATGCAAAATAGAATCTAATTTGAATCTTCAACTTCGGCCACTGAACCCCGAGCTCTAACTCTCTCCCCCGTCTCCGCCCAAATTCCATCCTATACCCTCCATTACCTTAGTGAGCGGGCTTAAATATAAGATTGCTATCAGCAAGTGCCGCTATAAAACACAGTTTACACCGCTTTGAAATAAAAAAAATAAATAAAAGCCCTACAATAGCAATAGGCAGCCCGCTCACTGGAAAGAGAAGATTATCTCAACATTTATGCGCCTCTAACTACATTTAACACAGGAAGAGAGAGAAATGTCCCCTGGCACTCTACAAAAAAAAATACAATACAATATACGTAATCTTTGAAATTCTATATGAAATACGAATTCGCATATTCAATAAAACGTTCAAAATTGCTTTCATTGGTTTTCAAACTATACATATTTTTCGACATTTTGGGATTAATTTCATTGAATTTAAAGATAACAGTTTGAGGATTTTCGTCTTTTTAAACTTTTTGCATTTTCCTAACTACCCATTATTTACAGATAAATCATTTGTGGTATTGCTTGAGTTAGCAACCTGCAAAGTGATGTTTAGGGCCATTTTTTAGTGCTGGTTCTTTTCGATATCATCGTAACATTATATTACAAAATGTTTATATTTGTTATGGTAGGTAGGTATGTGATAATGAGTCTAGTTTATGAACTATAAATTTATAAACATTCACATATGTTCAACACCAACCCGACAAACCGATTTTTTTATTTCCCCGCATGCACGTCCAATCTTAGGATAAATTCTCCAAATTCCCCGTATTTGTGCGCAATATAATGCACAATTTCACAATGTCGACATTCTTCACAATACCATTTTAAAATATCGAACCGAAGTAATACGTACGACCACAAATTGATGCACGAGTATAAAATGTATGGAGAGCATCTCCTGTCCCGATCCTATCTTCCTCTCCCTTCTTATTTTGTTTTTTTTTTTCTTTATCTTGTTAGCTTCATAAATAAAACATCTGGATTTAACCACTGTTAGCACAAGAAACTTTGTTGGCTTACCTTTTGTTAAACTTCTTCTGTATATATATATTTGTATTAAAACCGGTTTGTTTCTTGAAAATAAATAAATATAATATTACTGTAGAGTATGTAGAGGGATGAATGGACATAGTATAGATGGATTGGCTTTCTTACCTTAGCGGTGGGTCCAACACAACGACGACAGGCACAACAGAACACAATAATCAATCACTACAGCCTTGGAGCTGACACTTGTCTCATACAGCCAGCACTCGCACTGCACAGCACGGCACGGCACGGCACAGCACCACAGCACCACAGCACCACAGCACCGGTCTAGTAGCACCAGTCCAGTAGCACCAAGCGCAGCTCTAGTGCGGCCGTCAGGCGGACCCCGCGCTGGGAGAACTCATTTCTGCAACAAATAGAAAAACTTTAAGAGTACTTTGAAACATGTATTGGCGTGCTTTGACGTTGCGCCATCCAAAACGGTCAGATCATTGTCGAAAATCAGCTGTTTTTGGCCGGCCGCACGAGATGGTTAGAAATGCGAGGTAAAGGAGATACGAAGTTGAAAACTACATTTGAACGTAACCGTCAGTGAGGTAATGTGCCCATATACTTAGGTTAATATGAAATAATGCCGTTTTATCTAGTAGGTACCTTAATAGTTCCTTAATTCGGCGACACGTTTCTTCTAATTTTTCAAGAAACCATTAATAATAATATCTTTATTGTAATTAAATTTAACTATAACTAAAAGACATGTATAATATAATAATGTAAGTGTACAGTGGTTTATAAAGTAAAATAGAAAATAAAATAACATTTATAACATAGTTGAAGTTTCACATAACCCGCCTCACTAGGCTAGCCTGTGTTGAGGCAGTAATTTTGCAAATTATTTTATAATTTTAAAATACCTATGAATATACACTTATATTAAGATACGCTTCGTAAATCGTTGAATCAATAATTTCTAATTTGGGCGAGTGCACCGGTAAATGCCCTATCATTACTTTTTATCCAATTTTTTACATTGTGTTTGAATATTTTTTGTGAATCAGATATTTTTATGTTAACTGGAAGAATGTTGTAAATTCTTATCGCAAAGTACCTAAAATTCCGTTGCCCAAAAGTAGTATAAATTACGGGAATTTGGAGTAGGAACTCAACGGCCTAATTAGTATGAACTAACAGTTGGTGAAATCGCGCGCTTTTTGTATCTTAATATTTAACAAAACATGAGTTTCACTACTCGACAATCACGTGTAGGTAGGATCATGGACCATGGAAATGAAAACGAAATTAATAATTGTAAAAAAACAACGTAGTTCTCTTGCATTTTAAACCATAATGGAAACAGAGGTGAAATATTTGAAAAAATGTTAATATTTGATATTATTGAAATATTAACGTCAGTAAAAACGTTGGTTTTCAGTGTTCATTATGATGTTACATAAATAAATCAATAAAGCAAGAAATGTTTATTTGGCATCAGCGAAATCGAAATAAATATATCAAGATTGATGAGATGAAAGAATTAACAAAATTGTCATAAACTTCAAAAGCATTTTTCTCAAAACTGCTCAGAAGGTATAAGCCTCTCTGGTTCTGAGAGTTCAGGTATTTGACATTTTCCTATTATGCTGAGAGATGTTTAGGTACACGAGGTACACCGGTTAGCGGCGCGGCGAGGGCGCTCGATTATAAAAGTTGACCTAAATGTTCCGTCCAACTCCAGTGGCCAGCACTGGACGACAGCTCTCTAGTGTTACTTTTACGTGAATTTAAATGGAAAAGCTAATAACGTGAGGAAATCTGTCTCTCGGGGTCCGGCGCGCGTCACTCGGTCTTATAGTTTTACCCCTGGTAACGCCTTTGTAACATCTCCCTCTACCTCATTAACGATGTATGTAATGAAGAGAGAAGGTTCAAAGGCCACGGTTCACCGTATTACGAAGAATGGAGCTGTAAATATTTTGGTGGAATTGTTGAGAAGAATGACGAATTGAATTGGATTCCCGGCTGGACTGCACAATGATCCGATGTGAACATTCAACAATTCAATATTGGACAAGTATTGCTCAGTTCCCAATGCACAACGCACACTGATTTGTTGGATTGTCACGTGGACACAATATGGTAAGTCTAGCCTCAGAGGTTTCAGTTCGAAGGAAATTGCTGGAATGAAACCCATCACAGAGCAGGAACTGGCATAAAACTAGTCTAGCAATGACTTGATGAGAACATTCTTACATTAAACCCCACTAAAACGAAGTATCTTAGATTCAGTGTAACTAAGAGTGGACAGCCGAGTACAACACATGTAATACAGATACATAAATTAAAACACTCAGTCGCTATGTTACTGGGATGCACTTGAATGTGCTCACGAAATTAAATATTTATATGTATTTACAGATAACCGTATGTTTAAACATCACATTGAAAATCTTACCAGCCAATAATAGACTGGAGAGAATTTACCCCTCAGATCATAAAGAGATTAACCCACCACTTCCGGCACATAAATCAGTAGTCATCACTATGAAACATTTAAGATATTCTAGTGCATTGCTCTATAAAAATTTTAGTGTTCTAGGTGTGCGACAAAATCATTACAAATGTATACAATAATAAAACATGTACCTACTACTAAAATCGATCACACATATCAAATCAAAAACAGATTTTTTTAAAGAAAGACAAATTACGAATAACCTGAAAATATTTTAAAATCTTCATCACATTAAGCGGAAGATGTTGCTTGTGTCGTGGTGGAGGATTTTGGCTAAATGGTTTATTGACCGGAAGAAATTAGGAGACAAAGAAACTGATAAACATTACTATTCTTTTTTTCTAAATTCACAAAGTACATTTTCGGAACTCACTTACTAGTTAAAACGATAAATTGAAAAAAAAAGTTAAAGTAAAACACGTTACAACTCAACATTATGTTCCTACCTACCCGGGGTAACCGCTTAACCAACTTAGCTAATGAGACCAGTTCAATTTATGCCATCTACACCGATATCATACTTCAAGTTCAAGACTTGTTAATATTATCCTCCATTTTTAAATCCCATATTATTGGCTGCTATCCTTATGATAATCGCAAAGGTCCTGGGTTCGAGTCCCAGATGCGACTGAAATCTTTTTATTTTCTGTTGATTTTTCGGTTTCGTGGTTCATTTGGGATGTGTTAATATTACCTTCTTCAATGATTAAAAATATATATTTACATAGATCAGTAAACGACGATTCTGAATATGTAACTTTCATTGCATATAGAAAAAAATACATAAGAATTTATAAACCTTAATTTAAAAGTGAATAAAAAAGCAGCTCATCAAACAACGTGTTATGTTGGTACCATTGCATTTGGAACATCTGACGTCACGTGAGCATTATGTTTTTGGATTAGTATGAAAAATTTTATTTTTCCATTTTGTTTTGTATTTTTAATATGTATTTTTTTAGTTTTGGGAAAATCTTAACTTAATTTGGGTGACTTTATGCTCTATAATTGTTGTTCAATATAAACAACTATTATTCATGGAAGAAATTAAAGTATGCATGATCAAACCAATTATCAATACGGATATTATGTTAATGTTAATGGTCAATACTATTATTATTCTTACAGTTAAAGTTTCTAAAAAGGTACATAATTTTATTATTTATGTTTAGTTATGGTTTACCACTACTAGAATATACAATTATGTACGGTAAAGCTCACACTTGTTTTGACATTTGACAAAACTGATCAAAACCGACCGGCCATAGATTTGCTGCGTTTTGGAGGCCTTTGAAAAATTGAAACTGAAAATTATTTTAACCGTGAAAACTAACTTAAAAAAAAAACAAATATACTGGTATTTAACTTTGAATCTCATTATCGATATAATTTTTTTTTTGACTAGACTTCCTTATTATTAGACACTCAGCTTCGAACTTTTAGAAGTAAATTATGAATTTTTTTTTTTCAATAGATGTGTAGTTATTTTGTGGCGTATTAATAAATTAGTAAGAAATACTTTGCTTAGTACTTCTTCTTAATTTACTGAATTTTGTCAGTCGTGGGCGGGAATTCGGACGAGAAGCGTGTGTGATGCGTTCATTGCGAACATTCATTATGTCCGGTACCTGCGTGACCACGTGGCATGTCATAGAGTCGCGCTACACGCTCCACGTGGCCTCAGGAATGCGAGTCCGAGATCAATTATTAAAAATCAGTGTCCTCCAGCAGTATCAGCCGTGTGAGGTAGGGCAGGTAGGACAGGAAGGATAAAATATGCATGGGTTGACATATAATCGATTAGCGACTTATTACAAGGACCATTCGAGTTAATGATCACACCGCTGTATGTAACACCGCCCACCGAGTTGTTTCAGGCAGTTTAGTGGGCCAATCAATCCAATCAATCCTATCAATCCAATCAATTCAATCAATCCAATCAATCCAATCAATCCAATCAATCCAATCAATCCAATCAATCCAATCAATCCAATCAATCCAATCAATCCAATCAATCCAATCAATCCAATCAATCCAACCAATCCAATCAATCCAAACAATCCAATCAAACCAACCAATCCAATCAATTCAATCAATCCAGTCTGCAGGCAGTGGGAGCACTGAAGCGTGAAGAGATAACCCAGTTTTTTTCTGATATTGTTATATTTATAATATTATTTAAATTGATATTATGAAATTGGAAATAAGAGTTATAAAACTGTGAAACTGTCATGTCAGGTGTGTTCATATTAAAAAAAAAAATTATTACTCGTGTACATTGATCACAATATGCATGCACGAATATTGTTCTAATTTTGTGCTATATTAGTATGATTATTGTTATTTATTGTTGTATTGTATAATATTGTTGAACGAAACTGCTGACAAGCTACTTGCAGTGGCTTAGCGGGTACAAATTCCCATTGCATATAATTAATATTATACAATAAAAAATAATTAAAAAAATAATTGAAAAGTGTTGTGGGCGTGTTGGTGTTCCCAAAGTATGTTCAATTTTGTCTCACCTCGAGTGAAATTGATCATAACATTATGTTTTATATCAAAATTCCTTCTTGAACAGGTACCTAATCAATTTCATTGACATGTCTGGGGCCTAGGGGACGAGAGGTCTTAAGTAAATTGGCAACCTCAGTTTTATTTAGAATTGAAATTAAAACACTTTTGTACTTTCTTCCACTTATTTATTTTCACCAGGACCGGTTTCATCCTACTACGGACATTTTCAGACTGGTAGTTGACATTCTTATGCTACGGTATTTATACAAAATATTTATAAAAGTTTGTATAAATACCGTAGCATAAGAATGTCAACTACCAGTCTGAAAATGTCCGTAGTAGGATGAAACCGGTCCTGGTGAAAATAAATAAGTGGAAGAAAGTACAAAAGTGTTTTAATTTCAATTCTAATACAATGGAATTCCACCACGAACTAACTAACTAACTAACTAACTAACCATCACGCCGTTTCCCCGCAGGGGTAGGCAGAGAGGACGGACCGCCAAACAACTCGATCTTGGCATACAATTTTTGCTTCATTCGCATTCATACAACGCCTCATACATTCTCTTCTGTTATTCCGACTTCTGACATGGCCCGACTCGAGTATTTGATTCACTTGATCGTGCCATGTCTTCCTCGGGCGTCCCTGGGCTCTTCTTCCATTCACATTCGCGTCATATATTCTCCTTACACTCCTTTCTTCGTTCATTCGCTCTACATGCCCAAACCATCTAAGCGTCCCTTTCTTAATCTTTGCTCACTACGCTTACATCAGCCTTGCATTCTTTACGAATCTCAACATTTTCACTCGATCATACATGGTTTTACCACACATTCGTCTCAGAGATCTCATTTCTACAGCATTCAGTCTACTTTCATCCTTCCTCTGCCAGTTCCATGCCTCACTGCCATACATCAAGGTTGGTATCAGCACTCCATTGTGGACTGCTAGCTTCACCACGAACTAACAGTCCAAAAACTAGACTCTAAACTAGAAAACTAAAACTAGACAGTTTTATTTGTTATATTAGGTACTAGCTGATGTGTATCCGCCCTTACAAGGTTTTTTATTTAATTTTTTTATAAATTTATGTAGTTGTGGATTCTTGCTTGCCGTTTGGGTGCCATAATTGATTTGACAGAGAAAGTAACCATCCCTTAATAAAGAAACATTCACATTAAAATTGTATTTCATCCTAAACGTTTATTTTTTCAAAATATATTTAAAAAATAAAGTTCTTAAGCAGTGACCTACATGTGTTTTCCATTTTAAAAATATTCTACCCAAACAAATCTTCTTCTTTTGAAAATTTAATCAGTGGCTAGCCAACGTGGGGTAGCCTCAATGCAACATGACGGGTTCAATGTTTTTCATACTAATTTTATAACGTTATAGCGACAGTTTTACATATTGGATTACATTCAAACTACTCTCTAAACCTTTCCTAAGAACATACTGTGTCATTTTCAGAGAAACCGGTGCAGTAATTTTCGAGAAAATCGAGGACACACAGAAAAACATTAATTTTTATGTATATGGCAGAGAACGGGGCAAGAAGAATTCAGGGGACGTTCTAAGTAGTTTTAAACTCCCCTTCCTTCATTACTTGCATACCCACATACTTCCCTAATAGTTGGGGATGCAGAGTGCAGGGTGGAGCCTTCAAGTGCATGGGGCCGAGCTAGGAGGAGAGGCGCGACTGCTGACAGTGCTGAATGGCGATTGCGTGGAGGAATGAGGAAGGCTAGTTACTGGTTACTGGTTAACTGCACTAACATTAATTATTGAAATGAATTATGTCATACCTGTGTTTTATAAAATTATAAACAGCCTAATTGACAGCCCTGCCATCCTCGTCACTCTTAAATTAAATGTACCGACGGGAACATAAGACAAACTACAACATTTCTCTGTAACACTTACACAACCCACTATCAGTCTCATTCATTAGCCAATAGGATGCATGATCTGGGCAACAGGTTTGGAGGCGTTGTTGATGTATTTTCTGACTCCATTTATACAGTAAAGCGTCATCTATACCAGCACTTTGATGAATCCCACAATATGTAATATTGTAGCTTGGATAATGTGTTAATGATTTGTGTTATAATATTTTTTTTTATTAATAAGTATACAATACATTATGCATTGTATTCTCAAGAGTTAAGAAACTCATTGTGGGATCACACGCAGAACCTGCAGTACAGTTTTTAGAAGCAAACATACTTAATATTTAAGATACATAATTAATATTCACAGTACATTAACAACATTTACAACACATAATTCACATTTGTAATAAAGACATATCACTGGTACATTATAATATAAGTATACAGAGAAAATTATTATAAAGAAACACATCACTGGTACATTATATAGTTATACTTATTACAGAGACACATCACAGCATTAATCCTTAAGGTATTCTTTCAAATAATAGAGTTTAAGCATCTTACTTTGAGACCTTTCACATTGCCTTGCATTTTTAATATCGTTGGGTAATTTATTGTATTGCGTGTATATGCTATATATTCTAAAGATTTTAGTCCATATTTTGTTGGTTGTATTTTTGGTATATGTAGTTTGTTGTGGTTTCTTGTGTTGTGTTCAATGGCGGTTCGTGACTTTTGAGTGAGCTAGAGTGTTGTGATTGAAAAATACTACGTTATTGATGTTGGTGAAGCCGAAAATGATTTTTTTTTAAATTTCTGGGGAAGTGCCCCACACTATGCCAGATCTAAAGCTAAATCTCCCCATCGCAAATCTAAATCACCTCATCGAAAACAGATAACTACAGACCAATCACATTAACTTCACAACTGTCTAAAATCTTCGAAAAATGTCTAAAAAAACGAATTATTGATTTTCTGGAATCAAACGCACTCCTATCAGCCAACCAATACGGGTTTATAAATAAACTTAATAATGATGATTTATTTAATTTAACCAAAACCATATATTCTAACTTAGATGCAAACATCAAAACTCTAACAATTTTTCTGGACTTAAAAAAAGGCCTTTGACACCGTTAACCATAGAACTCCCTTAAAGAAACTATCCAACATTGGAATTAAATATAATTGTCTCATGTTATTACAAAACTACACACTGAATCGTCAACAATGCACAAAAATTGGAGCATGTTTGAGCAATTTTGATCTTGTTAAACATGGTGTGTCACGAGGAACTGTATTAGGGCCTCTACTCTTTCTGGTATATATAAATGACCTATGAACCATTGAAATACCTGGTAAAATTTTCTCGTTTGCTGACGATACTGCAATAACGGTTCAAGAAAAAACATGGGAAGATACAACCAATAAAGCTAACAAATGTATTGCTATTATCAAAGAGTGGCTAGATAGAAACCTTCTTAATTTAAATTGTGATAAAACTCTTTTCATCCCTTTTTATAATACTCAAAAGTCAGCTCCTAAAACTAACCTTAATTTGAAGTTTCATAATCTTAAATATAACCCGACCACATGCTCAAGCTGTGAGGAGATGAAATCATGAAAATTCATTAAGTACTTAGGTGCAAATATATATTGTCAACTTAATGGACCAACCATGTAGAAAAAACAGTAAATAAACTAAGATTCTTAACTTATATATTTAAACGAATGAGTAACTTATTAAATGTTAAAACCATGAAACTTGTTTACAATGCACTAGTTCACTCATCTCTTTCCTATGGAATAATTGGTTGGGGTAGACCTTACAATAATCACATAAAACCTCTGGAAATTGGACAAAAATCAATTATCAAGATTATGTACCAGAAAGTCAAAACCCATCCCTCCAAACAATTGTTCCTAGAAAGTGATATTTTGGACTTAAGACAGACCTATAGTTTTCAATGTCTAAAATTTATTTACATGCTTCCAAAGAACTTCACAAAAAATTCAAATCGTTCTAGCCAAAGACATGGTAATTCTGTATATACAGCACCCCATTACAAAACCAGGTTGGTCCAAAGGTATATTGATTTTATTGCACCAAAAATGTATAATTCACTTTTCATAACCTTTGAAGAGACCGTGTTATGTCAACACATTAACTCTTATAAAAATATATTAAATCTTGGATAAAAAATACTGAAATAGATAATTTTTTCTTATAAGTCTTAACAGTCATCTATAGTATTTTCCTTTAGACAGAATTCTAGCTTGTTCTCTTTTGTTTAAATTTTAATGTTAGACTTTTTAAATTCAACTCAATATTTCACGTGTTGCTGGTACCAACAATGTATTATACTGTTCAATGCCTTATTTTATGTTGTCATTTTTTAATACACCAATACATATACATTTTTATAAAACCTACTTTCAAAACATTAGTATCGTACTTGTGTGTGATTTTAAAACGCCCACTAAAATCTTATACTTATGTACGTATATGTGATAATAACAGTAAATTCTGTTTACTGTCATAGCTAATTAAATGTTTTTTTGTTTGTTTCTTATTATCACCTTATGTCATATTTTGTCTTTCTTATTTTCGCTACCACTTTTAAGAAAATGATTTAACTTTTTTTTTTTTAAATGAAAACTTTCACATAAGCCATAGAAATGTGATAAAAAACTATTATAATACCCACACACAGGCTTTGCCTTTGTGGGATTTTTTGTTTACATATTTAATTTTTATCATATTTTCTTGTATTTTCAAATTGCTTCAAAATATAATTATGAAAAAAAAAAAAATCTCCATCCAAAAAATTGAAATTAAAAAAAAAAATCATTTTCGGCTTCGACAACATAAATAACGTAGTATTTTTCAATCTTAGCACTCTAGCTCACTCAAGTCACGATCCGCCACTGGTTGTGTTGTTGTACGTCGTGATTGTAATTGAGTGTGGTGTTAGTATGTGCCGAGTGTTAAATTACATGGAAGATAGTATTCGTAATTTCACAGGGAGGAATGGTGTTAAACGGAAGTATTTGGTAGTTTCTCTAGATGCCTTTGACGTGTGTCCTATAGCAAACTAAAAATATTTCGTAGAGCTCTATTTTGAATGACTCGGATCTCTGAAATATTTTTTTGGTAGGAAATCCCCAGATACCGGAAAGATATATTAAATGTGATTGAATTTGTTTTTATTTTTATTTTATGTGACTGTTAAACGTTTGAATAAGATTGTTCATTACTTTATGGTTTAGAATCTCTATGTACTTGTAATTTTCGATAGGTCTTTATATAATGTTCCAAAATCCATGTAAAAGCCCAGATGGGCGTATAATCAAATAAATAAATGAACATACCGCGTAATATTCTGTGTATCCAATATCCATACAAAGTTACCTCCTTTTTTATGCCTAGGTTTAAATAATAATTATTATTCTCACCGCTTTATTAAACCTTTAGCTCACGGTCTGTTATTTAAAAAATATACAATTTTCTTAACAATTGCGGGTTTCCCAATGCTAATGCCATTTGATAAATTCTTTTGTTACAACAAACAGAAATTCCTTTGTACAACGAAATGAATGCGCGCGAGCGCCGAGCAGGAACAGTTTTTACTTCCAACAGTAGGTATTAGTGAACCAATTCCTCATAAAGGATAAACACATCTCTATATATAAAAATGAATGTTTGTCAGTGTGTCCTCGATTTTCTCGAAAACTACTGGACCGGATAAAATAGCAGTTTGTTCTTATTAGTGCCGAGAAGGTTTAGATAGTAGTTTGAATGTAATCCAATATGTAAAACTGTTTGTAAAATTTGTATGAAAAATATTGAACCCGCCGTTGTATTGAGGTTAGCCCATAAATATACAACAATAAATATTACATATAGTTTGTTCATTGTTTAGATATAGTAATAGTCGTCACAAGGCATTAATTTCGTTATCAAATCAATTATGGCACACAAACGACAAGCAAGAATTCGCAAATCCATCACTTTATTCCAAAAAAATAAAATTATCCCGAGCAAGGCCGGGTACACATCAGGTGTATTTTTAAATCAAATAATTACGTTTTATTTATTTATTGCAATACTTGATTTATGACGATGAGCTATCTAATCTAATTAAAAGAAGTGTACGTGAAAACATTTGTTTTTATTATCGGTCAATAGATTAATGTTGTTTTACGATTAAAGTTTTACAAATGATTGACGTCATCATTTATAAATATTAGCGTTAGATGTTTAAAAAAACATGTGAATAAAAATGCTAAGTTCTCCTATAGTATATGTAACATATTTAACAGGTAGACCATTTATTAATAATAATATTGAAGTGGGTGTGTACTGTGGCGATAAGCAATTTATCTATTTCCAATTACTCCACCATACTTTTCCTAGCTAGTTATTACAATAATATATTATTAGATACACGGATTATCGTCACCCGCTGTCACTAGTCATTATACAGGACAGAAGAGTAAGTAATACATACATGTTGGCACTAACAGGATGAAGCCATAAAGAAGCGCTGTCGAGCTTTACAGTTTCCAATCTATCCTCTCCGTCCACTGCGGCAGGTATACACGTTACACGACAGACAGACGACAGTGGACACCGGCACAGCACAGCACAAGCTCAAATACACAGGCAACAGACGACTGGCGGAACCGCTCACCGATACTACACTGACTGTAGTCTACAGTCTACACTGAGCGGAGCAGACTTACACTGGAAGTGGCGCTCGCTGCAGCTAGTTACCCGCCCCACCCAGCCACCTAGCCACCTAGCCACCCAGCAAACCCCAGGTAATATGAGACCACAAGGTAGAAATCGATACCCAATGCGATCAGAAGCCTTTCGGCGGACAGGCTGTAAATCTACATTTTACTGACTTGTTCCGTACGACCATACAGTACTTCCAACTTCTTTAGCAGATGGGTATCAACAAGTACGAGAAAAATGATTTTTAGAATAATACCAATCTCCAATCAAGACTGTTCTTTGTTTGGAGATGGGTAAACAAAGAACGTTGCATTTTTTTAAAGATTAAATTTGTTCAAAATGTGCTTGTGAAAAAAATAAAATAATTGTAAGGTGAGGTGTTTTAAGTGCAGTTGAGTGGTTTCGGTGTCAGTCTGTGTTTGGTGTTAAGATGTTTTCTATTTCAGATCTCCCTGTGTAACGTATCCAGTGTTTTATTTGATTTTTAAATTTATTATGGTGATAGGTGGGTAATATCAATAGGGCTCAGAGAAACAATTCGTGGTAGTATAATCTTTGTTTATTTTATAATAATCATATAACGTCCACTAGGTACTAAGTCTTAATATTAAAGAGTGTCTATTTCACTGAATTCACTTGGACTTAATTCTATGGAGTGTCTAATTCACTGAGTTTACTTTTAGTTTATAAAGGCTGAGTTGACACTGGGAGTAACACTGGGTAACTTCACGGAGTTGACTTTAGTTTACAAAGGCACTGGGTAACTTCGCTGAGGTGACTTTAGTTACAAAGGCACTCGGTAACTTCACGGAGTTGACTTTAGTTTACAAAGGCACTGGGTAACTTCACTCCGCGGTGACTTTCCTTTCCGGAGGTAAGTCGAGGTAAGCACTCCACGGGTGGAAAGTCCGTGGTGGGGGTTTGGCAGCTATTTGCTGGTAACAGCGGGAGTCTGCAGCTCCGGGAGAACTGCCTTCTGTAGCCAAAATCCCCCCTTTTGAACGCCTGTCGAACTCGACGGCGGTTTCTTCGGGAGCCCGTCCCTTGCGTCCGGCGGCCTGTGATTGGCTCGGCATGGCGCACGGGGTTTATCCCTTTGGGCGCTGCGGCGGAGCCTTCCGGGCGGGCGAGTTCTTTCAACGGTGTTTTAGCTCATTGCCATCTCGTATCAATCCACCCGGGCTTCTTGAGCCAAAACTTCGTTATTTGAATCGTCCACCCGGTCTCCTTGGATTTCCGGTGCCCTTTTTATGTCGTCTGCATGGATTTTAATATGTTTGCCCCTTTTATCTACCCAGTAGGTGTTTCCTCTTCCTATTTTCGTGATAATTTTATGAGGACCACTCCATTTTGGTGCAAATCCTGCGAAGTTTCCTTCTGGGGCCCCGGTTAACTGGTGTTCCTTTATTAACACCGCTTCTCCTTGCTGGTATGTAAGCAAGGCTTGCGCCACTGGGGCGTACCTCTCTTGGTACGCTGCTTGGTTTACTCTAATGTTCTCATCTGCTATTTCTCGCTGGTGGGGTAAGACGATTTCCCCTTCTGCGTTGTCTGGGTAAGCCTGCCACTCTCCTGGTCTCGGTATATCGTATCCCAGTAGTGCTTTACTGGGTGATACGCCTGTTGCTTCGTTCCGCCTGTTTCGGGTCGTCATTATTACTCCCGACAGTTTATCATCCCATTCGTTGTGAGGTGAGTCTCTGAGGAGAATTCTCAGTCCTTTTTTGATCTCCTGGTTTCTCCTTTCTGTAGGGTTTGAGCGTGGGTGGTAGATGGCTGTTGTCCAATGATTACATTGCCATTTTTCTACTGCGGCCAGCCATTGGCGGTGGTTGAACTGTCGTCCGTTATCTGTGAGTATGCGTCTCGGGTAGCCATACCTTGGGAACACTTCCGTTTCTAAATGGCGGATTATGATTTTTGCTTTGCTTGACTTTATCGGAAATGCTTCTACCCATCTTGTGAATAAGTCTGTTACCACGAGTATGAATCTATTTCCATGTAAGGTTCTTGGGTATGGTCCCATAATGTCGGCAGCGACCACTTCAAATGGTTTGTTTGGTTTTGTGCCTCCTTGAGGAGCGGCGGGTCTATTTGGGCCGCGTTTTGATGTTGCACACGTCATGCACTGACGTACTAGTCTGCGGATCTCTTCGTTCATTCCCGGCCAGAAGTAGTGCGTTGCTATTGCTCTCGTTGTCTCTGCTGCTCCCGGGTGGTTTGCTGTGTCTGAGTTATGATATTCTTCCAAAACTTTTGTAATTGTGTTTCTAGGGACCACCAATCTATCCATCTTTCCTTCGTCTTTTTTCCAGAGTACTCCTCGGTGAACGTTGTACCTTGTGTAGTGCTTAATGTCAATGGCATTGCTCAGAATCTCTCTATCGTTTAGGGTGTTCCAACGACCTATCCTTTTCCGTATTTCTCGATCTGTTGGCTGTCCTAATTTTACCGCACTTGCTAGGGTTTGTTGTTCTTCTTCCTCCTCCGAGTCTATTTGGTTTATGCCGTCATATCTTCCAACTTCCGGATAGCTCTCTCGAGTGTTCCCTGTTACCATTTCGAGTACCATCTGCGTTGGCCCTGGGTTTCTGGACAACGCGTCGGCGAGCTCATTGGCTTTTCCCGGACAGTGTTCTACGGTAAAGTCGTAGTCTTGCAACAGTAGAGCCCATCTTGTGAGTTTGGCTCTTTCGTTCTTCGCTTCATTTAGCCATGTTAGAGCTCGGTTGTCCGTTATGAGTTTAAAATGCCTCCCTTCTAGGTAAGGTCGGTACTTTTTAATAGCCCATATTGCTGCCAGTGCTTCCTGTTCATTGCTATGGTACCTTTCTTCGGCTGGTGAGAACCGGATACTTGAATATGAGATCACGTCTCGTGACCCATCTTCGTTTTTATGGAAGAGTACTGCCGCGGCTCCCACTTTACTTGCGTCTGTCTGCAATATGAATTCTCTACTAAAATCGGGTCTCTTGAGTTCCAGTGGTCCAACCGTTGCGTTTTTTATTTGTTGCATAGCTTCTTCAGCTTCTGTGGTCCATTGGAATTTTATCTTATTCCTTGTAAGATTTGTTAAGGGCGCCGACATCTCGGCAAAGTTTGGTATGTATTCCCTAAGCCAGTTGCATACTCCTAGAAAACTACGAAGCTCTTTCCTTGTTTGCGGGGATGGTGTGTTTTTTATGGCATCTTCGTGTGGGCTCTGGGGGGTATTGCCTGAGGCACTGACTGTGTGTCCCAAATAGGTAATTTTGTCTGTGGCGATGTTGCATTTTTCTGGAGAGCATTTTAGTCCGAATTCTGCTAAGCGTTCTAAGATGAGGCGGAGGTGGCGTAAGTGTTCCCTCAAGTTTTCGGAATATATGACGATGTCATCTAGGTAAGCCATGGCGAATTTCCTCAGGTATCCGGCTAATACTTGCTGACTCATGATTCTTTGAAACGTTCTGGGTGCTCCCTTTAACCCGAATGGCATTACTCTGAACTGAAAACTGCCTCCATCTGGTGTGGTGAATGCCGTTTTCTCTCTGTCTTCTGGGGCCATCGGTACTTGCCAGTATCCACTTTTTAGATCCAGTACAGTGAATACCTTGGCTGTGCTCAGGTCTTTAAGTGTTTCGTGTATGATTGGCAGAGGTGAGGGTTCGGCTATTGTGGCTTGATTCAATTTTCGGTAGTCTATGCAGAACCGTCTTCCTTCCTTTCCCTTTTTGGCCACCATCACTACTGGGAAGCTAAATGGGGATCTGCTGGCTTCTACTACTCCTTCCGCTAACATTCCTTCAAGTTGTTTATATAATTCCCTTTTCTTCTCATCCGAAAGGCGGTGTGGTGGGACGCAGATAGGTCTCTCGTTAATTAGGTGGATTTTGTGTGGTGGTACTTTCGCTGTTCCTGTCACGGGGGAAAATACTTCGCTATATTCGCGTATTAGGTCCGCGTATCCTTCCTTCTCCTGGTCTGGAATTTGATTTAATAGTGGCCAGTGGATCTCGTCCTTCTTTTGTTCCTGGCGAATGGGTACGAAGTGGGTGGTTGTTCTGATTGATCTTCCGAAATTTAAACAGTTTCGCATGAAGTCTATTGAAGCCTCTTCTTGGGAGAGCCAATCGCGTCCTAAGATAATATTTTCTCTTAGGTTTTCTCCCACGAGAAATTTCCATTCCTGTGTTGTATTCTGGATGTCAAATTTCAACGGAACGATACCCTTTATTCGCATTACGTCTCTTGTATTCGCCAGTTTAAGGCATTTGATGGAAGATTGCTCTAGTTTGGCCTTTTGTGCTATGGCCGTTTTTATTAGAGAGTGGGAGGCTGCTGAGTCTATGAGCGCTTGATAGGTTTGTCCCTCTATGTTCACTCTTATTCTCGGTAGGAAGGAACCCGATGTTGCCGTGTGGCACTCTGCTAGTTGTCTCGGTTTCTTTCTTCTTCGCCCGGGTCGCTGTGTTAGTACCGAGCTCCCGGGCGGTACCGGTTTTCCGGGTTCCGGTCTCTCCTGTTTCGGTTTACTGTGGATCTTTGGGCCGGTGGTTGGCGGTACGGTGACCGTCGAGGTGGAGAACGGCGAGGCTGGTCACGGCGAGGCGGTGAACGGTGCTGAGATGAACTCCGCTGAGGTGACCGGTGAGGCGGAGAGTCGTGTCTGGTTTGACGTTGGCCCAGAATCTTGAACCTTCCTTTGGAGTTCTCATACCTCATCGCCTGGTTCATCCACTCCTCCATGGTGGTGGCGTATACGTGGGCGTACTGTGGTAACATCTGACTATTACAGAACGCCGGTACGAAAACATCTAACTCTGAGAGGTCTTTCTTTGGGTGAAGCCGTGCGAACATCCTTTGGTTGTTTATTATGAATTCAGCCAAAGATTCTGTGTTTTCTTGAATTTTGTGGAATATTTGGTTTTGAAGCCGGAGTTCCACTTCTGGTCCCTCGTACTCCCGAAGGAAAAATCTTTTAAAGTTCTCCCATTCTGGGTGCTTGTATGTGTTAGCCCAGTCCTTGGCCTTATCTCGGAACTGGGTTGTTGCTACCCTTGCTTTGTTTTCTTCGTATGTTTTTGCCGCTTTAAAGTACTCCTCGCACCGTTCCAGGAAGAGTCGTGGGAATTCGTCCAATCTCCCGGAAAATATTGCCTCCAGGCGAGGTTCCCTTTGACAAACGTACATGTTTGCAAATTGGCTTGCTATCACTGTCCCTATTTCCGTTATTTGACTTGCCGTTATTTGTATCGTCAGGGTGTCTGTCCTCCCTGTTGTCTGTAGGGGAACATTCGCTGTGTCAGCTGAAGTCGAGGTTGAAGCCGGGAGGTCGTTTAGTTTATCGTTGGACATGGTGGCGCTTTCTGCTGCCGTGCTACGTGTTTGTGGCATTTTCATTTATTTATTTTTTCAATAAATAAAATTCATACCACTTGTTGGTTTCCTGAGCCCACTTTTGTTCGGTGTATTGCCACTCTTGTCTTTCCCATAGGGTAGTCACTGAATTTATGTATTTAATTTTTTTTTTTTTTAAAACATTGTTCACTGACTTGACAAACACGCTGGGCGCCAATTGATAGGTGGGTAATATCAATAGGGCTCAGAGAAACAATTCGTGGTAGTATAATCTTTGTTTATTTTATAATAATCATATAACGTCCACTAGGTACTAAGTCTTAATATTAAAGAGTGTCTATTTCACTGAATTCACTTGGACTTAATTCTATGGAGTGTCTAATTCACTGAGTTTACTTTAGTTTATAAGGACACTGGGTAACTTCGCTGAGTTGACTTTAGTTACAAAGGCACTGGGTAACTTCACTGAGTTGGCTTTAGTTTACAAAGGCACTGGGTAACTTCACGGAGTTGACTTTAGTTTACAAAGGCACTGGGTAACTTCGCTGAGGTGACTTTAGTTACAAAGGCACTCGGTAACTTCACGGAGTTGACTTTAGTTTACAAAGGCACTGGGTAACTTCACTCCGCGGTGACTTTCCTTTCCGGAGGTAAGTCGAGGTAAGCACTCCACGGGTGGAAAGTCCGTGGTGGGGGTTTGGCAGCTATTTGCTGGTAACAGCGGGAGTCTGCAGCTCCGGGAGAACTGCCTTCTGTAGCCAAAATCCCCCTTTTTGAACGCCTGTCGAACTCGACGGCGGTTTCTTCGGGAGCCCGTCCCGTGCGTCCGGCGGCCTGTGATTGGCTCGGCATGGCGCACGGGGTTTATCCCTTTGGGCGCTGCGGCGGAGCCTTCCGGGCGGGCGAGTTCTTTCAACGGTGTTTTAGCTCATTGCCATCTCGTATCAATGGTTATTGTGATTTTGAAAGAAGAAAAAAAAATTCCAGTCTATCAAATAATATTTTTCCATAGATTTAAAATATATGCGAATAACATGTATTTTTTGCGTGCTATCTATCGTTTTTTTATGGAAAAGGGGGTAATAGATAAATAACTGTAACATTCCAGAAGACAGGGTTTCAATTAGGGATTGCAAATCTAGATTTCTAACCATACAAAAATTCGGACCAACTCCGAATTTTTTTATTGTAGAAATCCGGATTAATAGCTAAAAATTTTAATTAAGCATAATTAAAACAAGTTCAACCGATTCAAACAATAATCTAATAAAAAGACCTGCATCATTACAGAAAGCTTATTTGCAGGTTTCAGAAATACTGCATTGTCTCTCCTCTGACGTCATACGAGAGGAGGTCATTGTTTCCCAGCTGGCTCATCCTTTCGATGATCATTTTCTTTACAAAACATTTTTGTTGAGCATTATTTTACTTGGGAGCTAATCAATTTAAGACAAACGAAAAAAAATACGAAAGTAACATATAGGTACAATTATGGGCAGTTCAGTTGAATCCCTGTCAAATGAACATTTGATTATACGAACATGAATTTATTAATACAAAGGTATCATTATTTTTTGTTTACATCCCACTAGCCGGATAGTAAGTATCCAGTTCTGGAGTAGTAGCGCTGGTGACTGACACAAGCCGCTCCCGACAAGAGTTGAAAGGTTTTAAAATGCGGGTGAAAGTAGCGCATAGAAAAATGACAACAAAATTTTAAAATTTAACATTTTATATTTATAAAAAAATTATTTATTTATTTATAAAATACATGATATTTAATAGAGACATTTACATGGAGTAGATACATTAGATCACCATACTAGGCGGCTGCCTGTTCATGTGACCAATGGAGTATAGTTACTTTGTACGAAGTCTAGTGTAAACATATGGATTTATTATATTAATTATATTAACATGCTGACAATTGGAAAAATTATAAAAGAAAGTAGAAGATGGAAAGGAGAAAAAGACATGCGTAAGGATTAGATCACAAAAATATACTTTTTTTATTTTTATATGAGCAAGCATGCACACATGTGCACATAGGTGCACACTTAAATACACACGCAAACACATACGCATATAATATACACATATATGTACGCATATATACACATATGTACACACACATACACACATCCTTATGTATGTATACATATACACACACATACACATGAACGTAAAATGAACATACACATATATATCCACACACCTAAACAACATATACACCTCTATCTGAATACGAGAAATAGGCTACTAACACTATCACAATCACTAAGTCCCCAAACGCCTTCTTAAAACTGTGGTATTTAGTTATTGCCTTTATTTCAATTGTTAAATTATTATTTTATATTGAGTACTTTGAAGTCCTTGAATAAGTCCTTCGTGGGGTGAATATAGTGTACTTTGTAAATAGTACGCATTCTCAATTTTTAAGCTTTAATTAATGGATTTAATATAGTTTTATAGCTTCCTCCCCAGACTATTATTCCATAAAATATAATTGATCGACATAGGGATAAGTATACTGTTTTTACTGTATTTTTATTTAATATATTTCATAATGATCTGAAGATATATGACAGTTTTCGTATACGGTTTGTGACATTAATTACGTGTTCTTCCCATTGAAGTTTATTATCAATTATTACACCCAAGTATCTAATGGAATCTACTCGTTCCAGTGAGCTGCATAGGCAATTTGAGAGATCTCTTCAAGAATGTATTTTTAGTACATGATTGATTGAAGGCTGACTTGGAATATTAAGACTAAATGTTAGATATTTCGTTTTAGTCATATTTAACGTAAGTAGATTGTCATCCAACCATTGTTTAATATTTTTCAATATTAGTTCCGCTCTATGAAACGTTTCTTCCCATGTCTTACTTTTTAGTACTAGTGCAGTATCATCGGCGAAAGTGATTATGTTGCCATCAATCGGTAGTCTACATAAGTCATTAATGTAAATGAGAAATGTATGGGACCGAGTACACTGCCCTGTGGTACACCAAAATTGATGCTGGTTGAATAAGATGATTTACGTGATGGTAGCTTAACACACTGCTTTCTGTCTGTTAGGTATGATTTGAACCATTCAAACGCCTTATTCTTTATTCCGATTTTTTGGAGCTAAGCTAGAAGGATTGGGCGAGAAACTGTGTCAAATGCCTTATCTAAATCCAGAAATATTGCCAAACATTTATCACCTTTGTCTAGGGCTTGTGTTATATGTGACGTTAATTCTAAAATAGCTGAATCTGTGTTTAGTCCTTCTCTGAAGCCATACTGGTTTGACGAGAGAATGTTGTATTTAGTAAGATGGCCGATGAGTCTTATTTTAACTATTTTTTCTATAATTTTTGATAGCGATGATAATATGGAAATGGGTCTGTAGTTTTCTATATTAGTAGGAGTTCCGGTCTTAAAAATTGGTTGAACTAAAGCGAGTTTGAGTTTGTTTGGGAAAACACCATTATTGAGACTGAGGTTAATGATATGTACTAGTGGTTGGTTTATAAAGGGTTCAATTATTATAAGTATATTTGAGGATATTTTGTCGTGATTGTATGAGTGAGAGAGCTTTAATTGTTTAATGGTTTCAGCGGAGTTAGTAGAGTCTAATGTGAGTATATTATTTATTTCACTGGTAGATTGATTGATTACATCGGCAAGATCATTTTCATCCGCCGATGTCTTATTTTAAATTTGTGATGCTAGGTTCTTACCGATATTACAAAAATATTCATTTATGTGGTTGGTTACAGTGTCTGGATGGTCTATTATGGAGATGTCTTGTCCGTTGATATTTAATTTATTGATTGGTGGTATTGGATTATCAGTGTTAGATATTTCTTTGATAATATGCCAGATTTTTTTTATTACCGGCTCTGGACAGTTTCTCTTTATAGTAGTTTTCTTTTGTAGTTTTAATGAGATTATAATATATACGAGTATTTCTGTATTTTTTATAAAATATTTGGGCTTGAGTGTGTTACATAACGCATATACCCTATAAATTACTAGCCACTCGTTAAGTTAGCACCCCTAGCGTCAAAAAAATAAACATTACTCATACGCGGTCCCGGGTACGGCCGCGGGCTCGCAACGCTTCACTTTCTCTGTGGACCCGGGCTTGTCAACATCCTCTCCGAGGTGCACCATCCATCATGGACTTGGCGATGGAATATTACCCGGACGCACGACCGACAACCATCATTCCCAACCGTGAGCTGTATCTTGATTATCCCCTTTACCTTGTGTTGTAATTCCATTTCGAGCCACATTTAACAATGCCGTTCGTAGAGTTATTTCAGAGAGAGAATCTTAGATTACCCGTAACATTTTTGTAACATTTAGGTTAGCATGATCCCTTTGTGTAATCTTACTATGCCTGTGTCCTTTTTATACCAAGTAAACAACTGATTACTGAAAGCATCTGAGAGTTTTAATTAATAAAGTCTCGAGTCACAATCCCCAATTATAAGACTGCCCGTCGATTCACGATCCTGAAGAAGAGCTCTGAGGCCTGCCGATTGTGAGCTAGTCGTAGGTCCCGAGCTGAGCTCCCTGGAAGAAAACCCCTCTCAGGGTATACACACACACACACACACACACTGTCTCCCGCAGATGCACCTTCCCAACCTTCCTCCTTACCTTCTCCCGCATTCCCGCTTTCCCCGCACAAATCCGTAAGTTAACACTGGCGCCCAACGTGGGGCTTTCTTTGGGAATTGGAAACAGACTCCATACATTGAACTTGCCGCAATTATTCTCGTTGCAAACATAGTTCCTGCTCATAGGATGCTTTCAGAATTGGTATAAATGTCTCTTATTGTATTGTATCTTCTCCCTGTAAATTGTTCCCACAGCAATTTTTTTCTGGAATCATCTCTAAACATGTTCAAAAACCGTTAAAATACGCGTCAGATTGTTCTAGAAACAGTTTCGAGACGTTTGTCTAAAAAACCGTTAAAATACGCGCCAATACATTCTAGAACATTTCATGTCACGTGACGCGACGATCGCATCGGGAACATTCGACGAAGCGCGGCAGAATTCTGGAACATTCGACCGAATTCTTTTTCTCAACCAAACTCGTCTGAAGTTCGCTTGAACAATCTCCAGACGCAGCGCGTCGTAGCATTGTCAAGTTGGCAAAATTGAATCTATACCGACTTGCAAATTAACAGAATAGGCAACTTTACAGTCCCTTTTGTCTCTCTCAAGTTGCCTAGATCAAATCAGCTGATTTTTTTTGACAGCTCCATAAACAAACAACTCGCGCCGTCCCTTACGTTGCAATCGGCTTTTCAACAATTAAGTAATTTTCAATAAATAAGATCTCAAACACATCATTAAGTCCTCTTGTCCAGTAAACAACAGGTACAACTAATTTACAACAAGGATTACCTACTTAAATTTCCTCAAATAATTCTCGCAAATATGTAACATTGTGTTTACATATTGTATTGCAAATATGTAACATTGTGTTTACATATTGTATTGATACCTTATTAAGTGAATAAAAACCCTCCGACAGTGACAATAATAATAAAAAATAAGCCAAAGACAATTAAATCAAGTGGTACTTTAAATTTATAATTAAAAATACTACGCCAGTGTTTCAGAAAAATAAACTTCAAAAATAAATTAATGACGAATTTTTATCCCTTTTCGAGTTTCTCTCTTAAAAAAAAAAAATCAATAATCAAGGAAGTGATTGTCAATTACCGGTTCCCTAAATCCAATTACGGGCCTAGTGTCAATTAACCTCAAGTTTCAACAAGTGTAAAGTGATTTTTGAAAATTACCATTTTCTAAACTAGAATCTTGGCAATTTTTTCAAGTTTTAAGTAAAAGTTACAAAAGTGAATAGTGAAATTTAAAATATCTTCCCCCTAAACAAATCCCTGGCCAATTTTTGTTAAATTTCAAACACTTAGAAAAATCAGAGGTTCTCAACTTTTTTTTCTAAGTCTAAAAATTTTTTTTTTTCTCTCTCCTTTTTTAAAATTTTAATTCTCAAAATGGAATCCACACCTGCCTTGGGTATCATCGCCAACATACACCAATCAAACAAGGACACAATTCTTCAAGCATTGCGCGACAGAAACCTGTCTCCACAAAACAAAACTAAGAAAGCTCTAATAAAATACGCACAGCTTTTCAACACAAAATACATCAAGGCCCAGCCCTTCAATTCCATGCAGCCCGGCGAAGGAGAAGTCATTCCTCAAGATTACAAAAATACCATCTCGGTCACAGAGGAATTAAATATAAACTACGACCAATTTCATCAGAATGGAAAGTCAACCACTCCACAATTACAAACCTCTGTCTACCCTCGAAGATTACGTTTGGAAACTGGACTGAGAAGAATCTCAGATTCAGTATACGCTCCATCTGACATTTATGTCAAATACAACATGAAGGACATCTGCATAACTGGAAATATGGAAACAATAGAAACCATATACCATGTTGACTCATCCATACCCTGTGGACAAAATCAACAATTGCCACATGTTGCGAATGTCGCAGAAACATTCACTATTTAACATGTAAGAAAACCTTGCATTTTTGGGAAGTTACATTAGTGTCAGATGTAACACTTTCCTCTTGTAACATAATTGTATATAATCAATCGTCTGTTTTGTTTTCAATCTCTGTTTTCATTCTTCATTTTCACTCTTGACGGACACCTTTTTTCCTTTTTTTGAAACTGTACACTTCAAAATAAGGAAATCACCTTTGTTGTCGGTAATTATTTCTGGGAAGCGCACCCAGAGGTGTTACTCTACCCTCTTACTTTAACAACGTTTCCGTCCCATCATGTCATGTGTAAATATTCAATTCATCTCTGTGTTTGTCTTTTCTTGTGCAACCTTTTGTCATTTTGTTTGTTCAAATATCTCACTCCTCGAGAGTACATACGTACAAAAGTCATTGACTTTTGTTACACACCCAATTACAGTAACCAAACTCTGGTTAGGATTTTCAGTCAAATGCAAGTGTAAATTCCCGCTGTGGTATCAACATTCTGACTCAAAGATCACACCTGTTGAACGAAAGTTATAACGGGTAAATGTTTAGTTTTTTCAATTTTTCCAAAATTGAATGGCGCTCACACCCTGATTGCTCTTTAAATTTTCCCACTTTTCAGAACTCGACACTGACACGTCAATTCTAAAAAACATCATTGGCATAATGAACAATCTTAAGATCGGTTCCCCTCACTAATGACAATTACTTTGTATATCTATTGCCTTGTTATTCCAAGTATGTAAAACCTAAAGTGGTCTTGGATAAGCCATGGTAATATGTCCCTTGTTAGGTTCATGTCTTGTATTGTCCCTAATTCATTTTGTGCTGCGTAAACTTAGCCTTATAACTAAGTCATCACAGTAACTCTCTGGCAAAAGAGTAAGTAAAACCAATTCGGTCTCTTCTGCAAAATACCTTTGCTCTGTGTAAGTAAATATTTTACCATCACTTTGCTCCCCTCGTTACAATTAGAGTTTTTTAAAACCATTTAGGTCTCTTTTGTACTTGTTTTTTGTATTATTTAAAATGTACATTTTACGCCGTGTTAAGGACTGTTAATTCAATCATTAAATATATGGTATTAATGTTAACCTCGCCGTCTGTATTGAAATGGGTACCTTTTGAACATAATTGTTGTATTACATGATACGTGTGAACGTTAAAATATCTACCATGATACGAGGAGTCGTCATAATCACTCTTGTTGTCAACTATGTTGACATTTAGGTAAATTTGTTTCAGTAATTGTCATAAATTCCTAATTTTTTTTACCGTCTTTTCAATACTGGGCAACCCTTGCAAATCGTTCAATTTTGCGCGATACGTGGAGACGTAATAAAACTCACCATGATACGTGGAGACGTAATAAAACTCACCATGATACGTGGAGACGTAATAAAACTCACCATGATACGTGGAGACGTAATAAAACTCACCATGATACGTGGAGACGTAATAAAACTCACCATGATACGTGAAGACGTTATAAAACTCACCATGATTCGTGCGAACGACATAATATCTTTTGGCTTTTCTTGAAATAAAGTTTGCCACATTTGTTGTCTATCGAACTAAATGTTTGATATTTTGTGATATTTGTATAAAACTTGTAACTCGTTGTCTAGGAAACTCGTCAAACGAATAAGAAAACTCCTAGGTTTGTGAAATTTGAACAAGGGTCTGTCATTTTCCCACAAACGTGTAGAAGATTAAAACGACCCCTAGCCTTTCGCCTAATACACGCGAAAGACTAGTTCTGTATAACTGTGTATGCTGTAATCATCATTCATTTGTACAAATGTAATGAGTCCAGAACCCTGTTGTTTACTTTCCTTCATTCTCCCCAAGAGATTGAACCTGGACTCTAGCCAGATCACAGCAGATTTCTGTACTCAATTTCCTTGTCACCCAAGTGAAATAAATGATTCATGTATTTGGAAATTGTACGTTACGCTCTCAGCATAACGTCTGTCAAATAGGTCAAACCTCATCCATGAATTATTTTCTCAACTTCACCCTCAAAATATCTTACCTTGATAGTAATATATTGTCACCGCCTCAGCGATTACATTGACCACAAAGGGTCAATTGCTTTCAAGTGAGATATATGTAATTATGTACAAACCTCAGTTCTTGTATCAGTGGATATGTATTCAATGCTACTGCACTGAATGGACTATATATTGTCACCTTTGATGCTGAATACTGGTATTTGTATATAATTAAAGACTTTCAGCTCAGTTGTTTATTTCCTTTTTGTTCGTTCTCTCTCTCTCTGGAATTCTCTAAATGCGGTTAACCTACGTTCTTTTCTCTCTTACAACACACTTGTTTCTCTCCAAACTTTTGCATCATTGGTCTACCAGGCAGGTAAACTTCAAGAATTTTATTTTAATAATAATTTCCCCCTGGACTAAAAAGAAGCCCAGCAGCCTTCTTCATCATCAGCCCAGCAACCTTCTTCATCACCAGCCTAGCAGAACTTCACCCCATCACCACAAACTGTCACGGAGGTTCATCTTCTTCAACCACAAACATAAAAACACCCGACCCTGCTTACCATAATCAAGCTGGAGTCGTACGTGTAGTTGCGAACCAAGTTGTCTCATAATACATAGACACTTTCAAAACAACCTTTTGGACATGTCAGTCCTAGGCCCGTTCCAGTTCATCAATAGCCAGCTGCCGTCTTTTGTCACGCTAGACATAGACTCATCATTGTCTTGCATACATTATCACTACCAAGACACGTTCCAGTTCATCAATAGCCAGCTGTCGTCTTTTGTCACGCTAGACATGGACACAACCCTTACCTTGTACACCATAACTGTCAAGACTTACCAACATTGCCGCCGCGCAATATTCACCATATACAACCACTTCACCTTGGAACATCATCAACCATATTCCTGCCTCGCCACCTGGCATAAGGAATCCTCTCTGGCTCATCTCGCAAACCACAAACCATTTACTGCTGTTTATTTCTCCAAACCTCTGTGATGATAACTCTCCACCGAACTTTTGTTTTTACTTGACCCGAGTGTTATCTCGAAAGGGTCAGGTTACAGTGAAGTCATAACATAAAACCAGTGAATAACCCACGTCACACCACAACGCAAAACCACTCCGAAACTTAGCTTACAGACCAATGATAAACCATAGAGCCATTTTTTTTTTCTTGTTTCTATTCAACATAACCATGTATTTTTGTTTCTATTCAACATAACCATGTATTGTTATCACTGTTCTGCATAACTATGTATTATTTTGTTGATTTTAGTGCATAATCATGTATGTTTGCCCATCTCTCACATTGTAATTCACCCATCTCTAGTTTATAAGGATAGCTAGATCTCTCTCTCTCTCTCTCTCTCTGCTTTCTCATTCTTGTAACGACGGTGCATTTTAGAGGATTTTTTTAGTCCTACAGCTTCATTACCACGGCGCTTTTTTCGTGACATGGGGGAATGTGTTACATAACGCATATACCCTATAAATTACTAGCCACTCGTTAAGTTAGCACCCCTAGCGTCAAAAAATAAACATTACTCATACGCGGTCCCGGGTACGGCCGCAGGCTCGCAACGCTTCACTTTCTCTGTGGACCCGGGCTTGTCAACATCCTCTCCGAGGTGCACCATCCATCATGGACTTGGCGATGGAATATTACCCGGACGCACGACCGACAACCATCATTCCCAACCGTGAGCTGTATCTTGATTATCCCCTTTACATTGTGTTGTAATTCCATTTCGAGCCACATTTAACAATGCCGTTCGTAGAGTTATTTCAGAGAGAGAATCTTAGATTACCCGTAACATTTTTGTAACACTTAGGTTAGCATGATCCCTTTGTGTAATCTTACTATGCCTGTGTCCTTTTTATACCAAGTAAACAACTGATTACTGAAAGCATCTGAGAGTTTTAATTAATAAAGTCTCGAGTCACAATCCCCAATTATAAGACTGACTGTCGATTCACGATCCTGAAGAAGAGCTCTGAGGCCTGCCGATTGTGAGCTAGTCGTAGGTCCCGAGCTGAGCTCCCTGGAAGAAAACCTCTCTCAGGGTATACACACACACACACACACACACTGTCTCCCGCAGATTCACCTTCCCAACCTTCCTCCTTACCTTCTCCCGCATTCCCGCTTTCCCCGCACAAATCCGTAAGTTAACAATATCTATATGTTTCAGAAACAAAACAATAAAATTATCCACTCATCTCAATAGGACAGTCCTGTGTTGACATGAGCGGCTTTACAATTTTAGTGAAACGATATATTATAAAAAAAAACTTTAACAAATAATACCAAAGTTATTCAAACTCTAAACAACTATAAAACATACAGTAAATCTTTAAGTTGGGCGGTACATTTATAGATCACAACAATAATAATTTCATTGTAACTCCAATAATTATCATAAAGTAACTGTGCTCCAATTCGCACAACCATAGGGTGACCATATTTTTGTTAACAAGAAGTAGTGATTAAATAATAATAGGTAAATTATAAAAAGTACATAATAAACAGTAAATAGTTATAAATATTGCTTATAGTATATTGTTTATCAATATAATAATAATTATTTTTGGATGATTTGTATAGTGCCGTTTTTGTGAAAAATCACCTCAAGAGCGCTGTCATACATTATTTATAGTATATAGTATATTGTTAGCTGAAAGAAAGTTGCGAAGAAAAGCCTTATCAATATAATACATTTTTTATAGTATATTGTTTATCAATATACTAAATTACTTATCGTATATTGCTTATATTATATTGTTTATAAATATTATATTGTTAATCATAGTACATTGTTTATAGTATATTGTTTACCAATATAATAATAATTTGTTTATATTATATTGTTTATCAATATAGTACCTTGCTTATAGTATAATGTTTATAAATATCGTACCTTGCTTATAGTATATTGTTCATTACTATAGTATATTGTTTATCCCGATGAGGGGAGCTTTGCTTCTAAAACATGTAGATTTTTATATATTTTAGGGGAGGTTCTCATGAAACTCGACCAAAAAATCGATTTTTTTAAATATTTTTTACGATGGCTTATGATGTGTAGAATATGTTCCCAAAGCGGTTTGGTCGATAACGATTGCATAAGAAACTTATCGCATAAGAAAGGAATCTATCTTTTTTCACGAAAATTGAGTTTGCGCGATAATGGGTCTCTCACATCAATCTTTTTCAAATGCAAGCTTGTATTATTAATACTGTGGTAAGAATAGTTACTTCAAGCACCACCAAGAATCGCTACATGCGCTATGGCGTTGAAATAACGGAAAGCATTAATGTTAAAAAACGTCGAAAAAGTTAACCAAATCTTAAAACGCGTTTTCTGAAAAATCATGTTTTTCAAACTGGTCTCCACGATATCTAAAGAACTACTCGATGGATTAACTTGGATTTTTTTTTAAATTTTAAAGTAGATAGAATTTATTGGATCCCAAACCTAAATATGGATGATATTAGTCGTCTTTTTTATTTTATTTTCAGAGCACTTTAAAGAGCGAAAAATGTGAAAAATACGGTACTTAAAATTCACATCACCGCCATTTTTGTAATTTTTGACTTTTTATTAATATTATAGGTTCAAGCTCCAATAAATATCATGTAATTTATAAAAAAATGTTTTTATTTTATTTCAGATGACATAAACGTGCTGTGCGATGGAG
Organism: Halesus radiatus; assembly: GCA_022606495.2. Lineage (NCBI taxonomy): Eukaryota > Metazoa > Arthropoda > Insecta > Trichoptera > Limnephilidae > Halesus > Halesus radiatus. The sequence goes on along the minus strand of JAHDVE020003174.1, from coordinate 24,603 downwards.
ACCGTTAGGGTACCTTTTTTTTCAACGTAACGTTCAACGCCGTATTAACACTTCTCATGACACCTTTATGAACCAAAAAATATATTTTTCTACACTAGAGTCGATAAATAAGTATCAAAAATCTCAAGTTGTTAATTTACTTCCTTCTTTGAAAAAAAATCAAGAAAATCACCGTGTTTTTTGGCCTTTAGATGAGAACCCCCCCTTAATACAGTTATTTGAACCATGCAATTCTTATAAATGTATTAATTATGACGCCAAAAAGTGATTACGCATCTTTTGAAGAAACTATGCCTATTAATTTGCCATAATTTTGATATTTCATTTTTATAATATTATATGTATATATAGACTATCTGAAAACATTTAAAAATGTTAAAAAAAATCGATAAACTGCTGACAAACCAAAGAAGTTTATCATGCTCTAAATATATATGAAAAAATAATATATATATATATAAATATATGTTATGGTTGAGATTTTCACGGGTGTAAGATGTAGAATAATTTTCTCGGTTTAGGTTATAGGTTTTGACTAGGTTTTGACTTTTGGATTGAACGGACACGCTCAAGCGATCAGTTCAAAACAAAACTCAAGACATAAGGCCTCTGAAGATGGACAATGTGATTTGTCCGAAACGTCAGGAGTTAAAAAGTCCTTCGAAGGACTACATTACGCGGGTAAACCGAGAAAATTATTCTACATATAAATATATATATATATATATATATCTTTCTGCGTATCAGACCCTAAAGCCTGGAATAAACTGCCATACGATTTAAGATTGATTAAAGACTCGACGGAATTCAGAGCGAAGCTTAAAACTCATCTCTTCAGAAAGGCATATTCATACGTACGGCGGCAAGCCCATTTTATATAGAGACGCTAGCCAGCCGGTTAGTACACATTGAAAGTCGTTTACAGAAAGGTTTGTAACTTTTTATAGATATATAACCGCGACACTGAAAATAACTACAAATACTTGTTAATGTAAGTATTTTAACTAAGATATGTTAACTACAGACTCGGTTTACCTATTGAAACTATAAATTACAATCACTTAATGGAAGAACTAAAATTATTAAAACTATCAGATAGAAGAATTGTTTCTGATTTAACATTTATTTTCAAAATTGTTAATGGTTTTATAGACAGCCCTGATATCATCACTTTAATTACATTTAATATTCCAACTAGAACAATAATCTCAGAACTGAGTCATTCAAATATTCACTGGTACCTCGACTTCACACAATAGGTAATACATATTCAGATATAGTAGACATTTTCAACTGCTCGGAATACAAGTACAAACAAACGATTATTGCGTACATCCTGTATAATTATTAATATATGTGTCTAGAGTATAAGTAACAGTGAATGTGAGGTATGTTTTGATTTTTTGTCTCTGAACTTATTACTTAGAATGGTACATACAGTATGTTTTCCTGTATTTGTTCGATATATTATCTTTGAACCTATTGTGATGTGCTTTGCACCTGTCTTACTAATAAGTAACTTTATATGTAAAAGCCCATATAGGGCGTATATTATTAAATAAATAAATAATTTCAGTTAGAGCCAATAGAATTTTTTTGTCACACCTACACCTTCTTAAATGATTAAATATTGCAACGAGGCTGATAAGGTATCCGTCAAATTTTATTAATTTTATTTTCTGTACCTTTTTTTGTTTCGTTTAAGATTTGTTAATATTATCTTCGTCAATGATTAAATATTACTTTGAGGTTTATATAAACAAGTTATTTCAATAAATTGAATATATTCTTTCTGGACTTGTAGAAAAGTCAACAGATGTTCCATATAAATAAAAAAAATTTAAGGGTGTATCCGAGACACTATCTAGATTGCAAATAAAATTAGGTAGAACTTTGCAATTTACAAAAAGATAGCAGCCAATAATATGGAAAATAATTGAGGATAATATTGGTAAGTATTAAATTTGAAGTATGGTATCAATAAACTTAACGTAAAATAAATAGGTATTATTAGCTCAGTGGTTAGAGCGGTAATCCCAGTAAGACAGAGGTTCTAAGTTCGATTCCCAAATGTGACTGATATATTTTTATTTTCTGTTTCATGTTTATTTGAGATTTGTTGATATTATGTTATAATATTACAATGGGTTTTATAAGCTTCAATAAGTTATTCCAATAAATTGAAAATTTTTAGCTTTCCTTCTAACAAAAAACAAACAAATAAATAAATAAATACCGACTCTTTTTTTGCCACTAACCTTCTAATACACGTAAGATCAATAGCAAATTAGAATAAAATAGCAACTGGAATATCGTAATATAGTGTGTCCTGTACTTGCAAAATCATATCTTCCCAAGCTAAAATTTTATAATATAACGTGATAATCTGGATTGACCTGTCAGGTAAGTAAGTTTCTGTATCTTTTGGTACATAATAAGATAAACCTTACAAATGAAGAGCAATATTTATACAGCGCCCTTAATGTGATTTTTTACAAAAATAAGATTAACACTAGCACATTAAGATTAACACATTAAGACATGCTACTCATTGGCTACGGTGGTTGTAAAAAATATTGTATACAACCGGGAAGTGGGCTGCTCTGCGACCTGCTGTGGTCCGACCCCAACAAGGACACCGCCAGCTGGGGCGAGAACGAGCCTTTTTTTTTTTTTTTACATGAATACCTCACAAGAGTCCCAAACTGCTCCCAACCGTCTGGAGCCAGTGAGACTATGGCGTTCCCAATTGGGGAATGTTGTGAGGCTGAAGGAGAAGGGGAGGGGAAGGAGAAGGGGGAGAGGAAGGTGATGAAAAGGGGAAATACCTGGCTATTCAGATCTGGTCACCAAACACGGCTAAAAGCCATTTCAAGCAACGTTTCAATTCTGAATGGTGGTCTTTCACCAGGGCGATACTGAGAGTATCTTCCACTCCGCAACGTGCGTAAATACACCATATATTATTTTAAATTAATTAATTGTGAAACAACACAAATTAATTGAATAAAAATTACTTGCGCACGCCGGGATTTGAACCCGCGACCTTCGGATTCGTAGTCGAGAGCCTTACCCCTCGACCATGGAGGCCGTCAACCTTCGTCATTGAGATTGTGGCCAAGTTCCTCAACAAGCACGACTTTGACCTGATCTACCGGGTGCATCAGGTGGTAGAGGATGGGTATGAGTTCTTTGCCAAGAAGCAACTGGTCACTCATTTTTCGGCGCCCAACTACTGCGGGGAATTCGATAATGCAGGAGCAATGATGTCAGTGGACGACACGCTGAAGTGCTCCTTCCGGATCCTGAAGCCGGCCGACAAACGCCACCTGGCGTACGTGCAGACCAACACCAATCCGTCCCGTCACGCCGCCCAGGGGCGTCACCGAGACAAAGAAGATTTTGAGGGCCCTATGGATCAATCCCCCTGGCCACCATCCTCCCTCGCCGCTCCTCCCTTTTAAGAGTATTCTGTGTTATTTATCCTAAAAAATATGGATAATAATTCTTTGTCTTATCTTAAATAAATTCTTGAATATAATGGAAACAATCACTCTATCATTTGTATTAGCGTCTTGCAATATATCGTAAGGAATAAATACATTTAGATTTTTTTTTTTTCAATTTAACATTAAATTTAGTTTTGATAATTTAACTGCATTTCTTTATATGGTCTATAAATAATCTGTAATGATAGCCTGTCCAAAAGGAGAAAATAAATGTAAATGTAAAAAAAAATAATAATAATAATAAATTCGTAGAATAGACGTAACATAAGAATAAGAAGTAATATTTGTACAGTGATTTTTCACAAAAACGGTGCTATAGAAATGGTCCGATTATTATTATGAAGCAAATTTGATTGAAACCCATTAAAGTTATGGGGCTAAAGTTCCAGCCGTTTGTTTTCTAATGATGTTCTAGACCTATTCAACATGTGAACATTTATCAAGTTGTTTACTGATATCACAACAAAACCTATCTAACTCAAGGCAGAGTCGGGACAAGGGTGGGTCTCCCAATTATTTACTTAATGACCAAAAACAATTTTTTCTTTCTAGCAATCGATACAATGATAACAACGATTAACCATGTTGTCACAAAAAAGGGGAAAAAAATGTTGTGCTCTGTGCTACTTAAAAAAAACAAGGCTCGCCGACTGCGTACGGTGTGTCAATAAAATCTAGAAAATTCAAAAAAATAGAACTAAAATTTTTCATTGCTCTTGCAACACCAATTTTCGAACATTTTTTTTGTGGATACAAATGTGAGGATATGTTTGACATCCGAAACCGAAAGGATGACTGGAAGAAAAAAACGACACTTTTTTTTTCTATCCCTAAAAGTGCGAGCCTATTCCACGTAGTTTTTATTTTTTTATCTAGAAGTTCACCGGATAATTCAACACACGTATGAATTGGAATACCATTTAAAAGTGTTATAAAGTCTTTTTTTTAATATGAATACCGCACAAAAGTCCCAACTGCTCCCAACCGTCTGGAGCCAATGAGACTATGGCATCCCCAACTGGGGAATGTTGTGAGGCTAAAGGTATTGGAGAGGGGAAGGAGAAGGGGGAGAGGAAGATGGGGAAATACCTGGCTATTCAGATCTGGTCACCAAACACGGCTAAAAGCCATTTCAAATAACGTTTCAATTCTGAATGGTGGTCTTTCACCAGGGCGATACTGAGAGTATCTTCCACTCTGGAACGTGCGCAAATATACTACATATTATTTTTAAATTAATTAATTGTGAAACAGCACAAAATAATTAAATAAAATTTAATTGCGCACGCCGGGAATTGAACCCCCGACCTTTGGATTCATAGTCGAGAGCCTTACCCCTCCACCATGGAGGCTGTCAAATCGTTAAAATCAGGAAAAAAATTAGTCCGAAAACCTAATCTAACCTCACCTAATTAATCTTTTCTCGGGCTAGTTTTTTTCATACTTTTAATGACTTTATATCGCTTTAAAAGTGTGCCGATACATACGTGTGTTGAATTATCATGTATCCGATGTAGAATCATCTCCTTTCAGGAAATACCACTAATTTCTGGATACCGTTTGATATTGATGTAAAACATATTTTCTTTATCCATGTAATCCCTAATGTTGTAATCGATGTTGAAACTTTATGTATTCTCGATATTATCATTATTATTTACTTATTATTACTTACTTATAACTATTTACTTATTTATAATTTTGAAACTGTCAATTCAATGTTGAATTCCACATTAAAATGATTTTTTTGTTAAAAAAACCTTTGTAACATTTTTCCACTTATTTACTTACTACTATTTACATAATTTTATTTGCTTATTATTATTTACCTATTTTTATTATTATGTACTTAGTATTCACTTATTAATATTTAATGTGTATTATTATATGCTTATTACTATTTACTGATTATGCTTTACTTATTATTATTGTTTAATTATTATTATTTAATTATTATTATTTAATTACCATTATTTACTTATTAATATTTACTAATTTTTATTCATGTATTATTATTTACTTTTTCTATTTACTGATTATTATTAAATTGTTAAGCCGCTCATCCCAACACAGGATTGTCCTAGTGAGATGACTGGCTAATGTTTTTGTTTTTGTATTTAAATTTAAGAATAAATAAAAATAAAAAATTGCTTTTTTTAAGTTTCATTATTTTTCTTTTCAACCATCTTGATTTTGCAGCGCCCTCGATTTTTGCATATGTACTTTATTTGCACATGGAGTTAAAATGCGATGGCAGTAGACCTTTTCATTGTTCAGCTTTTGACCTGAATAACCCTTTGAATGCATGCCAGCAGTCTGTATTTATGACTGGTACGGCCATTTTGAAGCCAGGCTAGTCCGGATTCTGCTCTGGCTTGTAGTTAGGGCTTCCAACCCTATAGGAATTCCGGGAAACCTCCAGATTCAGGTTTTAAATTTCAAAAGTTTTCCGGCTCCCGGAATCACTTCTCTTTGCCTAAATTTCCCTGTTTTAACGAAAAATTTTATAAATATATTTTTATCATGGATACCACTGACGTCTGAATGAATAGGCGTACCATAATAGCTAAATTTGTATATATTGGAGAAAATTGGAGGCAATCACGTGACAACCTAAATTTGGCAGCAGGCGGGTTCACGCATTTCTCAAATACATGACGTCATCATTCGTGTATTGACTGGCGGCGAGCAATCATTTGAAGATTTTAAGGAATAAAACAATAATTGTGGTATAATGATTACACAGATAAGCTTTTATAATTTGACTGCCCCAAAACGGGTTTTTCTTCCCAGTTGGGCGTCAAAGCATTCTAGTTTTATTGTTTAATGTGTGAAAAAAAAAAAAAGCTTTTTTCTATCCGTATTTCACTTATTTAATTATATAATACATTAATAGTTTTAGAGATCGGCTAAACTGTTTCCGTCCACGTTTCTTTCACGTAATTTTGACTTCGGTAAGCAAATTAAAAACATTTGTAAATGGGGTCAAAACTAAAAACTCCAACAAAATATTCGGTTTTTGTAAACGATCCGAACCTTTCTCTTACTTACTGTTATACCATTTTGCGGGTTAGAATAGTTTGGAATCTGTTAACACATCTATGGGAAAGAAAGAAGAGTTGCCATAAATTCTGGACAATTGTAAACAGGACGAGTTAATCATTAGCAGATTTGCTTTTCGAAGAAAAAATACTAATACTTTGCAGTGTAGTGCGAGTTGCCTGGAAACTGTCGGGATGCGTTCATTCGCAAATCAAATGACAGTGACCTGCATAAGCTCGCCCCTCCCCCCTACTTTTGGTTTCTTCCCTTTGCGTGTTAAGACATCTCTAGTAATTAACTGCTCTGTGATGGATACTAACTTATTGCATTATTTTCACAATAAAGTAGATTAAACAATTATTGCGTTTATGTATACTAACCAGATCTGACCAAATTCTTATCTTTCCTTGATGCAACACTAATTCTAATCAAAATTCCTCAGTCTATCGGGCGTCATATATTTTTAACTCGAACTACAATTTAACATTTTTAACTCTGCACCTCACTCCATAAAGTCACACCTGCGATCTATCGAGCCTTCATAACATCAGATACCTCATACTACCACCAGTCTATTAACTTTATTCTGTATGTGTACATATAAATATATATATGTACACTATTTTTCTTGTTCTTTCAATAATATAAAATCACACATATACATTTCAACCAGATCGACCCCTTCCTACCCCCTTCCTTTCCACACCCCAAAACAATTACATGGAACCTTTAAACATATATTTCTTCTTTATTGTGTGATTATATTTTTAATTTATTTCGATTTCTTCGAAAATAACTAGATTCACTCACATATAATACCAAAGAAGAAACTTGTAAATTGTCAAATTTATATTACATATTGATTATATTTGATTTTGTATGTAAAACTGTAGTATATTAAACTGTTGGTCTCCCAAATAAGCAAAAATTAAATTAAATAAACTTAAACGTGACTTGGCGCTATCCCACTTAAATAATCTCTATATCACACAACAACCACCAACCAAAACAGTTAATATACTGATTCTTCGCCAAACAGACGTGTTGTCGTTTTTAATATCTCAATATTACTGAGGTGGAAGCCGACCGGTGGCTGCTGACTCAGCACATTCCACATACCATTGATATATATCTAATGTTTTCTTAAATGCTAAAATAAATCCCTTTTTATTGATGGTTAAATAGATTATCATATTGCATCAAATATTATTATATTTGCTAAGGTCGAACCCGTTTAAAGTACAGCACAAAACATTTACAGCTCCCATCTTCAGAGTATCTCCTTTATTACCTGGAGAACACTTTTTTCAGAAAACAACGAAGTATCTCCGCATCCGCAAAATCTGAGTTCAATTCCTATCTAGTATATCCTGGATGGAGAGTTGAAGCCGAAATCGATATTGGTAGCTGGAAGATTGTGAAACTGTTGGGGCTCAGCAATTTATTCTACTGAAGGCATCTGGAGAAAGGAATTATATTGGAGTTATATTTTGTGATTTGCCTCAATTATGACAATTTTTTTTAAACCGAGCCTCGGATTCGGAGAATACGTTTCTTTTACATAGTTCGTAAGATAAAAACACAGAACTTTTTTTACACGGTGAACTTGTACCAGAAAAATAATAAATAATTTAATTTCCTTTTTCCCTACGAGTTTGACATTTTCAAAATTTGAACCGATAATTTTCATGTGTCAAGAAAGTGATTAAAAATTTAATCTGGACAAACAATAAGGTACCTACCTATAACATAGGTATTAAACTAGATAATTATTTTTATTCTCATTACGAAATTATGAAGATTTTTTAAAATAATTTTTCCCCTTGTAAATCACTCCATATTCCGTGATTTTTAACTGGTTACCAAAGTCTGTCAAATTAATCTAATAAAATTTTATGACCATGGCAACGCTGATTTTCAAACACATATCATTTTAGGTTTTTGATGTGATGTGATGCTCTTCCGAGTCTGACAGGTCGACTGGACGGGAAAAATGACGTAACTCCATTTTTCTTTCCGTTTTCAATTTTTTAAACTATCTAACGAACCATCATGCTGTTTCTCCGCAGTGGTAGGCAGAGAGGACAGGTCGCCAAACAACTTGATATTGCCATACACTTATTGCTTCATTTAAATTCATACATCGTCTCATACATTATCTTCTGTTATTCCGACTTCTGATATGGCCTAATTGAAGTATTTGATTCATTTGATCGTGTCATGTCTTCTTCGGGCGTCCCGGCTTCTTCTTCCGTTCATATTTGCGTCATATATTTTCCTTACACTCCTTCGTTGATCGAAATGACAATCTAATCTCCTTCAACGGAAGCAATCCTCCCAAAATGTCTTCCATCGATGTGCTTGGTGTAACTTTAAGTGACCAGCTCAGGTACATGTTTGCCCCTTTCAGAAGCTGGGCGTACTGTACAGGACCCGTAGATACTTTAATAGTACATTGCTGACCTTCTATAAATACACCTGTAATCTGGAGCCCTAAAATTCTTGAAAAATCCTTAGACTTACGGGTCTCTTTAAGAAACAAGACATATTTTACTCCTTCCTCTCCTCAAAAAGACCCTCCAAACAGCATCCTCAAAGACGATTAAAGGAAAATTATTGTCCTCAGGGCCTCCTATGTGGAGCTAATAAAATTCAAGCATGCATAAATATTGAAAAAAAAGAGATATTATTTCATGAAATACACGACACAGACTCTATGTTTTTTTCACCATGCAGAAACTCCTGTTTCGTATTTTGGAAATTGCGTTTTATGTGGGAAGAATACCGCTGTTTATTTTCGATTCTGAAATTGAAAATTTTATTGAATTGAATCACTGATATTTCATGGGATTATTGGAATAAAAGCGTAAAAAGTAATGATTACTGTGTTTTATTTTGTTTATCATCATAACCAAGTCATCCCAAGCCCGATTCGGTGGTAATTGGGTATATGAAGTAGGTACTTACGTTACCCAGTTAAGTATTTTTTTCCATTTTTAGCCTATTGAGATTTTTTAAAATGAAAAAAAAAAAATTATTAGGTTGTAGTAGTTTGTTACATATTTTACAGATTAGTGCAATATACAATTTTGGGAAATATGCATTTAATTAATTAATTATTACAAAAAAGATAACATCATTATAACATAAATATAACATAAACATATTTTTTTCTTTCCTTAGTGTTCTACTCTCCATAAATTGAGCTCCAGTACGTCGTGGTAATGAGAGGAGTATTTAAATACGTCATTAAAAACAATGTATATTAGGTGATATGTAAACAATATTAAGAAACTTAATAACTATAAACGTAAATCAAGAAAATAATTTTATGATAATAATAACAAAACAAAAAAATTGTAATTTACATGCTAGATAGTATACAATAATGGTAAAATATACCATTATCTAAGTTTAAGCAGTTAATTTGCTTTTAGAATTGTTCGAATTTCAAATTATCGGTTACATTTCTTTTGTTTTTGGATATTAATATATTGTACCATCTTATACCTAAATACAAGGAGTGGTGCTGAGTCGTGGTCGTTTTTAGTATTGGGATGGCTATTAAACCGTTCGTTTTGAATGTGTTGCTTATTCTATGAAACTATGATCCATACCCTTAGGTTTATACTATCAGCGGAGAGAATTTAATTATTGAAAAATTCTTTGTAAATTTGATATGAAGCTTTGTTTTTATTCAATTCTGTAATGGATAGTACATTAAATTACCGAAACATCTCTAGAGTAGGAAGTCGTATCGTTTTTAAATTTCGAATTCTCTCTTGTAAAACGATGCTATGCATTTCTATTGTATCTGTAATGTTTTGAGTCCATTTATTTATGTTATTTTCCTGTTGTTACATATATTTTGTTTTTATATATTAGCCGCGAAAACTTTGTAGAACTTAATGTTATGTAGCAAAAATTAACAGTCCCAAAATGAGTTGAATTGATAATTCACGGAAAAAAAAACTGAATAAGTATGTAAATAATTAATGTTTTACAGATATGGTGAAAAAATATTTAAAAAAGGGAAATAAAAATTGTATCCATTTTAAAATATGAATTTAAACATACAAATTTAAGAAAAATACATAATTTGCTACTATGTAATGGATTATGCTCGGTGTTTCTGAGACCTGACAATGTCACTTTAAATTGTAATTTTATGTTTTTATTCTATATTTATGATACATTATATGATCATCGGAACAATAAGAATATTTTTTGTTTATGTAAATATCGCACTGCTCCTGAATGTCCGAAGCCGGTGTTTATGTAAATATCTCACTGCTCCCGAATGTCCAAAGCCGGTGTTTATGTAAATATCTCACTGCTCCCGAATCTCCGAAGCCGGTGTTTATGTATATATCTCGGTGCTCCCGAATGTCCGAAGCCGGTGTTTATGTAAATATCTCACTGCTCCCGAATGTCCGAAGCCGGTGTTTATGTAAATATCTCACTGCTCCCGAATCTCCGAAGCCGGTGTTTATGTAAATATCTCACTGCTCCCGAATGTCCGAAGCCGGTGTTTATGTAAATATCGCACTTCTCCTGAATGTCCGAAGCCGGTGTTTATGTAAATATCTCACTGCTCCCGAATGTCCGAAGCCGGTGTTTATGTAAATATCGCACTGCTCCTGAATGTCCGAAGCCGGTGTTTATGTAAATATCTCACTGCTCCCGAATGTCCGAAGCCGGTGTTTATGTAAATATCTCACTGCTCCCGAATCTTCGAAGCCGGTGTTTATGTATATATCTCGGTGCTCCCGAATGTCCGAAGCCGGTGTTTATGTAAATATCCCACTGCTCCCGAATGTCCGAAGCCGGTGTTTATGTAATTATCGCACTGCTCCTGAATGTCCGAAGCCGGTGTTTATGTAAATATCTCACTGCTCCCGAATCTCCGAAGCCGGTGTTTATGTAAATATCTCACTGCTCCCGAATGCCCGAAGCCGGTGTTTATGTAAATATCCCACTGCTCCCGAATGTCCGAAGCCGGTGTTTATGTAATTATCGCACTGCTCCTGAATGTCCGAAGCCGGTGTTTATGTAAATATCTCACTGCTCCCGAATCTCCGAAGCCGGTGTTTATGTATATATCTCGCTGCTCCCGAATGTCCGAAGCCGGTGTTTATGTAAATATCATAAATATCGTAAATATCATAAATATAATAAAATTGAAAATTATTTTAACTATCATAACTAACTTTAGCAAAAATCGAAATATGCTGGTATTTAAATTTGAACGTCACTATTTATAAAATACAAAATGGACTGGAGTTCCTTATTACATCAATAGAATTTAGAGATGAATTATTCGTAGTATTTCTTGAGTTAGCAACCTGCGAAGTGCGTAATTTTGGATGCTGACCGTTGAGTGTATTGATTACAGCTTTCCTTGGTAGCCTGCGCTCATTTAAAACAAACTCGCTATCGCCCACGTTTATTTAAAGTTGTTTTCTTTTCTTCTTCAAAGGACTTATTGAACTGGAAAGGCATCTTTTTGAGTTTATTTTCATGTTTAAATGCTAATCAAAAACTCTTTTATGGTAAGTTCCTCTCCGTTATGAATCCTATCCAAGTTTTTTCGTTTTCCATTTTGTTACGGAAATATTATTCAAATGGAGGCCATTTGCATTTGGAAACAAACTGAACAAAGTGGGTAATTCTTCGCGACTATTTTAAGAATTCTTTCGGCGGTGCATCTTATTAGTGGATACTCAGAAATCCGAACGTTTTCTTAGACATGAAACGATTTCCATGGAAATTACATTGTGCACTTACTGATTCCACTCTATTTATTTAAAAAATAAATTAAAATATTTATTTACAGAATCGTGAACGCCTCACTAGGAGAATATGTACTGAGGTGTTCACGTATTTATGATATAGTATTATGTTAAAGAATAATAAAAATAAAATAAAATAATTTAAAAAAAAACAAAAAATTACTAATTAATTATTTATACTAAATGTAAATGTTGATATGTTTGATTTGGTGTAATAAAGTGATGGGAAAATCTGTTACTTTTGATTTTATCCAGATCGAGATATTAAGGTGTATTAAGAGGTGTATTAAATGTTTCATGATTGTGCAACTAGACATGCTTTACAAAAGGTTTGTAGCTAACTAGACCAGGGGCCCTAGTACAGTCAAATCGCTAAATTAACAATATCGAACCAATATGCTTAAATAACGATGATTTTTATATCAATTTCCCGAGCACGGTTACGCTCGTCAGGCGTGTCGATAGCCTAGCCGACATAGACCATGACATAAATTAGCAATAGGCCTACGAAAGCAACACTGTCGGGTATTGACTATGGATCGGTGTTCCTAAACGTCAAACCTACATACGAATAAATTGACAATAACGAATGGATGTTTACTAAGCTGTCGTAATAGTATTAAATAGACTCATTCTAATACACATTGGCAGTCTCCATGTACTTTTTGACTCGAAAAAGGGAGTTAATTTTATTTATAAAATTTATTTTATTTATTATTTACTTAATGACCAAAAACGATTTTTTCTTTCTAGCGATTGATACAATGATAACAACGATTAACCACGTTGTCACAAAAAAAGGGGAAAAAAACTATGTTGTGCTCTGTGCTACTTAAAAAAAATAAGGCTCGCCGACTGCGTACGGTGTGTCAATAAAATCTAGAAAATTCAAAAAAATAGAACTAAAATTTTTCATTGCTCTTGCAACACCAATTTTCGAACATTTTTTTTGTGGATACAAATGTGAGGATATGTTTGACATCCGAAACCGAAAGGATGACTGGAAGAAAAAAACGACACTTTTTTTTTCTATCCCTAAAAGTGCGAGCCTATTCCACGTAGTTTTTATTTTTTTATCTAGAAGTTCACCGGATAATTCAACACACGTATGAATTGGAATACCATTTAAAAGTGTTATAAAGTCTTTTTTTTAATATGAATACCGCACAAAAGTCCCAACTGCTCCCAACCGTCTGGAGCCAATGAGACTATGGCATCCCCAACTGGGGAATGTTGTGAGGCTAAAGGTATTGGAGAGGGGAAGGAGAAGGGGGAGAGGAAGATGGGGAAATACCTGGCTATTCAGATCTGGTCACCAAACACGGCTAAAAGCCATTTCAAATAACGTTTCAATTCTGAATGGTGGTCTTTCACCAGGGCGATACTGAGAGTATCTTCCACTCTGGAACGTGCGCAAATATACTACATATTATTTTTAAATTAATTAATTGTGAAACAGCACAAAATAATTAAATAAAATTTAATTGCGCACGCCGGGAATTGAACCCCCGACCTTTGGATTCATAGTCGAGAGCCTTACCCCTCCACCATGGAGGCTGTCAAATCGTTAAAATCAGGAAAAAAAATTAGTCCGAAAACCTAATCTAACCTCACCTAATTAATCTTTTCTCGGGCTAGTTTTTTTCATACTTTTAATGACTTTATATCGCTTTAAAAGTGTGCCGATACATACGTGTGTTGAATTATCATGTATCCGATGTAGAATCATCTCCTTTCAGGAAATACCACTAATTTCTGGATACCGTTTGATATTGATGTAAAACATATTTTCTTTATCCATGTAATCCCTAATGTTGTAATCGATGTTGAAACTTTATGTATTCTCGATATTATCATTATTATTTACTTATTATTACTTACTTATAACTATTTACTTATTTATAATTTTGAAACTGTCAATTCAATGTTGAATTCCACATTAAAATGATTTTTTTGTTAAAAAAACCTTTGTAACATTTTTCCACTTATTTACTTACTACTATTTACATAATTTTATTTGCTTATTATTATTTACCTATTTTTATTATTATGTACTTAGTATTCACTTATTAATATTTAATGTGTATTATTATATGCTTATTACTATTTACTGATTATGCTTTACTTATTATTATTGTTTAATTATTATTATTTAATTATTATTATTTAATTACCATTATTTACTTATTAATATTTACTAATTTTTATTCATGTATTATTATTTACTTTTTCTATTTACTGATTATTATTAAATTGTTAAGCCGCTCATCCCAACACAGGATTGTCCTAGTGAGATGACTGGCTAATGTTTTTGTTTTTGTATTTAAATTTAAGAATAAATAAAAATAAAAAATTGCTTTTTTTAAGTTTCATTATTTTTCTTTTCAACCATCTTGATTTTGCAGCGCCCTCGATTTTTGCATATGTACTTTATTTGCACATGGAGTTAAAATGCGATGGCAGTAGACCTTTTCATTGTTCAGCTTTTGACCTGAATAACCCTTTGAATGCATGCCAGCAGTCTGTATTTATGACTGGTACGGCCATTTTGAAGCCAGGCTAGTCCGGATTCTGCTCTGGCTTGTAGTTAGGGCTTCCAACCCTATAGGAATTCCGGGAAACCTCCAGATTCAGGTTTTAAATTTCAAAAGTTTTCCGGCTCCCGGAATCACTTCTCTTTGCCTAAATTTCCCTGTTTTAACGAAAAATTTTATAAATATATTTTTATCATGGATACCACTGACGTCTGAATGAATAGGCGTACCATAATAGCTAAATTTGTATATATTGGAGAAAATTGGAGGCAATCACGTGACAACCTAAATTTGGCAGCAGGCGGGTTCACGCATTTCTCAAATACATGACGTCATCATTCGTGTATTGACTGGCGGCGAGCAATCATTTGAAGATTTTAAGGAATAAAACAATAATTGTGGTATAATGATTACACAGATAAGCTTTTATAATTTGACTGCCCCAAAACGGGTTTTTCTTCCCAGTTGGGCGTCAAAGCATTCTAGTTTTATTGTTTAATGTGTGAAAAAAAAAAAAAGCTTTTTTCTATCCGTATTTCACTTATTTAATTATATAATACATTAATAGTTTTAGAGATCGGCTAAACTGTTTCCGTCCACGTTTCTTTCACGTAATTTTGACTTCGGTAAGCAAATTAAAAACATTTGTAAATGGGGTCAAAACTAAAAACTCCAACAAAATATTCGGTTTTTGTAAACGATCCGAACCTTTCTCTTACTTACTGTTATACCATTTTGCGGGTTAGAATAGTTTGGAATCTGTTAACACATCTATGGGAAAGAAAGAAGAGTTGCCATAAATTCTGGACAATTGTAAACAGGACGAGTTAATCATTAGCAGATTTGCTTTTCGAAGAAAAAATACTAATACTTTGCAGTGTAGTGCGAGTTGCCTGGAAACTGTCGGGATGCGTTCATTCGCAAATCAAATGACAGTGACCTGCATAAGCTCGCCCCTCCCCCCTACTTTTGGTTTCTTCCCTTTGCGTGTTAAGACATCTCTAGTAATTAACTGCTCTGTGATGGATACTAACTTATTGCATTATTTTCACAATAAAGTAGATTAAACAATTATTGCGTTTATGTATACTAACCAGATCTGACCAAATTCTTATCTTTCCTTGATGCAACACTAATTCTAATCAAAATTCCTCAGTCTATCGGGCGTCATATATTTTTAACTCGAACTACAATTTAACATTTTTAACTCTGCACCTCACTCCATAAAGTCACACCTGCGATCTATCGAGCCTTCATAACATCAGATACCTCATACTACCACCAGTCTATTAACTTTATTCTGTATGTGTACATATAAATATATATATGTACACTATTTTTCTTGTTCTTTCAATAATATAAAATCACACATATACATTTCAACCAGATCGACCCCTTCCTACCCCCTTCCTTTCCACACCCCAAAACAATTACATGGAACCTTTAAACATATATTTCTTCTTTATTGTGTGATTATATTTTTAATTTATTTCGATTTCTTCGAAAATAACTAGATTCACTCACATATAATACCAAAGAAGAAACTTGTAAATTGTCAAATTTATATTACATATTGATTATATTTGATTTTGTATGTAAAACTGTAGTATATTAAACTGTTGGTCTCCCAAATAAGCAAAAATTAAATTAAATAAACTTAAACGTGACTTGGCGCTATCCCACTTAAATAATCTCTATATCACACAACAACCACCAACCAAAACAGTTAATATACTGATTCTTCGCCAAACAGACGTGTTGTCGTTTTTAATATCTCAATATTACTGAGGTGGAAGCCGACCGGTGGCTGCTGACTCAGCACATTCCACATACCATTGATATATATCTAATGTTTTCTTAAATGCTAAAATAAATCCCTTTTTATTGATGGTTAAATAGATTATCATATTGCATCAAATATTATTATATTTGCTAAGGTCGAACCCGTTTAAAGTACAGCACAAAACATTTACAGCTCCCATCTTCAGAGTATCTCCTTTATTACCTGGAGAACACTTTTTTCAGAAAACAACGAAGTATCTCCGCATCCGCAAAATCTGAGTTCAATTCCTATCTAGTATATCCTGGATGGAGAGTTGAAGCCGAAATCGATATTGGTAGCTGGAAGATTGTGAAACTGTTGGGGCTCAGCAATTTATTCTACTGAAGGCATCTGGAGAAAGGAATTATATTGGAGTTATATTTTGTGATTTGCCTCAATTATGACAATTTTTTTTAAACCGAGCCTCGGATTCGGAGAATACGTTTCTTTTACATAGTTCGTAAGATAAAAACACAGAACTTTTTTTACACGGTGAACTTGTACCAGAAAAATAATAAATAATTTAATTTCCTTTTTCCCTACGAGTTTGACATTTTCAAAATTTGAACCGATAATTTTCATGTGTCAAGAAAGTGATTAAAAATTTAATCTGGACAAACAATAAGGTACCTACCTATAACATAGGTATTAAACTAGATAATTATTTTTATTCTCATTACGAAATTATGAAGATTTTTTAAAATAATTTTTCCCCTTGTAAATCACTCCATATTCCGTGATTTTTAACTGGTTACCAAAGTCTGTCAAATTAATCTAATAAAATTTTATGACCATGGCAACGCTGATTTTCAAACACATATCATTTTAGGTTTTTGATGTGATGTGATGCTCTTCCGAGTCTGACAGGTCGACTGGACGGGAAAAATGACGTAACTCCATTTTTCTTTCCGTTTTCAATTTTTTAAACTATCTAACGAACCATCATGCTGTTTCTCCGCAGTGGTAGGCAGAGAGGACAGGTCGCCAAACAACTTGATATTGCCATACACTTATTGCTTCATTTAAATTCATACATCGTCTCATACATTATCTTCTGTTATTCCGACTTCTGATATGGCCTAATTGAAGTATTTGATTCATTTGATCGTGTCATGTCTTCTTCGGGCGTCCCGGCTTCTTCTTCCGTTCATATTTGCGTCATATATTTTCCTTACACTCCTTCGTTGATCGAAATGACAATCTAATCTCCTTCAACGGAAGCAATCCTCCCAAAATGTCTTCCATCGATGTGCTTGGTGTAACTTTAAGTGACCAGCTCAGGTACATGTTTGCCCCTTTCAGAAGCTGGGCGTACTGTACAGGACCCGTAGATACTTTAATAGTACATTGCTGACCTTCTATAAATACACCTGTAATCTGGAGCCCTAAAATTCTTGAAAAATCCTTAGACTTACGGGTCTCTTTAAGAAACAAGACATATTTTACTCCTTCCTCTCCTCAAAAAGACCCTCCAAACAGCATCCTCAAAGACGATTAAAGGAAAATTATTGTCCTCAGGGCCTCCTATGTGGAGCTAATAAAATTCAAGCATGCATAAATATTGAAAAAAAAGAGATATTATTTCATGAAATACACGACACAGACTCTATGTTTTTTTCACCATGCAGAAACTCCTGTTTCGTATTTTGGAAATTGCGTTTTATGTGGGAAGAATACCGCTGTTTATTTTCGATTCTGAAATTGAAAATTTTATTGAATTGAATCACTGATATTTCATGGGATTATTGGAATAAAAGCGTAAAAAGTAATGATTACTGTGTTTTATTTTGTTTATCATCATAACCAAGTCATCCCAAGCCCGATTCGGTGGTAATTGGGTATATGAAGTAGGTACTTACGTTACCCAGTTAAGTATTTTTTTCCATTTTTAGCCTATTGAGATTTTTTAAAATGAAAAAAAAATAAATTATTAGGTTGTAGTAGTTTGTTACATATTTTACAGATTAGTGCAATATACAATTTTGGGAAATATGCATTTAATTAATTAATTATTACAAAAAAGATAACATCATTATAACATAAATATAACATAAACATATTTTTTTCTTTCCTTAGTGTTCTACTCTCCATAAATTGAGCTCCAGTACGTCGTGGTAATGAGAGGAGTATTTAAATACGTCATTAAAAACAATGTATATTAGGTGATATGTAAACAATATTAAGAAACTTAATAACTATAAACGTAAATCAAGAAAATAATTTTATGATAATAATAACAAAACAAAAAAATTGTAATTTACATGCTAGATAGTATACAATAATGGTAAAATATACCATTATCTAAGTTTAAGCAGTTAATTTGCTTTTAGAATTGTTCGAATTTCAAATTATCGGTTACATTTCTTTTGTTTTTGGATATTAATATATTGTACCATCTTATACCTAAATACAAGGAGTGGTGCTGAGTCGTGGTCGTTTTTAGTATTGGGATGGCTATTAAACCGTTCGTTTTGAATGTGTTGCTTATTCTATGAAACTATGATCCATACCCTTAGGTTTATACTATCAGCGGAGAGAATTTAATTATTGAAAAATTCTTTGTAAATTTGATATGAAGCTTTGTTTTTATTCAATTCTGTAATGGATAGTACATTAAATTACCGAAACATCTCTAGAGTAGGAAGTCGTATCGTTTTTAAATTTCGAATTCTCTCTTGTAAAACGATGCTATGCATTTCTATTGTATCTGTAATGTTTTGAGTCCATTTATTTATGTTATTTTCCTGTTGTTACATATATTTTGTTTTTATATATTAGCCGCGAAAACTTTGTAGAACTTAATGTTATGTAGCAAAAATTAACAGTCCCAAAATGAGTTGAATTGATAATTCACGGAAAAAAAAACTGAATAAGTATGTAAATAATTAATGTTTTACAGATATGGTGAAAAAATATTTAAAAAAGGGAAATAAAAATTGTATCCATTTTAAAATATGAATTTAAACATACAAATTTAAGAAAAATACATAATTTGCTACTATGTAATGGATTATGCTCGGTGTTTCTGAGACCTGACAATGTCACTTTAAATTGTAATTTTATGTTTTTATTCTATATTTATGATACATTATATGATCATCGGAACAATAAGAATATTTTTTGTTTATGTAAATATCGCACTGCTCCTGAATGTCCGAAGCCGGTGTTTATGTAAATATCTCACTGCTCCCGAATGTCCAAAGCCGGTGTTTATGTAAATATCTCACTGCTCCCGAATCTCCGAAGCCGGTGTTTATGTATATATCTCGGTGCTCCCGAATGTCCGAAGCCGGTGTTTATGTAAATATCTCACTGCTCCCGAATGTCCGAAGCCGGTGTTTATGTAAATATCGCACTGCTCCTGAATGTCCGAAGCCGGTGTTTATGTAAATATCTCACTGCTCCCGAATGTCCGAAGCCGGTGTTTATGTAAATATCTCACTGCTCCCGAATCTTCGAAGCCGGTGTTTATGTATATATCTCGGTGCTCCCGAATGTCCGAAGCCGGTGTTTATGTAAATATCTCACTGCTCCTGAATGTCCGAAGCCGGTGTTTATGTAAATATCTCACTGCTCCCGAATGCCCGAAGCCGGTGTTTATGTAAATATCCCACTGCTCCCGAATGTCCGAAGCCGGTGTTTATGTAATTATCGCACTGCTCCTGAATGTCCGAAGCCGGTGTTTATGTAAATATCTCACTGCTCCCGAATCTCCGAAGCCGGTGTTTATGTATATATCTCGCTGCTCCCGAATGTCCGAAGCCGGTGTTTATGTAAATATCATAAATATCGTAAATATCATAAATATAATAAAATTGAAAATTATTTTAACTATCATAACTAACTTTAGCAAAAATCGAAATATGCTGGTATTTAAATTTGAACGTCACTATTTATAAAATACAAAATGGACTGGAGTTCCTTATTACATCAATAGAATTTAGAGATGAATTATTCGTAGTATTTCTTGAGTTAGCAACCTGCGAAGTGCGTAATTTTGGATGCTGACCGTTGAGTGTATTGATTACAGCTTTCCTTGGTAGCCTGCGCTCATTTAAAACAAACTCGCTATCGCCCACGTTTATTTAAAGTTGTTTTCTTTTCTTCTTCAAAGGACTTATTGAACTGGAAAGGCATCTTTTTGAGTTTATTTTCATGTTTAAATGCTAATCAAAAACTCTTTTATGGTAAGTTCCTCTCCGTTATGAATCCTATCCAAGTTTTTTCGTTTTCCATTTTGTTACGGAAATATTATTCAAATGGAGGCCATTTGCATTTGGAAACAAACTGAACAAAGTGGGTAATTCTTCGCGACTATTTTAAGAATTCTTTCGGCGGTGCATCTTATTAGTGGATACTCAGAAATCCGAACGTTTTCTTAGACATGAAACGATTTCCATGGAAATTACATTGTGCACTTACTGATTCCACTCTATTTATTTAAAAAATAAATTAAAATATTTATTTACAGAATCGTGAACGCCTCACTAGGAGAATATGTACTGAGGTGTTCACGTATTTATGATATAGTATTATGTTAAAGAATAATAAAAATAAAATAAAATAATTTAAAAAAAAACAAAAAATTACTAATTAATTATTTATACTAAATGTAAATGTTGATATGTTTGATTTGGTGTAATAAAGTGATGGGAAAATCTGTTACTTTTGATTTTATCCAGATCGAGATATTAAGGTGTATTAAGAGGTGTATTAAATGTTTCATGATTGTGCAACTAGACATGCTTTACAAAAGGTTTGTAGCTAACTAGACCAGGGGCCCTAGTACAGTCAAATCGCTAAATTAACAATATCGAACCAATATGCTTAAATAACGATGATTTTTATATCAATTTCCCGAGCACGGTTACGCTCGTCAGGCGTGTCGATAGCCTAGCCGACATAGACCATGACATAAATTAGCAATAGGCCTACGAAAGCAACACTGTCGGGTATTGACTATGGATCGGTGTTCCTAAACGTCAAACCTACATACGAATAAATTGACAATAACGAATGGATGTTTACTAAGCTGTCGTAATAGTATTAAATAGACTCATTCTAATACACATTGGCAGTCTCCATGTACTTTTTGACTCGAAAAAGGGAGTTAATTTTATTTATAAAATTTATTTTATTTATTTATAAAATACATGATATTTATTGGAGACATTTACATGGAGTAGATACATTAGATCACCATACTAGGCGGCTGCCTGTTTAATGGTAACCAATGGAGTATAGTTACTTTGTATGAAGTCTAGTGTAAACATATGGATTTATTATATTAATTATATTAATATGCTGACAATTGGAAAAATTATAAAATAAAGTAGAATATAGAAAGGAGAAAAAGAGATGCGTAAGGATTAGATCACAAAAATAAACATTTTTTTATATGTGCAAGCATACACACATGTCCACATTTGTATGAAGTCTAGTGCAAAAATATGGATTTATTATATTAATTATATTAACATGCTGACAATTGGAAAATTATAAAAGAAAGTAGAAAATAGAAAGGAGAAAAAGACATGCGTAAGGATTAGATCACAAAAATATACTTTTATTTTATTTTTATATGTGCAAGCATGCACACATGTGGTCACAATTGGTCAACATATTTAGTTAATTAGTCAACTCTTGATATTCTGACTATCTGAATTCCGTTTCTCCAAGTTTGAACGGATTCAATTGATATGTGACGTCTTTTAATTTTCTGAGTTAGTTTAGTTTGCCAACGTTCATTGATAAGCCAGTAATTTTCCATGATGAACGATTTTATTCAAAAGTAGTGTACTCGTATACTGATAGTTAACCGATGTTTATACGTCACCCAAGAGGCCGCGCTAAATTAGGCGGACTTTTGTCTACCGGCTGTCGGGATATTTTATGTCAATTGTTGACCGTGCTCGAAAGTACGTTGCTTAATAACTGTAGATGATGGATTTAGCCAACATCGTATCGATATATTGATTTATTTTAGGGCCAATTATTATTGGAATGATGAATGTACATAAGACACGATTTTTACTTTACCGGTTAGAGGCACCGATGATTGACGATTTTCGAGTGCCTCTTGTAAGATGTTTAAAAAAAAACATTGGTTCCGAAAGAATTTCTCAGGCAACCTGTAAGTAAAAAAAAGTTTTTAGTGACTGCCTCCGTGGTTGAGGGGTAATGCTCTTGACTACGAATTCAAAGGTCGTGTTGAATAAGGCGTGCACAAGTAAATTGTGTCACATGTAATATATACGGAATATTTGAGACGTGCTCCAGAGTGGAAGATACTTTAAGTATCGCCTCGGTGAACGACTACCATTCAGAATTGAAACGTTGTTTGGTGACCAGATCTGAATAGCCATGTACTTTATCTTCTATCTACATTCCTTTCAAACTACCTCCAGTCTCACAACATACCCCAATTGGGGATACCATATTGGCTTTAGATGGTTGCGAGCAGTTGGGTCTCTTGTGCGGTATTCAGATAATTTATTTTATTTTTTCTAAGCCGCAGGAGTTTTTGAGAATATTAAAGACGACGTTAAGAATGATTTCCGGTTTCTGGATTCTTTAGCTATAGGCAGCACTGAGCTGTGATACATTTTGCGCATTATCGTGAGCGTAGCGTTGTGCATGGTTAATCCACAGACGGAAGTGGGTGTCAGATTCGTTCGGATATCGCTTTTACGAATGTGCCATTCCTCTATATGCAATATCCATAACTATTTAGGTATAACAGGAAAAGTATACGAAGAGGAAAATAAAATCATACCTAACCAGGTACCTGTAATATCGTTAACTCCGAACATAAACTACACATGCAGTTCACGTTCATCGGGTGTTAATATTCATAGTTCCATAACCGCGATACTTGACGTGGAGTCTGCCCGATAAGACCATAGTCGGTTCACTATAAATAGTTTACCGTTTTATTTTGCCTTGTTGTTTTACGGTGAAATATTAAAGTATGTAAAGAAGCTCACGAGTGTCAAATTTATAATGTGGAAGAGATTGTGACCTCTTTAGATATCTATAGTAAAATGAAAATAACTGGCGGATTTATAGATTATTACAAAAAAAGTCGGTAATTTTTTCCAGTTGGGACTAGAAAAATACTTAATTTAAAAAAAAATAGTTTCGGATTCATAAAAAAAAAAAAAAATTGTTTACGTAGAGCTCTAAAACATTTTATTTTTTACTTTCTTTATATAAAAACGCGTAAATATTGAAGAAGAATTGACGCCATTGTAAATCTTAGTATGAAATGAAATTTGTCAAAAGTGCCAACTGTATAAAATGGATATTTAAAATATAGGTTTTTTTCACATGAATACCGCACAAGAGTCTCAACTGCTCCCAACCGTCTGGAGCCAGTGAGACTACGTCATCCCCAATTGGGGAATGTTGTGAGGCTGAAGATATTGGGGAGGGGAAGGAGAAGGGTAAGAGGAAGGTGGGGAAATATCTGGCTATTCAGATCTGGTCACCAAACACGGCTAAAAGCCATTTCAAGCAACGTTTCAATTCTGAATGGTGGTCTTTTACCAGGGCGATACTGAGAGTATCTTCCACTCTGAAACGTGCGCAAACATACTATATATTATTTTAAAATTAATTAATTGTGAAACAGCACAAATTAATTAAATAAAATTTACTTGCCCACGCTGGGATTTAAACCCGCGACCTCCGGGTTCGTAGCCGAGGATCGTAACCACCTAACCACGGAGACCGAGTAGTTGATATTTTCGATAGACGTATACGAAATACGTGTTTTTTTAAATTTTGTTTCATATGTCGCGGCGACATGTGGAAGACTATTGTAAAACCTATTACGGTACACGGTGGTGCGCAACGTGGCGATGCAACATTAATGCGAGTTTTTTTTACATTTGTATGGATTT